>VXAU01003821.1:0-59214 GCA_013399695.1 Formicarius rufipectus
AAAAAACAAAAAAGACAAAAACAGGAGGGGAAACGAAAAACCTCTTAAAAAAAGAAAAAAACTAATAGAATGAAGAGGGAATAGGTAGTCGGAGCGCTCTCCGTGCCGCGTGGGCAGCCCGGTGCCGCGATGGCCGCAGCGCTCGCAGGGAGGTGTTGGCGGTGCCGCGCCCTCTGCAGAAACGAAGCCGTTCGGCCACACCGGGAAATTGAAGTTCCTGGGGAGAACCCGGGCTTGTTTCCCACCTCTGGTGTTCCACAGTCTTCGTCACAATACAGAGATATGTCAGAACAAAATGAGCTGGGTAATTGTCCTGGCTGGTGCAGTAAATGAGTAACTGGAAATAGCCAAGTGCTGCTCTGTGTGGCATTATTTTTGTTGCACTAGTCGCTGCTTTATTTCCTGCCTTCTTAAGAGTCGCCTAAATTAGGTGTTTTTAAGAACTTGACCCGGAGAGTAGCTGATGGGATTTATTGAAACTAAAGTGCTGTTGGCTGCTGGGTCCCTTGAGGGAGGGAGGCTTTGGAAGTACCTCCTCTGGCAAGGACAGAGCCTTCAGAGGTCGTGGGACCACACGCAGTTGTGCTTGGGAAGGCGTTAACCTTTCTTCTTTAAAATCAGCCAGCTGTTGAGTAGCTCAGAGCAGCGACGCTTAGCTCAGAAATGGCTTTAATGTGATGATTAATAAAATAGCGATTTGGAAGCATGTGGAGGGCACAGAAATTTAATCTATAGGAATCTGGGTTTGTAATTAAATATAGAAGTGTTGCAGGAGAAGGAGATGAGCCTTTGTAATGTTTCTGTGAGATTTGCTGATACACTTCTGCTCTCTTGAGTGCTAAATGGTATGGAAAGATTAATACAGCCATTCTTCTTTAATTTACAGACTGATTAGTGTATTTGGCAGGAACTCTAGGAAAAATAACATCAATTAACTTTCAAGTTAGAGGCTCACTTATATTCGAGGAAAATTATGCCTGTTGGGTTTATTTGGCCTGCTGGTGTGTATAGAGAAAAAGCTTCCTCAAGGTTGGTGACCTGGATAGATAATAGTGCACAAAAACCTCACTGTGCTGTGCAGCACCTTAGGAACCACGCTGTGCTGGTAGAGTGCTGTGTGGGGCAAGAGGAGGGCTCCTGCTCCAAGGACTTTCCACTTCCAAACCCGAACTTGCAAAAAGTATGTGCAAGTTGCATGGATTGGGTTGTGGCTGTGAGTGCAGCAGCTGTCATGGCATGTTTGTTCAGTTCTCGCTTCTGTGCTTTATATCCCCTCCTGTGCTTGCTTCGGTTACCTCGTAGGGATGAATGGATCCGTGCATTGTGGAGAGATGTAAATAATTACAGAATTAAGTAATAAGATTTTTAGGCAGTTGGAAATGCCACAGAGGAGCAATAGTGGAGAGGCAATTTCCTGTGATTGTGGAGGAGAAAGATCTCACACCAAGGTGAGCAGGAGCAGGGCTGAACAGAAAGGGCTCCAGAGCACAGGACAGGAGATGGGTTTTAATGTGGAAGAAACGGAAGGAAACAGTGAGATAAGGGGATTTAAACGTCTAGGAGGGCAATATTTCTTACAAGGTGTGCTTCAGGTCTGAAATTCATGCATGCAGCCTTTCTGCATTTTGCAAGTTTCAGGTGGGTGATATGGGTGTATCAAACCACCCTGTGGTCACACACTGGGCATGCTGAGCGAGTGGCTTCAGCCACTCTGAGCTACTGCAAGGGTTGGGGCCATCTCCTTCTGGGCTCCCTCAGTGGAGTGGTTTAGGAGTGCAAGGGGGCTGCAGGGCTGCAGTCTCCCTGTTTTTCTACATCCAGCCAGGACTGCTGTGGCAGACTGGAGTTTGCATGGCCCCAGTGAATGCTTTGCTGAGTGAAGTCTCTCTTGAGGGAAGGCTGCACTGGGGAATCTTAGGAGAATATGGCTATGCAATTATAATCTCATTTCACATTGTATTTTCTTCCATTTTTTATTACTGTGGCTATTTGCATAGAAAAATGAGCTTTATTTCTTTGAAGTTTATCTGCTCCTGCTGCTTTTGCCCTGCTTGAAGCCCCAATCTTCCTGTAACAGCAACCATTTGTGATATTGTAAGGGGTTATTTGCTTCAAAAACCATGGAGGAAGCAGCAGGGAATCAATGAACTCTTACAGATTTTGTGCTGCTTAACTGGCCACGTGGGCAGTGTGAAGAAAAACCTCCTGTGCTGGCCATTGTACCCCAGCTCTAGGAGACCTTCTGCAGCTGAAGCACTGTGGTGAAGCAGCGTCTGCTTTGGTTATTTACTGTTAGGTATTTCAAAGCAGAGTAATAAGGGCAGGGTGGTGAAAGTGCTGATCTGGGAGCTGAGATTCAGACTGGTACAGAAATCCTGAGCGATACAAAGTAGTTTCTCTATATCCCTGTCCCTGCTCAGTAAGAAAAGCACATTCCTGTCAGTTGCTTTGTCTCCACAGTTTGCAGGCTTGAGGAGCCAGAGATTTCAACACTGTGCCTGTAACTAATTTGATCTCTGGCCTCAGGTATTCAGCCATTCAAGCCTTCTGTGATCTTTGTTGGTTCTTGTAAGCATGTGAGCTCAACTGGCCAGGAAACTTATCAGTCCCAGGAGAGCCAACGATCCAGACAAACTGCCCTCTGCACAGTTATGGAGCGTGTCTTGCTCCCCTCTGGCTGCAGCCCTCTTTGTCTTACTTAAGCATGGTGTAGCTGTACTGAGGAATGGCCACAAAAGCTCTGCTGGACAACTGGTGGGGGTTACTGGATAGTGTCCCTCACAAGAAAATTTGGGAGAACTTAAGACTTGCAGGCAGCTGGAGGGAGGTGTACAAAAGCATCTCTCTACAATTAGAGAGAGATCTTAATTTTAAAGACAGCCTGATGAGAGGAGGAACCAGCACTTTCAATGCAGATAAATGCTTGTGCTATATTTCCTCTTCTGTAAAGATGGACTTAGTTACCCTTGAAATAAAACCTGATGTTGCTTTCTTGGTTACATACATGGTGTTAAGTGTGACCCACTGCCAAAGTCTGCCTGTGACAGATAGGAGTCTGAATGGACCACTGCGAACAAGGGTACCTCTGAGGGTGGCTATCACTGTGAAGAAAGGCTACCATGCATTGGTGCAGGGGATGGCTGAGAGCATCAGGAATGCAGAGTGTGGATCTGTGGTGGTGGACAGCTGCTGCTGCTCCAGTTACATCTCTGCATCACTCTGGGAGAGGGGCAGAGTGAGGTAACAAGGTCATTTGTCAGGGGAGAGGTTACATTGGCAGGACCTCAGTCTGAAAAAGGTACAGCTGAAGGAGATGTGATCAAGTCTGTGAAGTGATTAGTGGTGCTGGAAAGTGAATAATCCATGTGTACTATGTCACCAGAGCACAGGGGCATGCAATAAAATTACCAGGCACAAGATTTAAAACCAATAAGACGAAATGCATTTTGCAGACAATACACAGTGAAGTGCTACAGGATGCTGGGAATGCCAGGAGTGTGGATAGATTCTGGAAAGGCCACCAAGGGTTGTTAAATGTAGAGCTAATGATATAGTCTGTGCCAGGAGCAGGCCTTGGGAGGGAGGGTGGTGGGGGAGCATTGCTCTCTGCTTGCTGTGGTGTCACCCTGTGGTTCAGCAGAGCCGATGTCCATTCCATTTGGGTAATAGCCTTGTGCTTTGGCAAACTAAGAAAGCAGCAGTTGTGTCTTCTGTCTTTCCTGCTTTCACAGTAAAGTGCAATAAAACCATGAATCTTCTACAAGGAAGGATCCAGCACTGCAGGAATTTGACGGAGAAGAATAGCTGACCTTCTGCTCGGATCAGCCTCGCCTGCCGTTCTGTTAGAGCTGTGCATTGGGCAGGGAGAGGCAGCACGAAGCATACAATGTTCAGCCTGAATGGCCCCCAAAGTGAGGGATATGTCCAAGAGCTCTTCCATGAAGAAGCACAGCAGGTATGTCAGAGGAGCATTTCCTTTCCCAGGTTTCCCTTTCCATGGTCTCATTACTTCTCCTGGCCACCTCTGTGGCAAATGAACAGGATCAAAGTAATAAAACTGCCTTCATTTTGCTATGTAAATCTGAGGTGTGTTAATTACAAGGGGAAAGAGGAGACTTGATTTCCAGAGCACATGAGGGAGCAGTTGCCATAGGAAAACTGTCATTTCCCTGGAGTTTCAGACCTCACTTCCAGCAATTCTGAAGTTCACTGTGACCCAGGTACCAGACTCCTGTGTCTCTTCCAGAAATAGTGTCCTGATCAGAGATGACTGTGATGGGAAGACCATATTAACCTACTCTCTTGGTCCCAGCTGGTCCTACCTGGTTTGTCATCTCCTCTAAGAGACTTCTCCCATGCACCAAGGACACTTTTTGCCTTGGTGGGATGTTTGGTGGGGACAGGAGGAGAAGCTCAATATAGCTGCAGGCTCTGAAACAACCCTTGAATGGTGGGATTGGTTCATGTAATGGGGTTAATTCCCTGAAGCTGAGTAGGATTCTGTTGCTGCGTATTGTACAAGAATATAAATAGGGTAGTGCAGGGATCGCTCTCTTTTGGGGCCCAGGGATTCCAAAAGTCCTACTGCAAAGGGTTGTCTTAGAAGCTGTTTCTGGCTGTCCCACTGTTGGTGGCTGGCTGTGGCACCACTTCTGCAACCTGCCATAAAACACAAGAGATAAAACCAAGGCTTTGCTTTTTCTAGGTATCTCAAACGCAGACCAAGCCCTGGTGGAAGATCCAGCTGTTTGTATGGGAGCCGGTGCTTTTTGGAACGTGGGATGGTGTCTTCACCTCCTGCATGATCAACATTTTTGGAGTCGTTCTTTTCCTGAGGACAGGATGGCTTGTGGTGAGTGAGTGTTGACTTGGTTGAATGTTTAAATAGATATTTTCCTTCATACCTCCTTACCTTATATATCCATCAGCACCCAAGTGTTTTGGATTCTGGGCTGTTTCATTGTAGACGTTTCTTATGCCCTCTGGTATTTTGTAGCTTTTGAAGAAGTTTTATTCAAATGTAAAGCTGAAGTGGTTTTTCTAAGTTGTTTCCTATTTCAGGTTTCAGGAAAAAAAATACCCTAAAACCCCCCACTAAAACAGAATAACCAACCTTGACAATGAACAGGGACATCTATGTGTTGTATTGTTGAGACATAATAACTTCTTTTCAGGTGAAATGTATCACTGTAGTTACAGCTACTGGGCCGCTTCCCTAACACTACTGAAGCAGATCTCTTATAAATGTGTCAGTGATGGAGTCCCTGATTTCTTGAACAGAGAATCCTCAGTCAGGTGAAATTGTCATTGCTATCAAAAAGAATTCCAGTTCTGGATCCAGAATAATACCTCACTGAGTGTCAGAGCCTGGAAGAGTGTCTCTGCTCTACTCCTGATCAAAAATGTTGTTTTGTCCCTTAAAATGTCCCCTGAGAAGAGGGAAAGTTCCCCCAGGAATGGGTGAGAGTTGAGGTTCAGGCAGAGTTCATGTCACAGGCATGGTGGACACCTTCAAAACAGAGCAAGAAGACACTTGCACTCTGTATGAAAAATTGCTTAGCTAGAGGTGTTGAGGGGAGCTGCATGTTGGAGAAGTCAGAGTGATCTTCTACCTTCCTTTCTGATTTCATTTCCTCCACATCTCCTTTGAAAGCAAGTTACTGCTGGACAAAGCACAAATGAAAATAAAGCCAGTAAATAAAAGAAAAACTGAACCAGCTGGAAGTTAGCATGAAAGGGAAGGGAGGAGAAATCGAGATTGGCAGGAGCTCCCCTGGCAGAGGATGGTCATATGTCAAGCCGTTCACAGTCAGGCTTTTGCTATCAATTTCCAGGGCTGGAGCCCAGGCTGGTGAAGCTTTGCAGTTCCAGGGGACCCTAATCTTGCCGAAATGTTCAATAGGGATTGTTGCTGCTCTAGTCCCTTCTGGCACGCATGCATAAATAAGCATCAGCTTTAATGAGTGCTCTTTCTTCCCACTTTCTCTGCTTGCTGTTGTTGCTGTGAGTCCAGCCTTCCTCCTTGGTCTTCATGTTTAACCCTTTCTTCTGTGAAAACCACTGGATTGCCCATTAACTAGCTGCTTCCATAGCCCTGTGCCATCAGCACTTTGTGGAAAAGCCCAATGCTACATGAATGTTTGCCTTTATTTTATTTTTTTAAGTGTATCAGATTATTAACCCTTTAACCTGAGGATAAGCAGTTGAAGGAAAAAAAATTGTCCTTTTAAAAAGGAATATGGGGTTGGAGTGGGCTGTAGTGCTGACCCAGCCACAGCTGCATTTATAGCGAACCTTGGCTCTGTTCCCCACTGACCAGATAACACTGCTGTCAAAGGCAGCAGGATGCTGAACCAAAATAGGATTTTATGATGATAGCAACATCCTGCATATGTTTCTGTTTTTTTCACAAAAAAGAGAAAAGAAAAAAATAAATCTCGTATTTCAACCAACCCCAGAGCAGGGAGGCATCCTTTTAGTGCTGGTGATAAACAAACCCCGTCATGGCTGGTGTGACCTCAGAGATGAGCATTGCTGGAGCAAAGTTGGAAAAGGGGGACGTGGACATGGCCTGTAATATGAGTAAAGGCAGGGAAGGGAAGCCAGACGTTAATGAAGAGCTGGGCACTGGAGTTGATTTCTGACTGCTGTGCACTGGTCTGAGTGACTTGTCAGCAGGGGAAGGTGGGCTGGAGCATGAGGGAAAATTTCTGACTCTGGGAAATAAATTACAGCCATAGGAGAGAGAGTGGGAAGGTCCTGAGCTCAGAAGAGGTCCTTGAATGCTTTTAGAGGTAATACTAAGCACCTTCTCCTTCTGAAAATCCAAGTCTAAATGGCAAACTGAACACCCTGGAAAAGCGGTTGTGCTGACCCTTAAAGCTGCCAACAGGCACCTGCAGCTGTGTTTGTTCAGAGGTTTTTGCTCTTGACCTCACAGTGAGACCATCGCTCGTGCAGCAGCTCCTCCTGGGGCCCTCCCTTTGCTGCAGGCAGAAAGGGCTGGGATTTTTTCAGAGGGGCTGAGTCCTCTGCACAAAACTCCCTCGAGTGCAGGGAGGGTGAGAGCCACCTGTCACTCTGTGTACATCCCGCGGATAAGGGTTGGCACACACTGGTTTATGAGAGTGTTATTTGTCTTCCATGTTGTGTCGCCTTCGGGGTTTTGTTCTTTGAGATCTCGTTTGGGAGGATCACAGCTTTCAGAGGTAAATGTTCTGAAAAATTAAAATACGAGCTTGATGCTGTTAATAAATCAGCTGTTAGAAAATCCCAGGGGTTCAATTTTGAAACGACTTTTTGTTATTTAAGTGTTCTGTGGTTGTTTTAAGCATGTCATTCTAAACCACGCAAATAGGCAGTGATCCCCTGCCTATGGTGGCTGTTTGACCTCATTCCTTTTAAACCAGAGGACCAAATCAGTGATTCATGAAGAAGTCCTGTGCAGGGCCGAGAGCTGGACTCGATGATCCTTGTGGGTCCCTTCCAACTCAGCATGTTCTGTGTGATTCTGTGACAGAGCAGAACCTGCTCATGCAAAGGTTTGCTGAGCCCCAGGCTGAGGAAAGTTTTAATCAAAGAGCTGCTAATAGGGGCTGTAAACTTGGCAATTTGTTACGTTAATTAGGCAACTAGGGGTGTCTGTGTATGTTTCTTTTAACCTGTAATGACTTCAGATTCATAGATCACTAATGACCAGGAGCGGGTAGGTCCTTTTTCTGTCTCAGCAGAGTTGGTTTGAATTGATCTTTATTTGATTGTTGTTTTCATTCCAGGGAAACACTGGCATTGTCATGGGCATGTTTCTGGTGTCCTTTGTCATCCTGGTTGCCCTGGTGACAGTCTTGTCTGGAATTGGGGTGTGTGAAAAGTGCAGCGTTGGAAGTGGAGGAGTCTACTCCATGATTTCTACTGTCCTTGGAGGCCAAATAGCAGGGACCATTGGCATCCTTTACATTTTTGGCCAGGTAATTAAAAAAAAAAAAAGGGTGTTAAAGTTTAGAAACTTTGCAATGAAGATAACAATCTTGTACTTTCCTGCCTCAGAAAGTAATGCTCCAAGTGAAATCTGAGAATCTCTCCACTATGCTGGATAGCAAGGAAGGCCACCACAGGGAGTAATCCTGTGCATGGGAATATGCTGTCTGGCATCAGTCACAGTGGTGGAGGAGTTGTGTGTCTGAAAAAGCTGTGCAGGACATGCTTTCCCATCCCAAATCAGCTCCATTGTTGGGGACATGCCCTTGCTGGTGGGACACTGAAATTAAACCAAAGTGGAAGGGGTCAGGGTGGCCACCTAAAGCTCAGGGAGTGGCTGTGGGCTGGTGAGTTGGCCTTGGTGTGTTCCTAGTGCTCTCAAGGACCAGGCAAGCCTTGGCTGCTTCTCTGCAGGAGCCAGCAGAAGTGGAGCTGGTTTAGGAGGAGAGCTGAGCAGTGGTAAGTGCCACAGCTAATTGTCTTCTTTTGAGCCAAAAGTCACACTTCTGGATTTTCTGAAAGATCCCAAGAAGCTTTCGTGGTGGTGGAAGCAAAAAAATCCACAAATAGTGTACATAAAGAATGGAAAATAATCTCTTAAACCTGCAGTAACTTAACCCTCTCCCCCTATAAAGATGTTATGAACAGTGTAAAATGTGGTGAGCAGAGAAGCATTTTTATGGAGGTTTGTTTTTAACTGACTGGCTTACAGCAATCTCCAAAACCCCTTAACAACCCCCAAACCAAAAATAACCCCCTCTTTTCTTTTCACTGCAGATTAAAAGCAAGTGTCCATAAAATACAAACTGAACCTAGTTAGAAGCCAAGATATGGAAATGGGCCACACATGAGAATCCTTCCTGTCATATTTTCCACTCTCACTCTCCGAGAGGACTCTGTCTGGGAAAGCAATCAGGTTGCAGTCTGTCCTGAGGGTCATAAAAGCTGGGCTGCATCAGTCCCGGCCAGTGGGAGCTGGCAACTCACCTAAGAAAGCTTTACCTGCTCCCAAAACCTGATACCTTTCCCTTCCTGGCCATGCTTTTTGCCCAGTGTGCTGTGCACCAGCTGCAGGCTGTTCCCTGGTACAGGATGGTCACAGAGTGCTGTAACTTCTGAGACAAGTTCAGAGCATTCCCTATTCCCTGCTCTAACTGGGGCAAGTGGGGAATGACTGTCCACATGCTGCTGATGCAGAGAGACTCTCAGGATGTAGTTGCCCTGATCTGTGCTAGCTGTCTGCCTATGATGGAAGTGAATCCTCCGGGATTTCCAAGTTGTAGGTATCCAAGTCTGAGCAGGTGGATGCCCTGCATGATGCTGAAAACCACACGTGAACCTGCATCTCCTGGGTGTGGGCCAGGTCATCCTGAACACTCAGTGGAGCGATGCTGGGTCTGTCCAAGGTGGGGATCTGCAGTGAGTGAGAGGTCGGCTTTTCTGGCTTGTGTGGAGCTTTTCTACATTCCAGGCATGCAGGAGCTGTGCTAAAATCCCTCATCTGTGGACCAGGATAGTGGGATTGCAGGACCCAAGGTCATACCACCCATGTCAGCATGCAGCTGTCTGCCCTGACCTAGTGTTCCAGGGATGCCATGGATTGGGAAAGGTTGTTGCTGAAATGTCAGCTAGTGGGAGCCTCTAGAAGGAAATGTCCTGGTATTTCAGATTGCTGCCCCACAGTGGGGTGTGAGGTCTGAGCCTGTGCTGCAGATGGCCCATCCTGCAGACTCTCAGCCACCTGGGGCAGAGTGCATGTCCTGCCCTGCTGCAAGACAAGCAGGCAGCTTTCCCTGCAGCTCAGAGGGGCATGGCTTGTACAATGTGTTCTTCTCAAAAGGGCAGGCTCCGTTCCAGCAACGAGATGGGGAGCCAGTGAAGCATCTTTTTTCACATCCAAACTAAACATCGAGTTAAAAATAACCCCTGGGAGGCAATGAAGGGGCAAGCAACTGCAGTTCTTCAGGCAGGTGTTGAACTGGGACCCTTTCCTCCAGAGAAACAGAAGAAGGGAAGAGACACTGATTCATCCTTTTTTCCTTCAGAGAAACCAGTGTGGTTTCTCCTGGAGTGTTAATGGAGGGTAAATTTTAAAGCAAGTGCAACATTGCTGGGCTGATGGCCTTAGCACCCAGCCTTCTCTGTTTGCCCAGGCTTATAGCTATACTGCCCTGGTATTGTGCTGTCTTACAGCAATAAGGTTCAGTCCCTGTAGGCCAGAGTAACTTCAAAGGTTGTATTGTGACAGCAAATGTCTGTCTGTCTGAACAGAGACTCCCCACAGCCCGGCATGGGGGCTGTGGGTGAGGATCCCTTTTTCTGCCGTGGGGCACTCACAGAGCTCTGTCCCTCAGTGTGTTGCAGGTGCCATGTACATCACTGGCTTTGCGGAGTCCATTGCAGATGTTCTGAGCCTCAAGAACATGTGGGCAGTGCGTGCCATCTCCCTGGCTGTCCTGTTTGGCCTGCAGGGGATCAACCTGGCTGGGGTGAAGTGGATCATCAGGCTCCAGCTCCTGCTACTCTTCCTGCTGGCTGTTTCAACGCTGGACTTTGTCATTGGGTCCTTTACACACCTTGATCCAGGTAAAACTGAGGGTTCATTGCATTGGGGTCAGGAGGTATTAATTCCCTGGAGTTTTCTCATTACATGTGTTCGTGAAGTTACACACACTTGGACAAAGGTCGAGTTCAGAGCTTCTAGACGTGTCCCCTGTCTGTTGGTACTGAGCTTTTAGGGGCAACCCATAATTTTGGACGGAGTAAGTATTTCCAGAGCATGACCGAAGATGTCTTAATTTAGGTGTTTAACTTCAGGGATTGAGCTCTCAGTGTATGTGCTTGTTATACTTGTAGTGCAGTCAGATTTTCTAACAACAGAGAGCATCTGTGTTTTCCTGTTGCTCTTTGTAGCCTTCTGCTGCCTAACTCGGCATTAAGCATTGTGCCCATGAAAATGGAGAATTGTGACTTTGAGACAAGGAGATTTTCTCCTGGAGACCTCTGAGGCCCTTAGACTGTGCCTGTGCAGAACTGCACTAGCTGTGCCACCAGTGCTGGCCCCGGGCTGTGCATCACTGGATCTGCTGTCCAGGGTCATGCTGGGGAGCTGAGGAGGGAGCTGGGTGAGGGCAGGTGACTGCCAGGGTTCCAAAGAGTGGGAGTCCTGTTAACTTTTCCCAGACTGAATTCAACCTGCAGTGATGACTCCAGCTTGGACAAGGTGGAGGTTCAGCGCAGGCCTGCTTGCACCTTGAGCCCCCTTCTCCTCACTCCATCTGCATCCCCAAGAGGCGTTTGCTGGGAAACACAATTTAAGTCGTGGGTTGTTGCTGTGGAAGCGGCCCACAAGTGCCGCAGCCGCCACTCCAGCAGTAAGTGTAATTAGCTGAGTAAACAGAAGGGGTCACCTTTTTCTTGGCTTCCTCTGTGTCCAGCAGCACCTTGGGGGTTTGCAAGTGACCTACTAAAGTGAGGTTAAAGGAAAGGTCTTCAGTTTTGATTGTCAGCTGTGATTCAGCAGCTGAGCCAGGTGGCAGGAGGTGAGTCATGTGGGCACTCCCAGCACCAGTGGCACAGCTGTCTTTCATGCTGCTGTTTCATTTTGTGCTGCAGGGGTAGTGTGTGAGGATGGTGGCACAGGGACAGAAGAAGCTGCTCCCCTGTCAGACATAGCCTTATGGAAAGACATTTGCACTTTATATTTAGCGTGTAAGAAGTGCCCCAAATGAAAGCCTGTCAAAGTTTCAGGAGTACTTGTAAAAGTGAATGGGGCAAGGATGGTTGTTGCTGTGGCATGTTTTGCAGAGAAAGCAAGTGATCTGCTCCAAACAGCTGTGTTTCATAGGAAGTTGTTTTCTAAAGTAAATGGGAGGGGTTTTATTTTGGTTGTGCTTATAGGAGACCTTTCCAATAGAAGAGAAAAATGAACACTCGAAGTGAGTCCTGATGGTAGGAAAGTGAACATGGCACCAGGGGTGAGAGTTAGAGGAACACAAACGTCAGCAGGAAACATGCCCAAGTTGAGGTCAACACAGTTGTCTTTGATTTCCTCCACTGGTGAGCACTATGTCATTTTCTTCTGACAGAAAATAGAGAAAGGCAGGGAAACGAGGTGGCTGAGCTATGCAGACGCTGCAGTTTAGCCATGCATGACTAAAGAGGGTGGAAGGACATTGGGCTGACAGTGGCCAGATCCGAGCCCCAAAAGCAAGCACCCCAGAGCAGTGCAGCCACACAGCTGGCAGGGAGAGCTGGGGGCTTCCCTGTGAGAGTGCAGTTTCCCTCCAGGCTGGAGGGTGGGATCCTCCCGAGTCCTGCATTTCCCCAGAAGGCCTCTGAGTGGTGTGTCAGCACCAATGGTGAGCGCTGGGCTCCAAGGAGCCTCCTCACGCTGTGTTGCACGGCATGGATGGATGGATGGATGCTTCCCTCGAGTGTAATTGCCCCCACCAGCAAAGCATCCCTCCTGCGAGAAGGCTGCACGGAGGACGTGCAGGTGTCAGTGAAGCTCCATCCTCAGGAGGCAGCTGATGGCAGTGGTGGGGCACTGTGAATCAAAGCTCAGCACCTGGGGAAGCATTTGAGACCTCTCTGGGGTGGGTCCAGTCCACTGATCATCCCTCCACAGCCCAGAAGGGCATGGAGTTATTTTGAGCGTGGTTCTGTGGCTGCAGCAGGGACTGAGAGTACAGGGAGAGGTAGTTTTTGAGGACAGACCTGTGAGCTGGATTTCAGCTGACATCTTGTCTGGGTTATGTCCTTGTTTTATGACAGGTTGATGGGGTTTCAGTTCACAGCCTCAGGTCACAGTCTCTGAACCTGTGAAATGGGCCCTGTGCAGTCATCCTGCCTTTCCTGCTCCTGCCATGGCAGCCTTTTCCCTCACTTAGCATTTCCAAGTGCTGCACACATACCAAAGGACCACACATCTGCCAAGCAGCAGTTATTTGGATTTAAATAATCTCCAGGAATGCCTGTCCATCTTGAAGGTCTTAACCGGCTGCCTTTGTGTGGTTGCTCTGGGTGGAGTCCCCTGCTCTTCTCCCTGTTCCCGCGGCTCACACCCAGGCACACACCAAATCGGATATTGTCCAAGCACTCACTCCCTTCCTGTGGTTTGCCTTTATTTTTAGACTGAGGATGGAGCATGTTTATACAAAAGGGGGCTTCTCAGCAGGGCTTCCCACTGCTCTTTCTCTCTCATTTTTTTTTTTCCCCTCCTCTCTCTCGGGGTGGCTCACTCCTGCTCCGAGAGGCATCTGGGCTCCTGCAGCCTGGAGGTGGGACTGGAGGAGCTGAGCAGCTCCAGCAGTGCTCTGGGTCACTTGTCCAGATGCTGCTGACCCTGCTGGGACTGCTGGCTCCCTGTCAGCCTGCCCTGCCCCTCTGTCTGGCCCCAAGGGCTTTTACTCCTTTCCACATGCTGCCCGCAGGGTGGGGTGAGACTGTCTGATTTTTTGGAGTTAATCCTAAATCCTCCCTTGGTTCCAGCTGGCACTTCCCTTGAGGCTGGGTCACAGTCCCAGGCTGGGATTTCAGCCAAGGGTGGGTAGCGAGGAGAGGAGCTCCCTGTTCTGTTTGCAGACCAGCCTCACTGCGCTGTCTCTGGCACTCGCCTTAAAATTCAGTCCCCCTTCGGAAACAGAGACCCCCCATGCTCCTTCCTGCAGACAGAAAACATCAATATTCTCTTTCCTGCTAGGCACAGGTTAGTGTTTCTACCAAACCTAACACAGGTGAATTGAGATCGGTCAGTGCTCAGCTTCTCAACCCATAGCCAAGACCCAGCACTTGCTAAAATGTTCATAGTAGAAATGCAGGGCTTTTTTGGCTTCCATACATCTGCATTTTATTTCTGGAGGTCCATACCTCAAAATCATCTTGAGTTATTTTGGGAGGAGCAGTGAGCATAGAGGAGAGGATGCTCCTCTCCCTGACCAGCCCCTCAGAACAGTATGTGAAACTTTTTGGCCTTTTCATGTTCCCAACATTAGAGTCACGGAAAAAGAAGATAAGCAGTTCGTTAATGCCCACTCTTTTATTTTCCTAGCATATCTCTGCTAATTTTTGTGTAGGGTGACTCCCAAATACTCCCTTTCAATTAGGCGCCTGCTTTCCTGTTTTGGCAGTGGCTCCCAGGTGCCCTGTTAAAGCAGAGAGGCAGTGGGAGCGCATGGGGGGGGAGGAGGGCTGGTGTTAATTTGGTTGTGCTTTGATGGGGAGATGAAAGGAATCACAACATGAGCAAAAGGGGCCTGACAGCAGCTTCTTAAATGCCTGGGGAGGTCAAAAAAATAAATTATTTTGTTGGTAATTCAGTAAATGTGTCCCATTGGGCTGGGATCCCCGTCCTGCAGCAGATGGTACCACATGGCTGGGGCAAGCGTGGAGCCTGTCTGTGTGGGGCTAAGCCCCCTTCCTCCTGGCTGAGAAATCTGAGTAGTTCATTTCTCAGGGTCACATGGAGTTTGGAAGGCATATTGCTGTCAGGATGCTTCTGCTTGGGATTATTTTCCATGCAAACCACATCCTTCATGTCCCCCACTTGAGTTTTAGCTTCCCAAAGTTGCTCACGCAGCCCAGAAAGCTCATTTATCATCTTCACTTCTTCCTCTGAGGGCAAGTGCTTTGGAAGATTCATCCCTCTTCAGTGTTCTGCAGCTGAGCTGGAGAGTTGATGCTTTCCTGCAGGTACCACTGGTGAGGAACTGTGGGAGATGAGCTTTGCCTGGAGCTGCTCCATCAGACAGGGAACCTGCAATTGTTAAAGTGATTTATGTATATAAACACTTCAGTGTAAAGATCCCTCAAATGGTGCCTTTGGGGCTCTGATGGACTGAATTAATTAATGATATTCCCACATATTTAATACAAAAATGATCAAAGCATCCTAGTCAGGGGCTTTTCCTTAGCTCTGGATTGTTTTGTTTTGTTTTTTTTTTGGGCACAAGGGTTGTGCCCCAATATCATAAGAGAGAGGGTGCAGGAAGGATGTGTGTGTCAGAAGATGATCTGCAGCTAATCCCAAAGGCGCTATCCAGGCCGACTGCTGACTTCCTGGCATGAGACACCTCTGGAAACTGGCATCAAACTCCTAGTAGAAATCACTGAGTGATCAGCAGCGGGAAAAAAAAAAATCTCACTTTGCTACTGAACAAGGTAGACACCATGGTGAATAAAAGCAGGAGGCTGCTAATACACTCATTATTTATTAAAAAACATAGGCTTGCTTTTCCCAGGTTTTTCCAATTATAGTGCATTGAATGGCCCTGACATCACTCTTGAGCTGGGGCCAGACTATTCAACAGTCTGGCAAAGACATTTATTAACTGGTTACCTGCCAATTGTCTGGGCTAGGAGCTGTGGGACAGATGTGTTTTGAAAAGTGATAACATTGTTAGAGGCCTTATTTAGATAGTGAGAGGAAAGCTACAGCACTCTGTCCAGGCTCTCTGAAGTAGGTATTTAAAACAGTTTATTTAAAAAAATAAAAAAAATAAATAAGTTGAGATGTAACTCTGCTGGCAAGTTTGTAGGTAGGTTTTTATGGTGTTTCCTTGCTGGAGGACATCCAGCAGCACGACTTTGTTGAGGAGCAGCAGTCTCTCTTGCTGGCAGGTGATCAGGGTGTCAGTACAGCTGCTGCACCCCAGGGACTGGGACTGGCATCCCTGTGCCCCTGCTCTGCCGGGACCAGGGAGGATTCCTGACCCCCCCACCCTGGAGCATCTCCCAGGAGGTGGGGAAGGAAGGGAGGAGAGCTCCGGTCTGTGGGTCCCTGCCCTCCTGCACCCACTGGGCTGTGCTGTAAGTGGATGCCGCGTGCTTCTAAAACTTTCCAGTGATGGATCCTTTGCAGCATCCTTGGGGACCCTGCTCTAGTCACAGCTATCTCAGGCTAACCCCATCTTCCTGCAGCCAGAATTCACTGTTTTGAGTCTCTTGAGGAACTGGGGACAATTTGGTGTCCTTCCTTTCTTCATTAACCACTTTGCTTGGAAGACCTCTGGTGCTCCTTTTCAGTCTTCTCTAGGTTGTGCCATCTGAGTGGCCATGAGGCATATGGGAGTGAGCTGCCCTCTGCCACGTGCTGCCAAGGATGAGGAGGGTCTTGGCATCACTTGGAACTCTAAAGCGTGGTACTGCATGGTGCTGCCAGGAACTGGCTGGCCCAGATTCATTCTTGGAGCAGGAGAAGGTTTGCTGAGATTGTTACAGGTTTAAACTTGCTTAATAGGTACTACTGCTCCTGATTTATACAGGAGATTTTGTACACATTGGTTTAACCTTTAATTTCATTGCTTTTTCCCTGCAAGGCTCATCTTCCTAGAGCTTGTAAATAAACTCTGAAATACCTTGGCTGGCTTTGTCCCCTGCTAGACGCTGTCTTGATGTGGGCTTTCCCCACCCATTCCTCCCATAAAACCTCCTGTGCAGGCTCTCTGTTCAGAAGCAACTTGTTTAATGCTAGAGAACTAATAAAACTCACTGGTTTGAGGAAGATATATATCATCTCACAATCTCTCCCTCTCTCCCCTTTGCTGTGTTTAAACAGGACAGCTTTATTTAATTGCATTGATTTTTCCCCCCCCCCTTTTTTTTTTTTTTTGTACCACCACATAATTGTTTTCAAAATATGAAGACATTTTACCTCCTCTTTTTTCATTCCCCCAGTGTTTAATTCCAGTCACAGTTCAGCTGTACTGTGAATCAGCTTTCCTTATTTAGGAATTTAATTTATGAAGATAATTCCTAGATATTAGAGTCTTCCTCCAGCCGCTGCATTTCTAATTTGCATTCCTCTCCTAGGCTAAAAAGAAAACTTTGCGTGGGCCATGGGTCCTTATCTCCTGTTCATCATCTTCTCTTGTGTGTTAACAATTTTTGGCCTTTTTTGGTTGCAGGCAAGGGATTTTATTCTGGTGGTACCTTCACTAGCCTGGATGACAGCCCAGTGGTTCTTGCTGGTCTTCTTTTTTTACTCAAAGGGGAAATGCATCCACTGAAAAATTGATTTTGGTAGGGAAAATGTTTTCTCTGATTTAAATGAAAATCAATTAAGAGTTTCAAACAAACAAAAAAAATTCCTGTTAGGTGACAACATGTCACTCAGCCCTTCCAAAATTAAACACCCTTTGTTTTCCAGTTTGATTTACATTCTGAAGCTAGTCTTGAAGCTGTAGATGTGTGTGTTTTGTATAGAGGATAATGAAAAACTTCCCAAAACAAAATTAAAAAGTCAGCAAACAGAATAGTTTTCTTTTGAAGTAGCATTGTCATATGGATAATATACCCATAATTTGGAAGCATGGAATGCTCTAGTCATGAGTGTGGCAGAAGACTGTGTAGACCATGGTGGGATCCCGTGGATTAAGTTATAGCATCGTTAACTGTTTTGGGGATTTGATCCGCGTGGATTGGGCTTTGTCCCGAACAATATATGGAGTAGCTCTGAAACAGAGAGGAGGTCACTCCAAAAAGTCCAAAGGATGTGTGTCATTGCCTCTGCTGCTCAGCTTCCATGACATTTTCCTCCAATTGTTGTGCCTTGCCTCAGCCTAAATTCTGATTTCTTGACGTTAGGGTTTTTCATTGGAGAAGTTCTGCAGAGCCTCCCACAGCTGGGGACTCTGGGCATGACTTCCAAGAAATACCACTCTGTAATTGATAATAACATCTCATTAATGAAAACTATTATTTTCCTAGAAGAAGGATGGAGCAAGGGATGCTTTACTTCTTGTCCTCTTTGTAATGAATAAAATAATTTCTACCAGCTGGTTTGAATACCACTGAACAAGCCAGGCTGTGGATACCACATCAAAAAGTCAAATAGTAATGGAAGGATTTATATATTACGGCAAGAATAGTGCTTAGCATTAAATAATATAAAACATAAGTGGAATTTATAAAGTTGAAACACCTGTGCTAAAATATCTTCCTTTTCTTTTTGTAACTGGAATTTTAAAGTTTCTACCTGCTGAAAATATCCATTTTTGGCTTTTTTGCAAAAAATAATTAAAACCCACCAGTCTGTAGCAACAGAGCAAGTGCCAAGCAGCTCTACTAGCTTCTTCCACAGGCGCATTCCTAAGTTTTCCTTTGTTTAAGCAGTGCTTTTGTGATGAGGAACTGCCCGTGTGGGCTCTTGCAGGCTCCAAGTGTGCTCTTGTGTACGTTAGTGGTTTTCCACTTTCTGGAGAAGCTGAGGTGGAGATAAAGCAGGAGCGTGGGGAGTTGGGCAGAAATGAACATTTCCTTCCACCCAGTCCAGTCCTGCAGGAGATGTGGTGTGGCTGAGGAGAGCTCGGGGGAGCTTAGGCTGCCTCGTGGTCTGAGAGAGGTGACAGTATCCTGCAAATGAAAATTGCTCCATCAGCCAGAGACGAATGTCAGAGACAGATTTAAGCAGCTCCCTTTGTTTATTCTGGTCTTTGTGCTACATTCACTATTGCAGGTCCATTGGCTTTGGGGAGAGGAGGTGCTCCTGACCTGATGACTCTTGTGGTTGGGATGCTCCGCTGTTTGATTGGAGAAGAAGCATGAGTGCATTTATTGGTGGTGCATTTACCAGAGAGGGAGTATGTGACTACTTGTGTTTGTCAGATACGTAAAGAACTGATGGTCCCCAAGCAGGTTTTTTGCTGGTTTCCTCAAACAGATCACCCCCGGCACTTCTGCTTCAGACTTGCTTTCTTGCTTGAAGGTGTTTATTGCACAGATCCCATACTCCTCCATGCCTCTGCTAACACAGCAGACCATTGCACTTGCGGATGTTAAACCTCTTTCCAGGAGTATCCTCCAGCAAGCTGGTCTGCAAGATGTGCTGCTGAAACCCTGAGCCACTTAAGAAGAGGTCACGCAGAGTGCTTTCCCTCGACAGCGCTGTCAGTCTCCACACTTGCTAATTTGTCTGCTGAAC
This sequence comes from Formicarius rufipectus, assembly GCA_013399695.1. Taxonomy (NCBI): domain Eukaryota; kingdom Metazoa; phylum Chordata; class Aves; order Passeriformes; family Formicariidae; genus Formicarius; species Formicarius rufipectus. Next base: position 18,899 of record VXAU01003821.1, read on the forward strand.
TGAGCAATATTTATGCATGGGGGTGATTCATCTCCCTGCAGCAAGGTTCCTGGCAGCTGTCAGTGTGATGCCTGTCTCTGTGCTGGTGGTGCTCAAAGTGTGATCTAAATATCCCAGTTTTGTCTCTGTCAGTGGCGGTGGGGATAGACAGGTGCAGTGGAGAGTGACTTTTGGGAGAGTATTAATGATGGGATCCTTCGGAGCCCATGGCAGCAGGAAGCCACATTGTGTGTTGATTTTAAACAGGAGGTTTAGGAGATCAGCTCTGGAGCAGAAAACAGGGGCTTGGGAGGAACAAACACTCGCTGCTTCAGAAGGGCGGCGATTTCCTTTTGGGTAAACACGTCATTAATCTCAGGGAGCACATTCTTTTCCATCAAAAGATAAGGAATTTGAGTTGCCTTTCTCAGGGCTTGGCCTTTCTAGATTGTTTTAACTGTGGCTTTCCCTCCTTCAATTACAGACTGTACATAATCTCTCATTTTAGGTTTGCCGGGCTTATTATGCATGCAGAGAAAATCTTGGGTAAGGGAACTCCTTCCCTTCTTTCTTTAAATTTGCTCTGATCCTTCTTCCCCTGTGCTCTCTTGCCAGATTTTTTTTTTCCCACTAAAACCTGTCTGTTTTATGCTATTTGCTGCTCTGACGAATTTGAAACGTAAGTGTGGTGTTTTTCCTAATTTATGAAACAATCTCCCTAGTGCTGACGATAAAGTCGCGTATTATTTGTTCATCACAAGTGAAAAAATAGCAATGGGCTTCTCTCCCCACCCTGGTCTGCCTCTTGCTGCTCAGCTTTGGTTTGGTGTTTTTGAGGGTGCCCCTGGTGCGGCAAGTGAGCTGTTGGGGTGCTGCTGGCTGTGGCACCCAGTGCTTAATTTTCAGCTCCTCTGTTGCGGACGCAGCAGTGAAAGAGCTGCTGCTTTCACTTCTGCTCCCCATGGCTTGGAGTCTGTGGTCAGCCTGAGCTTTCTTGGTAGTAAATGTGTTTAACTGGCACTCAGGGATGAAATTACAGAGGGAATTGAGTCCCTTTGCATTCTTGCCTCCTCTTCTTCCCGATACTTTTTGGAAAGGGCTGCCAATAGCAACATGGGTTGGGGTGGGGTAGAGCAGGAGCTGGGAAGCTCCCACATCCTGCATGTCTCAGTGCTCTGGCAGCTCAGACTGATGCTCTGCAGCATTTCTGTCAGTGTGCTCACATGCTGTTGTGTTAATTGTGTAATAGCTTAATTTTTATCACTGCATAATCAATGACCTGCACGTAGAACACAAAAATTCCTCTCTATTTTTTCCCTCACCTAGTTTAAGACTCCCCAAGCAGAAATACTGAGGCTGTGGAAGCGGCCAGCAGGTAGGATGTGGCCCTGAGGACTGAGATGAACCCAAGTCATGATGTCATTTGTGACATATGGAGAGTGAAACTGCAGGGAACAATCAGAAGTCCCATGTTTACTCTTCATCTGGGCTGGGCTGCACATGCCCCATCCCAAGCTGTGCTGCTGCCCACAAGTCCAACATAGGGCTGATGTGATCCTCATTGTAGAAATGTACACTGATCCTTGCTGACTCATGGGGGGCTGCAGAAAGGGGCAACCCAGGTTTGTTGAATGTGGTCCCCTGGGTAGATGAATCCCATGGTAGCTGTCAGAAGACAGGAGCATCGGTCTCATCAGTCCATCCCATCTTCCTCCAGTTCTTCTCCCCTGCAGCTCTTTTCCTTCTATTTCTTTCCAGCCTTCCAGGCAAAACTTGTCTATCCAAAGGTGAAACAGGAGATGTTCTGGAAGATGTTAAAACATGTTTGTATCCCTGTACAAGTTCAGCAAAGGTCATGTTTATTCTCTGTAGCTGTCAGTGCAGCTCTGCCTCTTGATGCTCTTGCTTCCGTGACTCACCAGTTCCCTCACCCTTCTCCTAGAGAACTGGTGTATATCTGTTCATATATCCCACAGGCCAAGTGTCAGCCCCCAGCAAGTTGGAGCAGTGGGCTGGTAGCACTATACTGTCTTCTGTCTACCTCCAGTGTTGCTTCCCTCTCCCTGTTTTCCTTCCCAACCTTTCCACATTTTTCTCATACATTCCTGCCTGGCTGCCAGCAGCAGGGCAATGCCTGGAAGTAGCAATAGTGGTGTTTAACTTGCCTGGGAAAAAATATTGGGAGGTCCTCAGCAGCTGGAGCTGGGCAGTTGCAAAGGCATAGCTGCAGAAACAGCCCAGCCTTGAAAGAGCCTGGATATGTGATTGTTAATGTCCGTGTTAAACAAGCCCAAACACAGGAAACCAAGCATGTGCACCGAGGGATGTAGAGGATTGTGACTGCACCACTTTGATTGATTTACTTTTCATTCTGCTGGGAAAGGTGATGCAAGCATTCTTTGTGACCCTGGTACCCTCTTCATACCTCTTTGATTTTGCCAATCCACTGGGAATGTGCACCATTTTCAGAGTCCCTTGTTGGGTGTGCTGCATGGCATTGCAGGGCTGTGGTTGTCATCGTGTCATTCTCTGGCACATCCAGCACTTCACTGGAGAAGTCCAGAGCCATCTGGAGCATGGCTGTGTTGATGCAGAGCATCTTTCAGACCTGTTGTGTCAAATGATCCTGTGGTCTTTGTTGCCTTGAGTCAAATTTCAGCGTTTGCGTAGACTGGGGAGAAGGCAAAGATAAAGTCCTTGAGGTTTGGTTGGCATTCGTGGCTTTGCATCGATCTCTGCACATCCACAGTTTCTGTGTGGGTGGTTAACCCTGGTTATCTGTGACTGCACACTGAGATGCTAAAAACCCTATTGCTGGTGGTGCTTTGGCATCAAACCGTTACATCGTTAAGGAACTTCCCCTTGACAAGTGAAGATGCTGTTCTCGTGTAATAGGCCATGGGTAGTAAGTACAGTTTGATGAGTTTTGTGATCACCAGACCATGGATTAACTTATTTTACATGCAGGAGAAGAATTAGTATTGTAATGGCTTTTGGAAGGAGAGTTTCATTTCTTCCCTGCTGTAAAATACTTTAGCCTATGTAGGAATTAATTTTGTTTAGGCCACTCGGTGGTCACCTGATAGACCACAGCTTGTGAGTTACCAGCCTGACAGAGCTTGACTTCCTCACTGGGGAGTTAACAGCTCAGAAGTTCTGGGCTAGTGCCTTATCCTCAGCTAAGCGTTTGGAGTAGGAAAACTTAAGCATGTGGTTGGTGAGGAGTGAAACTTTATCTTAATGTAGAGGTGTGTGTTCAGATGAGGATGGCAGCTGTGGGGCCAGGCTGTGATGCTTATGCCTCTTTTCTGCACTTCAGCACCTGCACCAGGACCTCACTCTGGGTGTTCACTTGGACTGATATCCAAGGGGAACAACTAGATTTTAGAGATGGAAGAAGAAATGGGAAAAAGCAAGAGAGCAGAGATAATTATGCCAAGGGTATATAATTACTCTTTGGCTCTCCATGTCTTGCACCACACAGAATCCTGAAAATGGTAAGATCAGACCTGGGAAGTGTGCTGCAAGACAAACACTTCCAGCTGTTCCTCTGAAAGCAAATCTCAGCAAGTACCTTCCAGGCAGGAACATGTGGGTTCACATTTTTAGGAAAAGAAAAAAAAAAAATCTCACCATTTTAAGCCTTCAGCATTCACCTTTGTAATTAAAATCTCTAGTCGTAAGGAGAGTGCAATGCATGACTGTCTCCTGGAAGATAATATGGTTTTTAATTTTTGCATTATTTAGCCCCTGCCTCAGTTACAGGCTTCACTTAACCTTAAGCTTGTGAACAGGCTTATTGAATTTGACCAAAACTTGACTAATTTCTAATGAGCTCCAGGTTGTCTGGTACTTGGTAGCACCGTTGTCCTCTGTGCCGTTCCATAATGGTCTGACTCCATATAACACAGCTTTGCCCTGTGCCCCTTCTCCAACCTCTTGAAGTTCCACTCCACAACCCTGGGCTTCATGGAAGGTAGGACACCTTGTTGGAGGTGTCCTGAGTGCCAAGAACCTCCTCAGCTGCTTTCATGTCTTTCCACAGGGAGAGAGGTGGGAGAAAGTGCAAGAAAAGCTCAAACATGGAAACCTGCCAGGGCAGAGCAGGGATGCAGCATTGGCAACCAGATGAAAGCTGGTACCTCCCCCTAGGTGTCCATGGTGGCTGGAGTGACATGAGGGTCCTGACCATCTTCCTTCTCCTCTCTGGCCGCGTCAGGCTGGTGTGCAACCTCTTGTTCTTCCCCTGCACTTGTGAATGGAGAATGCTCATCCTGGAAGCTCTTCCACTTCAAACTTGTTAGGTCTTTTTATTGTTTATTACATAATTTTAATAAGGGCAACTAGAAGGACTTAATTTGTGAAAAATCACGGGAATAATTCAGATATTGCTCTAAGTCAATTTTCTCCTATTGTTTATTTATATCAGCTAACCACTTGAGAAATCCATTATTTGCTTTCTTCTTATTGAGTATCTAATGATGAAAATAAATTGTTACTGCTCTTTATTGTGCATTTCCCATAAGGCTGACATGGCACAGAGAAGGAACAGGATTCTTTTCTTCTAGCATGACACAGGGAAGATTGTTTATAGCACTTCAGCTCCAGCCCTCTGCAAGCCAGCTGAGAGCAGGATCATTAAAGGCAGGATTTAGAGACTGGGGGGTTGCATAAATTGATTGGGAGCAGAATTTGTCAGACAAACATTTTGTAATGAGCAAGGAGAGAGGACTCTGTTTTGAATCTCATGTACCCAGCAGTAAGCTGGAGAAAAAGATCTTTAAAAAAAAAAAATTAATAAAATGAGCTTGCCTTTTTTAGATATCAGAGTACCAAATATAGACCCTATCACATTTCCTTCCCTCCTCCTTCCAAAGCTCATCCTTTTGAAGTGCACTTTCAATGAGATGTAGGTAATTGACTCTGGGAACCACTGACCAAGTGCTCTGTTGGTTTAACCAATTGGTCTCAGTTTCTGATTCCTGTGTTGTTTTGGATGATTTTCAGCCCAGTTGCCCTGTCAGCTACAATTAGTCCCATTAATATGACATCTGAAAGGTCACAGATGACTTGCTCCAGTCGCAGGCACAAGGGCCAGCAGGAGATGCTCACAGGGTGTTGTCCTCAGCTCTGTGCTCCCGTGCCTATAGCTAGCTTAAATTGATGAGGACTGCAAATCCTGGTGCAAAACTGATCAAAAGGGATGTGGGATTTGCTTCACAGGAGGGTGATTGACTGAGGAATGAGGTTGCAATGACAACTAACATTTGGATGAACTTCTCTTCAGTCAAGAATATATTCTGTATACGGGGGAAATGTGGAAAGGCTTCCTCTCACCTGCCAGAGCCATGAGGAAAGGAAGCAGAAGTGAGATAGAGTTGTAGGCACATCCTGTGGCTCTTTCAACAAATCCATGGCTGTCACTTTCTGTGGTTCCAGTGACATCTGCCATGTTTTTGGGCTTTGTTTCTTTCACCCAGGATTTCCACTTAGGGGAATAAAGTAGAAAAGGGAAACACATACGAATGAATGGAGCACAAGGGTTTGTTTGACTTCTTAAGATTAATAGGCGTCAGATACACATAGGTGCAGATCAGACACCAGATTCATGGATGTCATGGTCAGTCTGTGGCCACACTATGGCCAAAATGGTACCATGGAAAATATAGTCCAGTTGTATACTTGGTGTTTTATACAAGGAAGGAAATAGAAGGCACTCAAAGTGCCTCATTTGAATTACATAGCCTCAAAACACCACTGGAAGACCCCAGATGGAGATGGTTTACTTGCAAAGCAGGACACTGTGCCTGGTGAAGTTCTGCAAGAGTCTGGTTTTGGTTTGGTGTTATTTGGCATTTTTCTTAGCTTCCTGGATGATGCAAAAGAGGATATGCAGATTCAATGTGAAGGTGACCCCCAGGTGGGAAGGGCTCGCAGCAGCCTGGCAACGAGGGTCAGGCCTTCAGATGAGCTCCACAAACTGGGGAAATGGTGTGAAAAGGACAACTTGGGGTTAGGGGAAACAAAGGAAAATATGAGACTAAACCATCAAGAGAGGCTAGAATCCACTTCAGGGGAGACTTTTGTGAACCAGTGGGGAAAACTTTTGTCAAGTGACATAGTTTTTGATGCTGCTGTTGTGAAGCACAGATTGGAGAAGGCCTTCAGATCCTCTTGGAGTGAGATGAGTATTTTGCTCTTTTTTTTGCTTCACTAATGAAACAGTAACATTTCTACAGGCAGCCCATACTTGGTGAAAAATCCCTTGGCCAAGGATCAAAATTTTCCTCGAGCAGTTTGTTGGGAGCTTTGCAGCCAGCCAATGTGCTGCACCATCATGGGCATGGAGTCTGGTTGAAGGCACTCAGGTCTGATCTTACAGGAACATACAGCCTACACAAATTCCCCTTTTATTTCTTCAGAAACTGCACTTTCTGCAGACATCTGTGTGGTCCAGAGGTCAGTGTGTTGCACTGAGCTTATTTCTTTTAAATCACATCTGGGACTTGTTCCTAGTGGAGATAGCTAGTGCTTTTATAAAACCTAGCAGCAGGAGACCTCTTCTATCAGTATGTTTCCATCCATGTTTGGGCAACACAATGAATGCAGATGTAGTAGGAAACTTTTGATTATCTATAGGATTTTTCTGTGACAACTTCAAAGCTCTGTGGTTAGTTATATTCTGAGACTTTAAATGGATATGCCTTGTGTTCAGAGCTCTGATTTAATTTTCCGGTTTAATCTGTTGTCCAAACATCATTAATATTGTCTTTGAGGCATGGGACAGCTTTGATGGAGTCTTTTTTTAATTTCTGGCCATCACCCTGTGCAGTCATAAACAACATCCTGCCTGCTAATGAGAAAACTCAAGTTATTGCAATCAGATGTCTTGTGGAAATAGATTGTAGTGGCAGGAATAAAAAAGGAACTGACTTTCCTCACCTTCCACCCCTAGTTGGCACAAGAATTTTGAATACTGAGAGGGAGGAGAAGTTTCCATAGATTAAGATACTCCATTAAAAAGCAGTGTGCCTGTTGAAAATGAAATTATTAATTTCATAGACATATCCATTAATTCCTTAGCCTGCTTTCATGAGTTATATTTTCTGTCTATAAGCATCTAAAACCTTTCCTAATGAATACCCTGCTGGCACGTCAGCTGTCAGGCTCAACTCTTCCTAACAAATCCAGGTCTGTGGAAGAATTTGACCCCCCTTCCAGTGTGAAGTAAGGGAGTAGGATCCTTCATTATGTATCATTAAATGAAGTGCATGACATTGATATCCTACCCATTGCTTTTCCTCTCTCCCATCCTCTGTAAAACTTCTTATTTGAAAAATAAAACCTGTGTGTGCATGACCTTAGAAAGATGGAGCAGAAGTTGGTGTGGGAAGTGGGGCACAGCCCAGGGTCTCAACATTTGCTTCGTGTTGTGCCATGATAATCATCTGCAGAAGATTTGTGAGCGGGGGCAGCTGGTTGTGGTGCACAGCCCCATGTTTGGGCCAGATTTGGAAACACTAATGCAGTGACAGGAGACAAATGGCATCAGGAGGGTATGTGCACAGTGTGGCAATGGGCAGTTTTAGAGCTCCTTAGTCCTCCTCCACCGAGAATCGTATTGTAGGGGAGAGTCCACCCTGCAGCAGACTGGTGTTATTGGATCTGGGTGCTTTGGCAACCAGTGTGTAAACTGGGTATATTGGTAGCAGCTTCACGTCATGGGCACACCTCAGGTCTTGTCTGTGCAGGAGCTTGACTGACAGGAACACAGCACTGGAATATGGTGTGAGGGCTTGCTCAGAAATACAGTTGTCTTATGGCAGCATAATTTTGCTCTGCTTGGGAAGAGGATTTATGTGGCATGGATAAATAGTATAAATATTATTAAAAATACAATATCTGATCCCTGCAACCAGTTTTCCTTGGTACCCAGGTTTCACAGGAAGGTGCCCTGCTTGGTCAGAGGTGGGACTCCATACAATCCATGTTCTGGCTTGGTGGGAGCTGCCCAACTTGGTGGTGACTCTCCGTGTGCTGGTCTGCACCCCTGTGCCTTTCCTTGGCACTTTGTAACCACAGTGACCTCTTCTCTGCCTTCTCCCCCTGCCCTATGAGCTGCCATTCATCCTTTTAAGCGATCTCTGAAAGCATCTGCTGTAGTTGTGCATGTTTGGAGGATGGGTGGTTTCTGAGGTTCTCCTCTCTCCCTCTGTGTCTTTGCAGAGCACGGCTTTGTGGGCTACTCTGAAGAGTTGATGTTCAACAACACGCTGCCAGACTACAGCCAGGGGGAGTCCTTCTTCACTGTTTTTGGAGTGTTTTTTCCAGCTGCCACAGGTACCGTTAAGTTTTATCCTCCCCCTCTTTCCTCCCACAGGCACATCTCAGAGATGAGCAGAAGCAAGAGGAGTTCCTCTGGGCTACAAGGCGAGGCAAGCAGAACTGCACTTGGCCATAGCAGACTCATGTGGTCAGTTTAAAATGTTCAGGCTTCCCTCTAGCATCTGAAATTTTGCACACTCCTATCCTGTTCACTTGAATATGCTCTTCCGTCTCTGTGGTCAGAAACTGCAGCTGAACTCTCTGGGCTGCTGTGGTGTAAATCCTTCCCTGCCAAGGACAAAGTTGATCTTTGCCAGTGCTGTCAGGCCACAAGGTATCAGGCCTTTTCAAAAGGGCTGATCAGGATCTATCATGTAAGATGAGCCTTATGATGACTGGATTGAACTGGGAGAGTAGGAAGAGCTCAAGAGGACTTTCCCTCCACCCTTACCTCAGCAGGTGGCTGAGCTGGGCTCATGCCATTGCTCAGGATGCTGACCCACCACTCGCTGCATGGCATCGTGGGTTCATCTTTGTATGTCATCAGAGCTCACATTTATGGGCTTAATTAAATGCCTTCATATTATTCATTCCCTTAAATTAGCAGGAAGATGCATGTCCCCTTTCCAGAGCTGGCGATCTCCAGTGGGAATGCAGTAACTATCAGCTGGAGTTACAATACCTTTTGTTGATGTTGGGTGTTTTAAGCTATAATAAGTACTGATTATAAGCAGTTTCCATAGTGATGAATCCTTGGATTACAGAATGAATTTTCAGAGGATTAGCTCTAAGCAACTCACTGGAAGTTGTTTGCAGAGTTGCTGCAGTACAGGGAGACAAATGAAAGGGTTGAGTGAAACAGATGGGACTGGAGGAATCATGTGGTAGCACAAGTCACTTTGTCGAGTGCACTTAGTGCAGGACTTCAAATTATCCTTTGAAATCCTTTTTCTCAACTTATCAGGCTGGATGTTGCTTCTCTGTGGACTTCCTCCTGGAAAACTCACTGGCCTGAACTATCAGCACCATAGAGCATATAGCTTCTCTCCCTTTTTTTGTGGTCATTTTTGACTGGCCCAACTGAGTCCCCCAGCCTGAGAAAAAGACCTTGCTTCTGAGCTGTGCCTCTGGTGCAAGAAAGCAGTTTTTTCCAGTTCATTGGTTATAGAAGAAGAAATAGTTATGACAAAACTGCAGAAAATTACCATGATTAGCCATATTAAATGATTCTTCATCACTGATAATGCTTGGCTGCTAGGAAGAATGCCAAAGCTAATAGATACAATTTATTTAAAGCCCTGGCAGCCTGTTGCTCTGTTTAGTTAGCCGTAGTAAAACCAGTAGTAGTAATGTTAAACATTCTCTGAAAATACAGTTTGGGATGATGTATGAGTACTGAGGGTGTTTCACAGCTTTTTCATGTGTTCTTTTTAATTGCTTGGTTATTTACACCATTTCAATTATGCCTTTGGAGTTGCAGTGCCAGTGGTACCATATAACATCATTAAGGCTCCTGTTATTGCTGTTTGTAGCACTGCGGGGATCAGGAGCCTCATAAAATGTAGGGTTGTGTTTGGTGCTCTGCATGGAAGAGCTTGTGGTCTGATTAAGGAATTTCTAGGACAGGAGTCAGGACTTCTCTGTTGCAGATCACAAGTGGGGAGCCCATTTGTGGTAAGTGCTGGGAACAAAGCTCACATCTCAGGCTGGGGCAGTGAGTAAGGGCTGGTTCCCCCAGGCCCTGCCTGACCCCACTGTCACAGCTCTCCTCCTCCCCACAACAGGGATGTGATGCTGAGGGGGACCCTGAGGTTCTCAGAGTTCCACATGGTGGAGCAGAGCTGCTTCCCACTGCGTTGTGGGCACTATCTGGATGCAGGCCAAGCTCACCAGCAGGACAAGAGGTCTGTGAGACTGGAGATGATATTTCAGGGATGGTCTTGGCACCAGCGTTCATAGGAATTTGGTGAGACATGGTAGGATTGCATGTGCCTCTGATGCAGGGCAGGCAGTGTGGTGCAGACTATGAGCAAGTGGTGGTGAGGAGTCATAGGGACAGGTGAACGCTGTTCCCAGACTATCACCTTCAGCCTGTGCTCCTGCTCCTGCCCACCCCTTTCCCCAACTACCCACCTCTGCTGGAACCCCCACAGTGGTCTGGCTGAAGCACTGGAAGCAACATCCTTTGCCTTAAGATAAAACAGAAATTCAGGGAGAGTTTCAGCAAAACAATATGCTGTTTAGTTTTGAGGGGTTACATTGAGCCAGTTTGAAACAGTTCTTTGACCCAGAGCAATGTTCTGTTTATCTTTAATTATTAAATATTGTGTTTACTCCTCTTAATTTTTAGCATATGTTAGTTTACAATTGAAGATGCTGTTTTGATAGCAAAGTGTTTTGTAAAAAAAATGTTTAGGAAGTTGTGAAACAACTTGTTTGGGCCTTTGTGAGTTGAAATGTTCTTCTTTGAAGTGAAACTATTTTGATCTCTTCAGGATAAGCTTTTCCTCTCTCTCTGAAAAAGTTATCTGAATTCAGCTGGTTAGTTTGGTCTCTGGGATGTAGTGGTTTAAGTTGCCCATTTCCACCAGAAACAGCAGTGAAGCAGAAACTTCTGAAATGCAGGCTGGTAGCTGTAAAAGAGGGGCAGCCACTTCAGGAAAGGGGAGCAGGACCTGTGGGAAAATCTGTGGCGGGACCAAACAGGCAGGAGGACCTGTCAGGGGAATGCTTTAACTGGAGAGCATGGGATGGTCATCCCAGCCTGTCATAGACCTGTCACAACATGGTGCCTACTATGAGCATCCTCCTTGGATTGTTTTGCTCCAGGTTGGATTGTTTTCTGTTTCTCTGTATTTTATTGGTACGACTCCAGCAACACAAGTGAAGCTATCCCAGTTTTACGGTTGAGTGCTGGTAAGCAGAGGCTGCTCTGTTTGCTCCCTGGGTAATAGCTGTTTAAACCATTTCAGCTGGATGTGCAGTGCAGCTGGCTTTATTCCCCCAAGTTTGTCATTTAATCACAGAGAAGCTGCTGAGCAGTCCAAAATATACATCCAGAGCTGGCCTAGATGGGAGTGCATGGGCATGAAAGACTCAGATTTGCTGGCCTCAGTCAGAAAGACTTAAATACTCACTATGGAAGATGTGAACATGCCCCTGTAGAGATGTTGTGCATCAACCAGATATTTTTCTATGTGTTTGTGAAAATCTCACATGTTTTGCTGCCGTGCTGTGATAGGCAAACACTCAGCTACCCACCCAGCCAGGGCTTTGGATGGGGAGGGAGTCTTGGGACCTGCCTGCCCACAGTCTGCTCCCAGCAGCAGCCACACAACCATCAGTGCATTTTTAAAATGAAGATAAATGTCATTTCTCTGTGCAAAAAATGTTTTTATTTTTCTACAAAATCCCCGAGGTTTTCTGTCTACTGAAAGAAGCGTGTTGTCATGCGATACAAGAAAGTAAGATGTCGTTTGAAGCGGCGTTAGTGGAAAGTATCATCATACTGAAACCAGTTCTGAAATACACTGTATCTGGCACTTGCAAAATGACAGCAAATGGATTTAGAAGTTTTGGGCTAAGTTATCAGATGATGTAAACTGGCATAACTCCATTAAAGTCCATGGAGAGGTGCCAACTTACATCAGTGGAGAAGTTGGCCCTTTAAAAAAATTAGCTACAATTGTTATCTAAGATTTTCCATTCTTCATCTCTTGGGTGAAGGAAAAAAATACCCTGCTTTTATATTTTATAGTAAGTTCACTGAAAAATGCAATGGGTGTTTGCAAGTGATCATATCTGCAGTCATAAACCATAGCTGATGGAGCCAGAAACCAGACCTGGTGGAGCTGGTGGTTGTGTCTAACATACAGTGTAGGTGGTCCCTTCATACACGTATCCACGGCCTGGATGATGCCCAGGACCAGATTACACTGGGAATAGCAGCAATGTTCAGACTGTCTCAGCCATGGTTTCCTGGCTGGGTTGACCATGTTTTCATGCTTCTTTGTCCAGAAGCTTTGTCATTATCTGCTGCTCTCTAAGATAATACCCAGTGTGGAAAATCCAGCCTGCTATCTCGTTGAAACAGGGAGGTGGATAATTTTCTCTGTGAACAGTCTGCAGATATGATTGCTTCAGTTCAGAAGGGATTGGCCATTTCCCTAGGGATAGGTCTGTGTCTGAAGAAAGGATCGTCCTGATTTCTCTATGTTGTTGAGTTTTATATGCAAGTGTAGGGTTTTTCCTCTGTTGAGCAGCCAGAATCTCTGGCAAGGCTTGTTGTGGCTTCTTGCAAGTCAGACCAAGTCTCTGGCAAGGAGTGGCAAAGGCTGTGGATGGTGGATATTGTTTAGGGTGGTTTTTTTTTAATTAATCAAGTTGTCCTTTCATTGAAAAGGGGGTTGGTTAGTCTTCTGCTGTCAAAAGACCTTCTCAGAACTGCTCTTTGGGAGCAGTCATCCTTTTGGGAAAATTATTTTATTGGGTGTTGGTGGAGAGGTGGCTTTGGTATTGTCCATACATCTGTACTACCAGATTGTCTGTAGTTTTGTACTGACTGGGTCAGAGGCAAAATTGCAGCTCAGAGGAGATGGCTTGGAATATCCGTGTTGGTTCCCTCAGTGATGGCCTTGGCCTTTGGCCCTGGAAGCCATGAGACTGTGGTGGCCTCCTGGGGGCCCTGACAGGAGCTAATGGTGAGCAGTGGCCTGGGTCTGACCCCTGGTCACTGCACGGCAGGAGGTCAGTCATCAGTCTCAAGATCCTCTTTATGTGGGCTCTGGCAGGTCATCTCCTGGCTGCTCCCGAGTGTGCTTGGTCTGTGGGAGGGAGGCAGTGAGGCAACCTGGGCTGTGCAGTCACCGCCGTGCCGATGACTCATGTCTTCAACTTTTTCCACGTTCAGTCCAGAAAATGCTGTTTTGGTGTTTCCCCAGTGCTTTGCTGAGGCAGGAGTTTGGATGAGGAAGAGGTGAGTAAAGCTCAAGATGGAAGATTTAAAGGTGGTGCCAGATGTTTGAGAAACTTGGCAAAGAGACACATGAGATCAACATCTGTCCTCCTGACAATGGTTTACTCCCTTTGGAAGGGAAAAAAAAAGCTTTCTGCTTTGTCCTTAACTTGCAACGTAGTGTGTCATCAAGAGTGCTTCATAGAGACTTGGTTTAGTGTGATATTTGTGACCAATTCCATGGACTTCTGCCTTCCTAACCTTTCTCACCTCCAACTGAGCCTATTGTGTAACTGTTTGAAAAGGAACAAGGCTTGAACAGGGATTGGAAGCTTTATCTAGAGAAAGCTACAGCAGTTGACAGGCTTTTAGCTGCGCTGTTCAGAAATACTTCTACAACATAGTCTTCCAGGAGAAAATGAAGGAACTCATTTTGATTTGTGATGCTTTCAGTATGGTGTCAAGGATTCAAATCTGGTCTGAATCTGGAAGAAAAGCTCTTCCAGGAGCTGAGGAATGCTAGGATTCTCTGGGGACCAGGGAGTGGCTGTTGGGGCTCTGGCTCCATTGTGGAGATGACAAAAAAAGATAGCTGGTGAGAGGACTGATTATAGGGAAAAAAGAGAGATGAACAAGGAAAAGTTATTATTAATAAACAAATAAAGACATGCACATCGTTGGCAGCATGTGGGTGCCTTGTGCTCATTTATATGCTCTCCTCCTGGCAGCACAGTGAGGAGAGGAAGTGTCATGATTTCCAGGGAGCAAATGAGGAGATGAGCTATGAAGATGCACACCAAAGCCTAGGACAGAGCAGAGTAGTATTCCTGTTCCTTGATTAGCAACACAGACATTGTGTCCTGATGACAGCCCATTGGTGCCCATGCAAGGTCTGTAGGGAATAGGGAAGGCATCCATCTGGTTGATCTGTGTTTGTCCCCTTTATCCTGAGATTTGTCCCATGGCTCCTGTCCATCTTTCATCTTGTGAGAAAACCCTTTCAAGCAGCAATCAGTGTTTGAACGTTAAAATGCAATGGACTGTTTCTGATTTAGAGCTGTAGTCATGCCGATTTGCAGCCTCAGAAAGTGACTTTATCATTCTTATGCCCTCTGAAAATGAGGAATGACTGCTGGACTTGGCAGCTGGATGGCAGACCAACGTGCAGCTGGTCCCCTGCTGCCGGGGCTGGCGGATGCCGTGAGCACCACAGTGTTGGCATCTTCCTTCGCATTGTTGTCCTGTGGTGATCTCACCCTGGCTCCCAGGGATCATGCCATCAGCACTGCTGGCTGGCTCCTGGCCCATGTGTCCTTATGAAGACATCTGAGGGATGGGGTGGTGATGGGCAGGTGTCAGTGTCTTAAAGAGGTGCTTCAATCCTGCCTTCGAATTGTCCAAGTTCTCATCAGGTTTTTAAATCACAGATTTTTACTTATTTATAGCAGATACCCAAAGTCTTCTAGGAAAACTTTCAGGATAATGTGACAAGGGAATTTGTGTTTTCTTGACAAGGCTGGTATGATTTTTCCTTCAAACATGGGCAAAGCCTCTTAACCACTCTGTGCCTTGGGCTTCTGGCCTTAATGTGGAGGCTGCAATACTTTGCTTCATCCTGTTTCCCTTCTTGATTCTTTAGATGGTAATTTTTTAGGCTAAGGACTGTCCCTGATTGTATAATACCCTGTACTGTGGCCTAAAATAACAGTTCAGTGCTTTATTCTTAGTCCTGCCGTGTGTTTTCTACGTGACGCTGGGACAATCACTTGCCCTCTCAACATTTTTTTTTTCCTATCTGCAAAGCAGAGATAATGCCTACTTCCAAAGCAGATCCCTTGCCTGGAAGGTGCCACCTACGTGCTGAGAGCACTGTTATTCCCTCTGCTAAATGTGCATGTGATCATCATTTAGTGTGGACAGGACAGGGTGTTTTGTAAGGGTGGCTGTCCCCCTTGAATGCAGGGACCTGTAATGTGTCTGGTCTGGGGGCAGCACCACCTGCTGCGTTTGCTGCCGTGATGAACACTGGCATTTTTCTTTTCAACAATTAGACAGCATTGTCTTCTGTGAGGTTTGTATTATGATATAAGATGGGTTCTGTTCAGATATTGTTTCTTTTCCCCTGCGCAGCATTGTTCAAACTGGACAAAGGGGTTCTTTGACATGTTAGAAGTGGCTTGCTTCTATGAAAGACATGGACAGTTTCTTACCAAGCCATCCATGGGAGACAGTATTCATTTGTACCGTTTGTGCAATTAAGTGATATAGTTACTATTCTGAATCAATCAATTAACTAATTAAATTATATTACATATTGTAATGTGTATTATGTATACTATTACTTGACTCTAAATTGTACCTATGTTTACAAAATACAGGTGTGATGGTTGGGTTTGATATGAGTAGAGATCTCCAGAAGCCTGCCACCAACATCCCTTTGGGGTCTTTGGCTGCTATTGGCACCTCGTAAGTCATAGTTTGGGGAAAACTTACTCTGGAGGCAGCCCTGGGTGTGACCAACCCATTTCATATTCCCATCAGTGTTTTATTGCTCAGTCATCTGGAAAATTAAAGTGTGGCTCTCACTCAAGTTATCATCCATTACCACCACATAGTCTGGGTGGGTTAGAGAAGATGTTTGTTAATGTCCTTCCTCTGCTGGGTGGGATGTGTGTTGATGTTAGAGTGGTTGTGCTGCTGCAGCCTGGCTGTCCTAGGGTGGGTTGCATGGTTCTTGAAGGCTTGGGGTGTATGATTTTGTCACTTACTGCTGTAGATTTAAAAGGGTTTTTTTAATGTCCTTTTTTTTTTCCCCCCTGTAGAAATAGGAAATAAATATTAAAAATTTGCATTTTTTTATTACTTGGAGAATGAGGTCAAGACAGATGAGATGACCTCCCCACCTGCAAGGCCAGGGAAATAGAGAAGCCCTACATCCAAGCAAAGTAGTGCTGTCCCTGAAGCAATGTTACTTTCTAGAAGTAAAATACCATTACATATTGAAAAAAAAAAACCACCCTCAGTAGGTTTTTCTGCCTGCTTTCATTGCCACCTAAGTTGTCTTTGAAATTATTACTTTTAAATGTGTACCAAAGTTCAGTCAGGAAGGAAGTATCTTCACAATTTGGAAGGATTTCTGCTGAAATATTGGATCTTGTTTCAAGTGGGGGGATTCCACAGGACACAGAAGCATCACAGATATCCATCTGTCTGTGGCTGTGGTCATTCCCATCTCTGCTGTCTGAGCTTTACAGACTGGCTAATTTATCCCCTCACCTGAGTACTGGAAAGGCCAGAGACACCAGAGGAGGATCATAACTGAGGCTGCAGAGCAGACTGGCTGTGCTGTTAACATTAAATGCCAGATGAGGGGACCTGTGTACCTGCAGAACCACAGAATCACAGAGGGGTTTGAGCTGGAAGGAGCCTTTAAAGGCCATCTAATCCAATCCCCCTGCAGTGAGAGGGTACATCTTCAACTAGATCCGGTTGCTGAGAGCCTCATCCATCCTGACCTTAAATATTTCCAGAGGTGGGGCATCCAGCACCAGTCTGGGCAGCCTCTTGCCATATTTTACGACCCTCATCAGAGAAAATTTCTTCCTTATAGCTAAACTGAATTGACCCTCTTTTAGTTTAAAACCATTATCTCTTGTCCTGTAGCTGCAGGCCCTACTAAAAAGTATTTCCAGGACTGGGCTATTCCCACCAGCACACCTCAAAAGTGCAGGTAGCATCCCCTCAGCGGTACTGTACAGTCCTGCTGCAGCTGTCCCCAGCACATCGTAGTGGGTAAAATGGACCAGTGTTAAATTTAGCCCTGAAGTTAAATCATGCAGGGACCATGCGGAGTGATTGAAGATCCAGCTTATGGGTGCTTGGTTGTCTCCTGGCTCTCCTAATGGGCAGAATTCTCAATGGTCTTGTCTTGCTATTTAAAAAAAAAAAAAAAAGTTTATTTTTCTTATTTGCAGGTGGTTTCTCTACATGGTCTTTGTTTTTTTGCTGGGAGCCATTTGTACCCGTCAGTCACTCCGCTATGACTTCATGATAGCAGAGAAGGTAAGTTGTTTGAATAACCCAGCATGGTTTTATATAGTGGTGCTTTCAGGTTGCCATCTGCCTTACTCAATGCTTGAATTTTCCAAAAGCCTAAGGAATTTGGGTATGCATCCCTCACTAAAATTCAGGGGGATTTGCCTATTGCAAATCCCAGTGTACAATGGATTTGAATCGCTTTGCATTCACCAACATATGCAGTAACGCTGGGTCTTGGCATAATCACCCAGCAATAGCTTTAAGAGCTAAAGTATGCTAATGTGGTCTAATGATAAATGCTGTATTTTATTCAATGTATCCTTTCTCGTGTGTGAAAGCTTAAACCAAATTGAAATCTCTAAAGAACCCCCCTGCTTATCTTTACTAAGTCAAGCGAAGCTCACATTTCCATATCTAGCAGGCTGTAATTGCAGGGCGAGCAACAGGATTATGAAACTCCAGACATTCCACATGGGTGTCTGTACATGAGAGAGGTTTGTAGTGTAACACACCATGGATTTTACCACTGCAGGCCTTTGAAAAGAGAGCAGAAGATTTTGGTGTGTGCTCTTGTCTTCCTCTGAATGGGATATAGAAGGGCTAATTTTCTCTTATTTGGTATTATCCAAAATCATGGCTTCACTGCGTTTAACACTATTTCTTGTGATTAATTTGAAGTTGGGAAGTTTGCATTTGATTTGTAACATTGTTTTAATCTAAAATATCAATGTAAAACTCTGGCTTTGTTTTCTAAGTAATTGTAGCTCTGGACTTCTCCCAACCCCCCCATATAAACTCCAAGTTATTGGTGGGGCTCTGCCACTTCTTGCTAAGGTGAAAAAAAATCATCTGTGAATGAACCCACCTTCTGTAGGGCAACCTCTTTGTACGTCAGTGACTTAGTGGGTGAAAAGCGCAGTAACTAAAAGAATCAGATTTAAATTAATCAGATGAAGAGATTGTTAAAGCTGTTTTAAATTCAAAACCCACAAGGGGGAAATGAAAAGTATTCTAGCAAAGAATAAGAAGATATGTAATAGTGTTAAATATAAAAAACAAACAACAAACACCCCCAAGAAAAACTCCAACAAAAACAAAAGAGCAAACTCCATTTTCTTTTCCCTAGAAGTGAACAAACCAATGGGATTCAATATTCATGTTGCTTCTTTAAGTTATCTTGCTGCTTTAGGTTGTAATGACTTTGGATGGAGGGAGGAGGGAGAGATCATTACTCCTCCAAACTCTCCCTTTCTGTCACTCACAGGTGAGTGAGTGCTCAGCTGCTTTTCTTCATTATGATGTTTGTTTGGCTTTTTAAGCATAAAAATGAGATTCAATAATTTCACTTCTAATGAGCTCCAAGTGCCAATTCTTTGCAATATATTCACGGTCTCTGTGTTGAAAACCCACAGCAAACCCTTTCATCAGCCTCACTGAAAGGGACTCTTCCCCTCTAACCCTGATTTGAATATCAAGTAGCACATTTAAATGCAAGCATTTTTAGCAGCTAAAATAATATATGATGTCTGGCACAACTGTTTGTTTCTTCCAAGTATTTTTCAGAGCAGGGTAGGATTAGAGAAGAGGGAAGGAAAGAGTCCCCACTGAGTGTTGGTCTAATGGAAGCTGGTATCTACTCATCCTTGCCTCAGGTTTCTTCTGTCCCACAAGATAAAATTCACAAAGACAAGTGGATTTTCATGGGGAAAAGAAATGTTGTGGTAGAAAGTTTGTACAGTTCTGGATCATGACAGTAATTTTACATGCCTTCCCCAAACAACAAACTTTTCATGGCTTTTTACCCAATTTCCTTTTTACTGCATGCAGATTTCATAGACAAGAAAAAGGTGTAGCTTGACTGACTTTAGCCATGTAAATTTTTGTAATTCCTTCTAATAAAGAATGTGCCACCCGACTTCACAGGGGCAGGAGCTGGGAGGACCGGTGTTCATTTTTGACCTTCCTTTCTGCAAGAGAAGGGGTGAGGACAAAAGACACTTGGGATGCAGAGAACCTGCATTTGGTGACATTCTCTGCCACAGATGTCTGTCTGTACCTCCAGCACTTGTTTCAGTGGAGTATAGGCAGGGTTTTACTCTTTGCCTGGCCTCTGTGCTGGTGTTACCCCCATGCCTTGCTATTGTCTGTGCTTGGCTGCTGGCTGTCAGACTTGTGTGGTGTTACAGGACTTGGGGATGACTCAAGTGACCCTAAACCTTAGTTTCCTTAGTTGTGTCCAGCCCATGATCTTACATGCAGTGCCAGGAGCACTCCCATTTCAAAGCTTCCTTGCACAATGTTCATATTGTGGGGTTTTGTGTTTTGGGTGGGGTTTTTTTAGATACACTCTGTGCTTGCAGGTCTTTACCGTGGGACTTGCTTAAAGGGACCCCCATCCTTGCTTCTATGTGACAGACCAGGAGCTGCCCTTCCTTTTCCTCCATGCCTGCAGGAGATGCTCCCAGTTTGAAAGGGTGCTTTCCAGAAACTAGTTCTAAACCCAACCTTGTTAGCACTATGGCTTTAAAGATTTTTTTTAAGCTTCATGTTGGCCAAAGGAAATTCTTTTCTCATCGAAGACAGGAAAATAAGGTCATTGTATTATATCCTTTGGAGCATGTTTTTTGAGATGCCATTTATTTAAGTGGCAATTTTGATTTGGTTTTACTGTGGGTTTTCTTTCAGGATTGGTTTTCCCCTCTGAGACGCAGGGGTTTGTCTTCCTGTTTTGGATGGTTGGAAGCCTGGGCAGCTTTTCCTGTATGATGTGCTCTGTATATAAGTGATCACTCCTGAAATAAACTCACTTCCAGTTACTTATGGGGAATCTAATAGCTGCTGCTTTGCTGCAGTTGTTCCAAGTGACAAAGAATTTCTTGGATATGAGCTTGTAAAATGGCTCTGTCGGTACAGGATGTTCAGTATTAAATTACTTTTATGGGATAATTTTCCTGTATTAATTGCTTGTACTTTATACCACAGACCAATTAAAGTGCTGCTTTCTCAGGGCTTGCTCTATTCATTTAATCATGTAACAAAATATATGTGGTCTCTTAAAATACTTGTATTTAGGACCACTTGGGGGTCTTTAAAGGACAATATATTCAGTTTTGCACTCTCTCTGCCTCCTCCAGGTATCCTTGGTGGGTTTTTTGTTCTTGCTAGGGCTGTACATCTCATCCCTGGCCTCCTGCATGGGAGGGCTGTATGGAGCACCCAGGATCCTGCAGTGCATCGCCCAGGAGAACGTGATCCCCATGCTCGCCTTCCTTGGACGTGGGGTTAGTCATCCTTTCTCTGAGATTGCTGTCAAACATTCACCTGAATTTGAGCATCCAAGATTTCTGTGTGTCTGTAGAGTGAGATGGGTGGTGTGTGAAATGCAAGGAGAGGAAGGCTCAGGATCTGGTATCCTATGCACGAGCAGAAAAGCCAGGAAATGGGTGGTTTATGGAAAAAACAAGCATCCAACTGCCCATGGTCCTTTCCCTGCCTGTCCCCTGTGCTTCAGTGCCTCTGGCCCAAGCCCTCCCACAGGGTTTGTCACTGTGCAGGAGCAGCCCTGCTTCATCCCAGCATTTTGCTCACCCACCCTGTGCCCTGGCCTGGGTCTGTCTGTCCTTCCAGCATATGGACAGCTTTCCTGGGCTGTCATCAGCCCCCTCCCTCCCTCCCTCTGACTCACTTCTTCAAGATGTCCTCAGTAAAACAGCCATTTATGATAGAACTTTTCCTGTAGGGTATTTTTTGCAAATGCCTTATCTTACACACAGTTCTGATCCTGACCATGACTGAAGGAAGTACCTAGCTCTTCTCTGCCCTCCTGTCCAGGGCAGAAGCCCAAAGCTTTTGTCTGAGCACTTGTTGAAATGGATGGTAACTGTTGGTTTACCTTTTATCTGTTTTCTTTTTTCTTCTTCTTTCCTGCATGTTTCCTTTGAGCTGTTCCTGTCCTCTGTGGTAACCTCATAGCTGAGCATGTGGCTAGTCATGGTGCTGTGGATTCAGTCTGTGTTGCCTGGAGAAGAGGACCCCTCTTTGTAAGATAAGCTGCCTTTTGGACACTATTAAATAAAAAAAAAAGAATAGATTTGAAAGGTTAAGTTAGGAGGCTTTTCAGCTTTAGATATGCTTTGAAACAAAGTCTTGCTTGCAATATGACAAGCAGTTTTTTCCTTGTCCTCATGAATAATCTTCATTTACATGAGTTATTATCCTGGGATCAGTCAAGGTATCAGTCACCAAGGACTCTGTAGTCTTGGGCTACACATCCAGAGCAAAGTGTGTTTTATGATTTTCCCTTACCCTAAAGAGGGAGAAAATAATTTCATCACTCTCAGTAACCTGAAGTACCTAACTGTCTGTATGAAGTTGGAAAAGCTTTATGATGCTTTCCTCCTCCAGAACACCTTGGAAATACAGAAAAATATTTTACAATAGTGATATTTATGAATGATTAAAAATATTTAAATGTTTTAGAAGTTTAATAACTTTTTATCCACTGTTTTATGTTTCTCTAAGTAATTCTCTAAGATAAAAGTCATAATAATAGCAATAATAATAAATAGTAATAATTATAGGGAAAGCAGGAGCAATAAGGACAGCAAAAACTTCCAGCTCCTGAAGGCAGTTTCCAGTTGATCCCAGACCAGGCTGTTCTCCACTTGGCAACCCTTGTGAAATTCTCAGTGGTTTATCAGAGCTGATTGCAAAGTTGATTCCCTCTCTTCTCTGATAGTTTTCTGTCTTTCTGTCAAATTTTCTGCTGTGAAGTCCAGGCTGAGCGCCATGATGGGAAGGACTCAAAAAGAGCTGAGAAATCAAAGACAGATCACTTTCTCCCCTTCTTCTCTGCCACCTTGAAAATTGTTACGTTTGGTCTTTCAAGAAAAGGTGGTCACCACTAACCCAGCTGATGGGAAGGACACAAATGTTTTCTGTAGAGTTAAACTCAAGCCAGAGGCATCCTGAGATCATTACATCTGTTCCCTCTCTCAGTACAGCTTTCTTCTACTGAAGATGCTTTCTGAGATTTGTGTTCCTTTGTCCCTGAGATGTATTTCTATTCATTCTGAAAAGATGTAATGGTCCAGAACTGGTCCCCTCTTTTATTAATAAATCAGAGTGGAGGAAATAGAAATAGTTTCAATTTGAGCTGTGTGTTTATTAAAGAATTAAATGCAGTAAGTGAAAACCTAGCATATTTGGTAAGATATTTTCCAGCAAGGTCTTTACACAGCCTACACAGGCTTCTCAGGTGGCAAAATGACAATATGGTGCCTGGTCCAAGGAAGAGCACATGAGACCCGGGACGAAAGTTCAGGAGCTGAAGGCTCAAGTATTTCCACCCCTCATGATATTTGCTTTCTCTTTCTTTTTCTCCTCCTTTCCCTGCCTTCACCCCCTTGCAAAGGAGGGGAGCAGATGATGTTTCTCCTGGCTGCCTGCCTTCCTGACACATGCCTGGCATTGCTGGGGGCTGACTCCCCCCCTCCAGCATCCTCTCCTGCCCCAGCCCTATTGCTGCTTTCCTCCTGCTGTTGGGCAGATGCAGCTTGGGTGGATTAGAGGAGAGAAACCCCATGTGCAGAGGCTCAGCAGACCATGGGTTTAGCTCAGCTGTATGTCAGGGCAGGGCCAGAAGCTGCTGATGTGAAGGTGGCACTGCTCCATGCAGGCAGAGCTTCCTTGCCTGTCTGGCAGTCAAAGCCTTTCCACGGGCAGCATGCAGGAGCCTTTGGGGTAGGCAGTGATTCAGAGTCCTGTAGAATAATTAGAGATGAACAGTTAACTCTAATTAGCACGTTTTATTGCCAGACTTCCCATAAGCCCCACAAATCTCTCTGAAGGTTTAGTGCTGCTTTAATGACATTGTTTTACCATGGAGATATGAGTGAGAGTGGATGAACTTTCCAAAGACAAAGCTGGAATAAAGCTCAGGGATGAGGTGGGAGCTCAATAGCTTTTGGCTTCCAGCCTATTCTTTAATTTATTGGGCCTGTGAGCCTCTGCACCTTCATGCATATGTTTCATGACCAAGGGAGTGCTTTGAAAACAACCCAGGTAACCACCCATGGCAGCTGAACAGGCTGGGAATCCTCATGACAAGGTTCATGGTTACTAATTTAAATGTAATTTTGTTTCATTTATGAACTAGAAAGGCCCCAACAAGACTCCAGTGGCTGCGATTTGCTTAACAAGTTTCATCACCGTGGCTTTTGTCTTCATTGGGCAAGTGAATGTTCTTGCTCCCATAGTCACCATCAACTACATGTTGACATATACTGCTGTAGACTATTGCTATTTCTCAGTCTCCTTGAGCCACAACATTGAACAGAAACCTGACAAGATGCATATGGGAACTGCTAGACCTGCTCATTCTTCTCAGCCTTTAATTTTCAACAAGCCCTCAAGCCATGCAGCAGATGGAGTAACTCAAAGCAGATCAAATGGCACCTTGCTGGAATTCAAAAAGGACATGGACCAGCTTTTTAAACCATTTTGTAGTGAACCAAGTACTTGCAAAAAAGAAGGAGCTGAGAATTTAACCCAAAAGGTCAAACAAAAGAAGGTGAAGAAGCCAGCCAAGCAGACATTACAAGACAGCTTTCTCCTGGACCTCCATCACGATGCTCCCCTGGCTCAGTACAGCTGGGATGAGACCACAGAGCCCCACAGTGAGAGGCAGCAGAACCTGGAGGAGCAGGGCTATCAGAGTGAAGCAGGTCTGTGTTCATCATCCACTGTGGATGCCCAACATGCACCCAGGATGCTGGAGCAGGGGGACAGTTCTGCAGCGGAGGGATGGTGCTCCCTGGCCCGAGGGGAGAGGCTGAGGGCTGTAGGAGATGGACATCTCCAGGTTCAGAGGGAATAGTTTATAACCTTGGTCCTCCCAGTGCTTTCCTGAAGGCAGGCGTGAAACTGGCTTTATATGGGGCTGTCATTCAGTGATTCATAGCAATAATATCATTTATTCCAGGTGAGGGTAGAGTTCATCGCAGTGCATCACAGGAGAAGTTCCAGTGCAATTTCCTATGGAAGATTAATCACAGGAAAGCAGGCAGGACTATATTTAGTGTTGGGTTGTTTACTGTGTAGTCATAATTCTACACAGACATACTTAATGTTGTACATTAAAAAGGGTTTGAGTGTATCCTGGGATTTTCTTCATCCTGGTGTGGGGTAGGAGGGATGTGAGTCTAAAACTCAGGTTATCAAAATGCAGTGGTCCCAATGCCACAGATGGAGTCTGTAATTCAACATCCATAGCTGAGGGTCTGCCTTAGTTCTGTTGGTGGTGTGGGTATTTGATACAGTGTGTTTGCATGGAGTGTCATTCCCAGTGCTGCAGTGTTTCATCAGCATTAGTCAGTTAAGCTTCAGGAACCCCTCTGAGGGAGAAACTTACTTTTCTTATTTCACAAATAGGGAAACTGAGGCAGATGTGACCTTCAAATGGACTTAGTACCAGAGTTGGGAACTTTATTTGGGTTTTTTCCTTGCACTTTTCATTTTTCATTTTAGAGGGTTTGGTTAAATCTGTCATACTCAGCTGTAATTTTTTGCTTTGGTTCCTGGAAGCTGGTAATGTAAAGTAGAGGAAAAAAAGCCCCACTTTATAGCTCCTTCTAATTTTTTTATTCTTTTCTGTAGAAACATCTATAAAGCAACAAAATCCAGAGCTGGGAATTCAGCAGATACCAGAATCCTTCTACTCCAGATTTTTCAGTCACTGGGTTTCCTTTGCTGTTGTAAGTAATTTTCTTTTTTTCTTTTTTTTGAGTGGCGGTTTATGATTGTAGACAACAGGAGGAAAATAATCACATACTGCAGTGTAAATACACTCCAGTACTTAAAAAACAATGGCTTTTGAATCTAGTATTCCAGGAAACCTTAATTAAGTACTCAAGGTACCATGCATCCAGCAGTTCATATTCAGAGAAAGCTTGATGGCATATTAAATTAAACAACAGGAAAAAAAACCCCAACAAACCTAAGTAAACAAACAAGTCCCAACACAAACCAAAAAAGTACAGATTCAAAGTCTGTAATCTTAAGACTTTAAAGATGCATGGCTGGCTGGGAAAACGATCACTGTCCCTCTTTTCACTCTGTACCAGCTTGCTTTTTCTTGCTGTGGGAAGGACTGAGACATCAGCTTCAGAGCTGTGTTGTTTTTATTTATGACCCAGTTTCTGCAAGCTTGAGGTGGAGTTTCATTAGTACTGACCTCCTGATTCCAGCAGCCTGGCTGTGAAATTCCATCTTTTGAAGGAGGAAAGTAGAGCATTCCTCCAGTATGTTACTTTAAAGAATAAGTAACTTTTAAATAGCTTTTGTCTCAGGCTACTGAGAGGTTTAAGACATTTAAATTCATCTTTGGAAGATTGATTATTGGGCAGATGACAGGGAAAGGGTCAGATATGCATAATGAATGAACCATATGGCTTTGCTGCACGGATGAGGATTTCATAGATGTGCATAAAATGTAACAAACCCACTCAAGCAACACACCAGACCCTGTTACTTTAATCCTTAAATGGAGTTTGACACTTATTTTTCAAATTCGCTGCTGCTGCCAGCAACCAGCTCCTGGGGAGGGGTCCCCCCAGGCTGCAGCACCAGGGGTGGGTTGGATGTGGTGGCCCCTCTTTAGCAATGTCATCTTTAGGAGGCTGTATGCTGATGCCATCCCTAATAACCAGTGTGGCTCCCAAGTGCTTGTCATGGCAGAGCATTCAGCTCTCTGCCTTCGTAGGGGAGTTTGCTTAGAGAGATGACTGATGTGTTCAGTGAGGCAGATTTGGTTTCCTGTCGATAATCAGACTTGGGGGGATGTTGCAACAGAGCTGGGACAGAATTACTGATACAAAATAAAATAACAAAAGCAAAAACCAGATGTGTTTATCCATCCTGACTCCTCTGCCGTCTCTTTTAACTTCCCCAGTCATGTCAGTTGGGACTCTTTTAGCTCTTTCTTTGCATGCTGCCCCTTTCTATTCCAACCTCACCTACAGAGGTGCTACCCCTGCCATGAACATGTGCCACTTTAGCCCAATCTGCCTCCTGAGGTGGTTAACCTCTGGATACTTCTCTTGGAGTAGCTCAAGGAGAGACCCATGCTGCCTCTAGGACTCAGGGTAGCTCACTGAAGCTTCATGGTGCTGAAGAGGACACTGTAAACCTGTGCTGTCTCTCCTTTTAAGAGTGAGACCAAATGAGGCTCCCTGTAACATGGGAACCTCATTTCCAAGAAACCTCAGCCGTGACATACCCAAATCTTTTCAGATAACTCTGGGTGGAAATGCTGTATGTGTGGCCAAAAGCCACTTGCTGTGGAGTGTTTTTCCAGGCAGGAGATGGTGTGGGTCTCCAGGGGTTTTGCTGCACCACTGGCTTCAGCCACCACTGCACAAGAGCATCCATCCACTCACATGGTTGCCAATGGCATCATTCCTCACAATAGCAGGATCTGGGCTGTGCAGCACATCTTGTACAAGGAGAGTCTCTCTTGTGACCCCATCCCAGCATATCGCTAGGAGGGAGACACCTAAAAGGAGCCACTCATCAGGATAACTCTGAATGGCTGTATCAGGGTCCTGACTACACATCTCTTACACAAGGCTCCCAAGAAAACCCTGAGAAAGGCAGAGGTGTGACAATGCCACCAAAGCACTGGTTTTGCATGCATTTAACACCAAGATACAGCATTAAAAAAAACCCCAACAAACAAAAAACCAACCAACATTTCCTGATGCTCTCATCTCTCATAATAGCTTGAAAGTCCCAGCACTGCCTTAGTTATTCGAGAGTTTCTGATAGAGTTGCTGTCCATGCCCATCTTGCCAGGTTGAGGAACAAGCTGCTGACCTGGTGTCAGGCTGTTGTCTGAAGGTGAGCAGTCCTTCCCAGGCACCATGCTGCCAGTTCTCCCACAGGGCTGGAGCAGGTGGAGCTGCTGGGCTTTGCAGAAAAAGGTACTGTCAACATCATATTGCCTTACAGACTCTGGGGTAACCCCGAACCATGTCTTTCCAACAGGTGATCGTGTCCCTCATCATAATGTTTGTCATTCAGTGGATCTACACCCTGGTCAGCCTGGGTGCAGCAGTTATTCTGTATTTCTACATTGGCCAAGTGAGCCCAGGACTCCCCCTTGGTGAGTATTTTTTTTCCTATATT
This sequence comes from Formicarius rufipectus, assembly GCA_013399695.1. NCBI lineage: Eukaryota > Metazoa > Chordata > Aves > Passeriformes > Formicariidae > Formicarius > Formicarius rufipectus. The sequence goes on from VXAU01003821.1 coordinate 46,380, forward strand.
ATTACATTTGCTTAAAATTTCATTACGCTTTAATTTAACTTAATTAGGAATTGAGATTCTTGTGTTTAATATGCAGGCGACACAGTGAATCATGAGGTTTTGTTTCAGTGCTAGTTTTTATACATTTTCTCTCTGATTCTTTAGTTTTCTATTGGATTTTAACTGTTAACTAGCAGTGGTTTGATAGTCTGAACATAGTGCTTATTGCTTTATTATATTGTACTTTAAATGGCAAAACCAGATTCTAATACTAAGGCTTAATAGGGATGGCAGTTTTTAAATGTATCACAGCAATGACATGGAAAAATCCACCATAAATTAGTTTTAATAAACTTAATCAATCTAAACCCACCTGAGAAAACTTTAAGGAAAAATGGGAATTATGGTGAGTATCTCATTAAATCTCAGCATTCATAAGTGCAGAACAAGAGAGCCTTTTTATTCCCAAGCTAAACACATTAAATGTGTTGGGAACATAATCTGGGAAAATGCTTTTAGGCAGAGGGCATTAGAAGGCTCCGTGCATGTGATCGGCTTAAACAGGTTTAAAATTAAACAGTGAAGCACATTCAGAAAACAGCTCATGAGAGCTACAGCTCCTTGGCCAGGCCACTGGAAGGGTTTGCATTGTTCTGTCTGGTCTGAGAGATGCTCTGGGTTAAGGGGTAGATGAAGACCTTGAGAGGAGAAATGCCCTGTGATAGACACATCCCTTCTCCTCTCTCTTCCTGCCCAACAGCCTAAGCCAAATCCAGTGGGCACTGACAGGCCTCTGTTCTCTCTGTCCCTCACTACAAACTTCTCCAACTGCTTTTGCTTCCAGCTCCAGCACTTCCTTGCTCCTGCAGAGAGCCAGTGCAGGAAACTAACTCTACAGAGAAATTGGAAAAAAAATAAATTAGCGTTGGTGTAATAAGATAAGACAGTTTTCTGTGGGGTCAGACAAGAGGGAATGAATGTGATACCACAACCCCCCTGCCTGAGGTTGATCGAATGGCTCCTTCTGTGTCCCCATACCTTGAGTGGGAATGGTTTTAGTGGTCCAGGGAGGGAAAGGTACTGCAGTAGGTGTCCATGCTTTGCTCTTGCTTTGCTGGAGTTTAACAACCTGTCAGGCTGGGAAGGGATAGCTGTTCTCCATTGGAGATTTGGGTTAATTTCTTTAAAAGTGTTTAAAAGCCACAGCATGTAGGAAAACTGCAGGAATGTTCTCACCATCCTGAAATCTTTCGGTACCACAGGCTAATAACAGGCGTGTTGGTTTGAGATTTTATGCAATAATTCAGTGGTGTAATGCTCTTATGAAAGAATTAGCAGCATACTGACTTCTCGTGCCTTTTCTCTGTAGGAGCAGCAGCAAATTTCAGTTTCTTTGGCTGGATTAAGTCGGTTTTGATCACTTTGTGCAGGTTGGTACCAGTCACTTGGCAGTGGCCAGCATGTTGCTTATTGTTCCTGTGACCCACAGAGGAGGGGGGAAGAACTGACTTGCTTATTAAGCATACTCCGAGTTCTTCTTACTTAATGGTAAAAATAGCTGTTTGGTCTCATTAGCCTGGCACTTGGTTGGCTGTATGTGTGGGGAAATGGAGTCTCCTCTGCTCCGTGTGTAGGCATGTCAGCTGATAACTGTATCTTGGTGCCTGAAGCTTTATCCTACCCCAAAGGTCTGCGCTCAACCTTTATGGCTCAGATGAAATGGGAAAATCTGGCAGGAAATAGGAAATTGGGCGCTCCATGTCTTCCACTCACCAGTCATCAAAATTGAATTGCTATGGCAGTGGTGGAACAGGAGAACATGGCAACTGTGCTCTCAGAGAGGAAATTCAGGGATGGGGGGGAAGCTGCCGTTGTTGTGGGGCAAATTCAATAAACAGGGTCTTTACTGAGCCATTCAGTATTGAGTTTGCATGGGACTGCAGTACCATTGTCTTGGGGTCTGATTCCCAGAAGATCTTGACTGTTTTGTGTGGTTGGTTATTAACTAGTTTTGTTACTCTCTTTTGATGCCATTAATTATTACTTAAGACTACATCTGCCTCCAAGCTGTGCAGTGGGCTTTGAGTTTCTCAACTGGTCGGGTTGCTTTTTCTCTGGGGTGAGTGAACACTGTAGGAAGGACTGCACAACATGAGCTGCCATGCATTGTATGTGCAAATTTGGTGGCTTCTTTGAAATAAATAAAAGTCCAGCACAGTTTAAACACACTGGCACGTACCCCTGGGTGTCTGGCCAGTTCCTCTGCCCACAGTCCTTATAACAGGGCCACATGCTTTTGGTAGCAGAGGTAATTAGGGAGAGAAGCCAGTGGAGATGGGATCCCTCTGAGCAATTCCCATGGCAAGTCTGTGCCATGGCTGAGAACAGACAAGTCAGTTCTCCCACATCACGTCCATCCCTCTCTCTGCTGGACCAGTGGATGCCTCCAAGTATGGGACAGGGTCCTTGAAGCCTGTCCTCCACACCTTTTGCCCTGAGTAACTTTGTTCACACAGGTACTGCTGCTTCTCACAGCTATGTAAAGCTGCAGCTTGCCTAAGCCTTGGGGGATCAGAGCCCAGGTCAGAAAGACTACCCAGAAGAGGAGTGAGGGTATGCACTGTGTTGTCATAAATCAATCTCTTAGGTCACTCAAAGAATCACCATCAAAGGTATCAGCAAAAGCAGGTTTAATATTAAAGTGAAAGCATGAAAGACTTCCTGGGCAAGGTTCACTCTACTACTTACTGGATAGTTAAAGCACACAGAGAAAAATCAAACTAAACCCTAAAATCAATCAATCAATCTCAAACAGCAATCAACTGAAAATGATCAGTGTGGAGGCTGGGATGGGAAAAGGGTAAGGATAAAAAGGAGTAAGGGAGACCTTCCCATTGAGTCACAAGGGTTCTTGACACTTCCAAGGTTCTTAGGTGCTTGACGAGGTTTTAGTCAGTGCTATATGCTCTTGCGGTTTTGATTTAAAGATGTGCAATAAGGTTTTCTTAAAATCAGCCTCTGGGATAAAGAGATCGCAGGAAAATCTTCCCTTTTGCTTAAAAGAGTTGTAAAAACTACTGTAATTTTTTTATTGTTTAGGAGACTGTAAGAAGGATATTTTTCATAAGAAATGGTTCACACTCTTTCTTCTCCTGCACATTGTTTGCCATAGTCAACATCCAAAGTGGAAACTTACTTGTTAAGAAAATACATATTTTCCAGTGCTTACTCGGGGAAGAGAGTACATTTTTTATGTGCCTTTTACAAAAAGTGCTCTCAGGTTAGCTCTGTGCCTCCAAAGGGCACGCAGAAGGATTTTGCCTCTTCTCAAAGCACCCTGCTGTGTTTGTGCAGCCAGGAGCACGGCTGGGAGTGGATGACAAGCCAGGGGTGATGCAGGCACTTCTGCTTCTCTGTTTGCAGGAGAAGGCCATCTCCCAAGGAGCAGATTGTGGTGACACCATCCTTTGCAACAGTTGGCATGGAGACCAGGCAGCTCACCGAGGAGAACGCGGACTTCGCCTCCCGGGACCGCTATCACCAGTCCTCTCTCATCAGCAGAGAGGAATTTGGGAACCAATTCCAGTGAAGGATACACATACAAAAAAAATTTATCCATTACTTCAAAAAGCATTTTGAAGTGCTAATGGCTGCCACACTGCCTTGTGAAATACTTGAATATATGCATAAAGAATGTGAATAGTTATTTATGTATTTGAAGCTTGTTTGTTTATGCAAACTACAACATTGCTGGGCTTCACATCTTTTGCAAAATGAGGGAAAGATTGAAAATGAAAGGGCCAGTCCAGAGAAGTGTTGAGTTTCTGAGGACAATGTAACCCTTTAAAAGAATTCAATTATAAGCCCTATTGAGTTCTAAAGACTGTTGCCTCTATAAAAGCTTACAGCATCCCATTTCAGATGTCCTCTGGGTGACCAGGGATGCTTTGTGCCTGGGAGCAGCAACCTTGAAAGCAGGAGCCGGCGCCCCACTCCCAGCTGTGCCATGGATGGATGCGACCTTCCAGGTCAATTCACTTCTCCTCTCGGCATGAATTTCCCTGCTTGTAATACAGTAATTTTCTACCTCAGCATTTCAATCACCAAGGTCTTAGAAAGTACTTTAAGGCATTAGACAATAGGCCAGAATCAGTGGCAAGTGCAAGGAGATTATGAAGTATATTCACAATTGAAATCACACATTTAAACGCAGTAGTGCAGAATAATGACCTCTTCTATTTAACTGTGAAATGATAACTGTGAAATAGAAGCTGTTCATAGTGATTTCCAACATCCTTTCTGATATGAGACCTGAGATCTGACAACATAACTGGGTCCACATAGAACATCTTCTGCCTGAAGGGACAGATGATTCAGAAGTGTTTTAACAAAACAAGTTTAGCTGTATCTTTGCTTATTTTGCTTAAAGTGCAGTCCATAGTGAGCTCCCACAATGAGCCATTTCTCCTGCTGCCATGATTTGGGATATGGGAAATTCATCTGGGTATGAATTTCCAAAACAGATTCCTAGGATTGGTGGGAAGTGGCTGTGGGGTAGGGTGAGGTTTCAGCTGGACTTCCCACCACTGCTGTTTCTGCTCCCCGGGGGAAAACCCCTCCACTGAGTACTGTCCTGCTTGCAGGCAGCCATCCTGGCAGAGACCCACAGAGGCACGAGCACAGGCTCTGGGTTGGGGCAAGCCCCAGCACCAAACACATTTGTGTAATGTTGTTGTAACTTGACATTTACAAGGAGAGGAGAAATCACTGTCTTTCACTTTGTTCATCTCTGATCATTTCAACCTTTAGATTATTTATTTCTCTTTCTGTGCAATAAAAGCATGAGACACTAGGAACTCCTCTCTGTGCCTTCGATGGGCACACTGAATGCCTTTGAGCACTGTTCCACTTGCCAGTGCTCAGTATCCTGGCATTACCGGGTGGTGGCGAGACCCTCCATCCCATCTCATGGTCTGTCCAGCTGCAGCTTTGGCTCTTCCAGTTTTCTCACAGAGGAAAGAAGAAGAGGCTTTCTGCTGACATGAGGACAAGAGCCATTTCTGGCACACTGAAGAAAGCATATTTGTTTTTCAAGGTCGCTGGTCTTTTATTAAGTGGTTTTAACCTTAATTACATCAGTAGAGGTAAGAAGGAAGTTGTATTTGTGTGACCAGCTCCAAGTCACTTCAAGTCACTCATTCAGTGTTGGAAACACTCTTTCCAGGGTTCCTTCCTTCCACTGGCTTTTGCCGTTGGTTCCAGAGTCTGGATCTATTGTGTGATGTGGCTCAGTGTTGAGGTTTTCCCTGGGTTTCCTGGGATTGGTAGCTCCAAGGAACCCTCTCTGTGCTTGTAGCATTCTTGACCTTGGCAGATAACTCCTGTTGTGCAAACTTTGAATACTCCTCGGTGCTGACCCACTGCTGGCAAGCTGCACAGTGCTGTGTTATTCCCTGCTGCAGTTTCATACCCAGCCATAATGCTGTTACTGTAAAATCTTGGATTTCGTAAAGTCCAGTCACATGCATGGTGCCTTTTCTCCCAAGTCAAGGATTGCCTAGCCCTGCATTTCTCTGTTGCTTCAACAAAAGAAAACCCCAGAGCATGGCATGAAGGGATTAATGGGCAGAAGTTCCTAGGTAACTTCTTTGTTACCTACTAAACAATTTAATTCCCTTCTTAAAATACATCAGTCAGGAGATAGAGAGGGTGGGAAAGGTCCCTTGGCCGTGTACCTCACTCACTGAGGAGATGCACTGGATGAAACCAGATGACTTGGTGGAGAGCATTTCCCTCTCCAATGCTGCAGGCCTTGCTCATCCCCAAAACTGGGATGTGCTGGGCCACAAATACAAGCAGTGTCTCCCTTGGTCTAGCAGTACTGGGAAGAGGCCCCACAGCTTTGCCTTCAGCTAAGTGTGCAGCAGCTGTCCCCTTCTGCTACCACTATCCAGCAGCTCTCTGCATCTGAGCATCCTCTGGAACAATTCCAGTTTGTGTGCTGGTGATACTCCGCTGGCAGCCAGAGGAAGGTGCCATGCTGTGCTGTGCATGGGCCTGGTGAGGGGATGCCTGGAGGGTTCTGGGGTGCAGGGATGGGTTGTGCCTTGGTTATTTCTGGAAAAAGACAGTGGCAGGGCTGGCATTAGCACCTGACTGCAATTGCTGCTATTGGGACATGGCAGTGAAGGAGATGGATGCTCTGCTGAGCACATCGGTCCAGGGGATTTTTGTCTTTAGGTTCCATGTGCTGCTGCTGGAGAATCTGTCACCTCTCCACTGGTACTACCACCACGGCAGGAACCAGGTCCCTCCACCACCTGGTAAGTGGTCAAGCACCAGGTCCTTCCCTCCCCTCCTATTCCCAAGGGAGAAATGTATCACAAAGGGCTGATTCCCTTGCTGCCATTACAGGTTAAGAGTGTAACAACTTTCCTGTTCAATGCTTGGAAAGGGACATGCTGATCTTTCCTGGAGCATTAACTGGTGCAGTTAATGGTAAGAGCGGCAGGAAGCCCTGTTTTAGCACCAAGAGTCCCACACCACATTCTGGGTAACATTGGAGACTCTGTGAGTTCAGGCCCTGTGGGTATGCAGGACTTTGCACATCAAGGAAGCTTTTCCAGCAAGCCTGAAAGAAAGCAGTTACATAGCTAAAGATCATGGTATCAGGTCAAAAATGGCTGTAGTTTTGGTAGCACTCTGAAAAAAACAGGTGAAATTAGGGGGGTAGGAATTTATCAGCCTCACACTTTGCGGAAATGAATGAAAGAAATGTGGGATTGCTTCTGTGAGTGGTAATGTGCTGCTTTCACCCCCAAAGAGCCAAACTGTGCCTCCATATGCTGAGGCTTTCATGAAATTTCAGGGTCCCTGAGGATGAGTTTGGGATCCAGCTCTGAGCATTGTATGTCCTGTTATATATGAAGGTTGCAGCTTGGCTAATGTCATTATAAAAAGACCTTCAGGTTTTCTAAGCCACGTAACATTTTTATCATCTATAATTATTTTCATTTTGTATTTTTATTATTATGTAAGAAATTAAAATGTTCTGCCATGAGTCAAGGTGCGAAAATTTTGGTTTTGAGAGAGATGTAGATATGGCAGCTCTGTTTTGTTCCTTTTGAAGATGCCAACTGTAAATTGGTGGCCCTATTTTTGATCATTTTCTTTGCAGAGCATGAAGCACAGAAGGCAGTTGAAGATAAATTTTTTATTACTTGCCTTGCAGGATTGCCGAGAAGCTTATGCTGCATTTGTGATCTCTTAGCACTAAGCAGGTCTGGAAATCAGAATTTTCTGCCTCAAAAAACCTGCAGCACAAATAGTCAGGACTAAGTACGGGCAGAAGAAAAGTGAAGTTTTATTGTGATATTGGTATTAAGAGACAGCTCCTCAGTTGGTATAAATTGTCATCCACCTGGATCTGTGTCCCACCAGGAATCTGCACAGGGAGAATGAATCAAGCTCTTTAAATCCATATCTTAGCTCAACCTTGTCATTTTTTTCCCCTCTCCTCTTGGCTTCCCTTGATCAGCTTTGAGATTCCTTGGATGGTCTTTCTTGTGTACAGTGGCCAAAATGTCACACACCTACCAAGGTCTCTTTTTCATAGTAGATAGTTGTGATGACAGTGTTGAAGTAGCAAAGAAGGGTGACAAAATATGAAATGATGCTTCTGTGTGTGGCCAACTTTAGGCACAGGGGGCTCTCTGTGCCCCATGGGCTGGTATTGTCTTGGCTATGTGCCTTTGATTCAGACAGGCAGAGTTTCTTAAACAGCATCATACTTACACCTGCAAGGTCAGAAGAGTTTTGCTAAAGCACAGGAGCCGGCCTAGGATTAACATTTAGGTTAGTGGGAGACAGAGGTTATTTGAATTATTGCTCTTGCCTGGTGAATTTTAGAAAAGGCAATTACAGGGATAAAAGAGAAAAAATTTGTAGACAACTTATAAATTTGGTAACTCCATATAAAAGGAGTATATAATGGACTTGTTCCATTCTGCAGTGCTGTTTTGCTGTGACCCAGATTTGCCATAGCATCACTTAAACCTAAGACAAGGTGAGACCTCAGCAGTAACAGCCTTAAAAGCTATGGATGAGAGGCTCTAGCAGCAAACTGCAGGCTAAAAATAAATCACTTTAAAACCTGTACAGCACAAAAGAGGCTCCTTCCTTTTCTGCCTTCTGCTCCTCATGGTTTTTTTTTCACATGATTTTTATGTTCATACCCCTCAATACCTGGGATTTGTCCCCCTTGTGCAAGAGCAAACAGAAGCACGGGTGCTCCCAGAAACTGGGTGGTCAAGGAGCACACCTGTAACTTTGTTAGATCCAGGTGTCACCCTTAAACTTACCCTTGGGGGTTTCTTTCTGTATTTGAGGGTGCTGCTCTAAAGTGTTTTGTTCAGCTCCAAAATGGCTGATTTTTCTTGGTGTGCTCCAAACCAGGCCTGGCTGAAAAGGGTCCTAAAAGAAATAAATCGTAAATTTAGAATTGCTTCTTCCCAGATAGATTTGAATGGCTGATTTATTTTCCCCACAGAAAACAAGGGATTTGTTTCCAACGACAGGATTGAAAATGCAACGTCATTTCAAGTTGTGTATTTTTCTGTGAGGGATGAAGAGAGATCCAAGACCTGTATCCATTCTGACCTCCAAATGTCAAGTATCGAAACAAGCTGCTTCCAATGGAGGTACAAGGCAAGCAGTTCTTGCTAAAATAAATCAATAAAATACCACCACCCCCAAAATTTCCAGAAAACTGATCAGTTATTAAGTGCCTTTTGGATGATTGGTATCCCTTAATGGATGGCTTGCGGCATTCAGAGGAGATGGGAAGGTAATTAATTACTCAGTTAGGAACTATTTGTCCACTTTGGAAACTCAGGGCTTTTAATAACAAATTCCAGGAGGAGAAAATACTCACTTTGTACCTTAATTCATCATCAGCTTAAAACTTGTCTGAGGTTTATGAGCCTGATCCAAGTTTTGGACGGATCTGGGATGAGTTTCAAGGGAGCTGCAGGAGTTTCATGACATTGGCTGGGGCCACAAAAGGCTCCTATGGAACCAGAGAAGGGACTGGTCACTGTAATCCTGATCAAGTGCTACAGAGATGCCTCTTCTGTACAGACTCCTGTGGTTTTTAGTGACTTCAGACCAAAACAATGTAGAACCCATCAAATTCTGTCACATGTCTCTAAGCCCTCAATCTGGAGAGTAGAAATCAAGGTGAAATAAAAGCATGCTGCTTTTTGCCTCCCACAAAACAAGGTGATGGGTGGATTTCAATAAATCAGTATCAGTCATGTTTTATATACAGTTTTTTTGAGGCTTCCTATGTTGATGAGGTTGTTTGTTTTTAACTCCTTTGCTGTGTGTTCAATGTGCTGGTTGCTTTCAGATTGGAAGTGTTAAATGCATTTTCTACATAATTTGGGGAGATGTTTGATGTTGCAGTCTCTTTCAGAAGGATGCTATGGCATTATTTTACACCAGGCTTTGCCTGGCCTATCTGGCTCCTCAGAGATGATTTCATGCATTTAAATCTCCTATTAGTTTGTGCTCTCAAGGAGAGAGAGGAGCAGCCCTCAGCTTGGGGCTGCCTTGTAACCAGCATTAGTGGGATGCGGCAGTGGAGCATGCAGTTGTGCCATGGAGATAAACAACTCCAGCACCTTACAGGAAAAAGCCAAGTGCTGGTGGCCTTCACTGAGCATTCGTGCTCCACACATTCACCTTCATCCTCCTGCAGTGCATCCTCCTCCCACCACTGCTGCTTCTCCCCCAGCCTCCCAGGAGGGTGTCTAACATGGCACATGGATGGCCGTGTTGGTATCCCGTCCACACTACTCTCTGCAGCTCCAATGGATAAACCACTTTAGAAAAAAAAAAAAAAAAAAAAAAAGAAAAAAGATTTTTTTTTCCTGATGTTTTCATGTGGCTGCTGGAGCTGGAGCTCAAAAATATCAATCTTAAATTGACTCCTTCAGTGCAGGGATATTTCTTACAAAACCATGAAGGTAGGAATAAAAAAGAGATGGCAGGAAAACACAGTAGCTTTAAATTTCCAGGCAATAAACCTTGGCAAATCAGGCACCTGTGGGGGAAGGGACAGCATTTGGGAAGCCTGAAACTGCCTGAATATCAGTGTTTCCTTTCCAGGTGCTTGTGAATAATGTGCTGCTCGTGACTGGAACCATGATGGAGAGAGGAGGGAGATTATTTTTGGGTGGTAAGCACAGGGTTTAGGCACACGGGTTCATTCTGGAGCTTCTTCTGGGGCTGGCGAAGGCAGCAGCCTCACCACCGCCGTGTGTTTCAGAGGCTGCAATGGGCATTCCCCGGCTTTGTGCTGTTTTCCCACCTATATTAAGCTCTGACAGGATGTGTCCGGTTCAAGGGCAGCACGGGGCCCCTTTGCTGGTGTTTCCTAGTGCAGTCTGTGCATACAGGCATTAGGGCCCTGGTGGTCACCCCTGTCATGGTCACAATTGCCCTGTTTGGTTTGGAAATGCAGCATTGGGGCAGATCGGGCAGATTTAATGGCAATTTTGGAGAGGACATTAGCCACCTGCTTCCCCCTCTCCCAGAGAGGGTTGATCCAAGTCCTCACTCCTTTTATAGCCAGTAGCATGGCATGGTGGATCACGCTATGGCTCCAAAGGGACGTGGTGAGATGGAGCCATTTGATATGGACATGGGTTGTTCTTTCTACAGTGTTTGTTTTGTATTTTCCTGCATCTGCTATTGCTCTCAATGTGCCTGTTGACTGAAACAGTAGGAAGAATTTATTGAGAGCTTTTTTGAAAAGCATTTGATACCATGCTTCCTGCTTGTTGGATTTCCAGCTTGGAAGGATGCAGTAAGAGTGGGGAGCTGCTAAGCAACTTAGATGTTGGGGAATTCTCTTGGGAAAGGCGAGGGGGGAAAGGGATATGAGTTCTAGGCTTTGTGTTAGGGCCCTGGGACTTGAGAGTGAGTGGACACAAGAGCATCTATTTCATGTCAGGACCAGGTTTGCCTTTGATCTGCCCCCTCGCAGCCCTGAGGGTGTATTGTTTGCCTCAGAGAGGTTTCTGTGCCCCTGCTGCCTCACCTCTATCGTGCAATTAAAAGGTGTAGGAAAGTACCAGATTTGCTGGTTGGCAAGACTTTCGTTTCAGGGACTAACAAAGCTTTCTGAGGAATCATATTTATTATGGATATTACTGATTACCTTGGGAATTGGTAGCAGGAGTCCTGCATTTCATGTATAAAGATATCCCCAAGTGATTGAGCTGTTGCGCTGCACTCCCTGTGCCATCTCCCAAAGTATCAAAGTACTCCAAGCTCTTTCACTGAACATTAACTCAATCCCATGATGGCACATTACTTAGTTGTGTCTCTCTGTCTTACCAAGAAGGAAGTTTTGTTTTGCACAACCTGTTTTGCTGCCTGTTCCATACAGAATGTGTAAATACATCGAGACAGGTTGAAGGAGCATAAAGATGTCCTCTGCGGATCATGCGACTTGGTGGTGATTGCCCATGGATTCTGGGTCACTCAGGTCACCTCCTTTGCCAGGACTGGGATGGTTATTTGTATGCTTAAAGCATAGTCATGCCTGGTTTGTGCTTGGTGTCCCAAACTGACATCGGCTTGGCTTGCTCCTTGAGTTTAAGAAAATTTGAAGCAAGAAGATGCCAAAAGCTGTAGTAGACTAGAGAATGGATTGATAAAGGAATGCCTCAAAGGTGGCCTTATCCAGGGCTTTCACCCATGATTATTCAAGCACATGAGTGAGGATTTCTGAGTGTGCTTCATTGTGAAGTGGTGTGGGAAGCTGTGGAAAAAACACCAGCATGTGGGAAGAAAATCATAGGAGCTGCAGAGAGCAAGTCCTGTGCCGGGGTAAAGCCAAGGCCATTAACATGCTGGTGTGGGCTCATCAGTGCCACCTCTCGAGTGGAAAGAGGCTTTCAAGAGAGTGTTCATCAGCCATCGACTTCTGCTTTTGGTGAGTGGTGAAGCGGGGGCCAGACCCCAGTTTTGTCTGAGGCTGCAGCCGTCTGGATGTGGTGTGTTGTCACTTGTCACCTCCCTTTGAGAGGTCAGATTCTCTGTAGCTTGCGGAAATCAAGTCTTATTCTGCACTAGCTCGAGGGAAAGCATAGGGCGTAGGAACGACTCGAGGCTGCCGTGGGTGAGTTTGTGTTCCCTGGGGAGGGAGAGATCTGCGGCCACCCTGAGCCTGGCGCGTCGGGATGCCGGCAGCTTCGGCATAGCCCAACCCACTGCTCCGTGGCGTGCTCTCCTGCAGAACCAGGAGCATGAAATTATGAAGGGGAATTGCAGAACAATGAAGGGAAATCCTTTGCCTCCCGTACAGCCCGGCCTGGGAAATTCACCGCTGCAAGAAGTTGCAGCCTCAAAAGCTGCTGCTGGCATTTAAAAGGGAGCGGGTCAGCTTTATGACCAAGAAAAGGGTTGAAGTTACTTGGCAAGGACACGCTTTCGAGGGGAATTAAGTCTGGGGCTATCCAGCGCGGGAGCGGGGCGGGGAGGTGACCGTCCGTGTCCCGCGGATGTCGCTGCGCGGGGTGCGGGTCCTGCGCGCTGCCCGCACTCACACGCGGTACCGATGTCGCTGCGGCGACTGGGGGCGGTGGGCAGGGGGGTCCTGTTCCCCCGGGCTGCTGGCTGGGAGATGGAGCAGGGAAAAAAAAAAAAAGTCAAAAGAAGCATAAGTTAAAAATTATTATTGTTGTTATTATTATTATTATTACTGATGCTGCAGCCAGCAGGGCGAGGGAACGGGCGGCCCGACGGCTGCGCGGGGCGGGAGGGGGCGGCCGCTGGGGGCCGGGCC
>VXAU01003821.1:59626-73463 GCA_013399695.1 Formicarius rufipectus
TGCGTGGGGTCCCACACCGTGCGGGTCTCTCGTAGCGTGGGACCCCGCGCACGCTCTGCCGCACCGCGACTGTGAGTTGCTGAGCATCCCGGCATCACCCAGGGTTGATTTAGCTGCGAAATGTAGCACCACCACCTCACCACTCCCCAAATACTTTTCCCTTTCTAGCCTTGCCCTAGCTCATCGTGATACAGGCAACTGCTTCAGTGGGTGAAGGTTTGAGGTGGGAAAGTGTAAACACGTTGTAGCTGCATGGACAGAGTGGAAGGTGAGCAGCGGAAACTTCACAGAGGAACTTGAGAAAGGTTTTGGGAGGTACCAGGAGAACTGTCAACACTACTTGCCAAAATGCTTTCCAGGTGGGAAATTGGTGGCTCTTATAGGTGGTCTTCAGGGTCTGACTTGCCTTCTGCTTGTCTTCAGACATGCCCTCATCTCACCTTAAGTGCTTACCCACATCCAGGTGTGGGGACAGATGCTATCCGCTCTCTATAAATATTCTCTTTCTCTCTTTGTCACCTAGAGACTGTCAGATTAGTCATATATAAAGTCACATTTTTCTTTGTGTGCTATATCTGCAATGTAGTTATCAGGAGCAATGATTAGTTTCATGCTTTACAAATTGTGGTGAATCTGGTTTCAGCACAGGGTAAACTGTATTTTTCCCAGAACAAGCAGGACTCATTTCAAGTGTCACTCAGTTACCTGGCTCTCTTACTCACCGAAGAGGACACATAGCTCTAAGGATGACTAATTCTCAATGAGTTTGGAAAATGCTGGGTATCTGCAAGTGGTCTAAGGAATCCAGTATGTTAAATTAGTCCTGCAAAAATTTCAAGTAGGTTTTAGGACTGATCGCCTGCCTGAGCTGGACTGTCAGATTTCATCTTTTCGTTTCTGATGTGGAGAGAATATCATGGTGTTAAGTTTAGTTGCATGGAGCTGTACAATTTCAGAAAATGTTACAAACCTACATTCATAACATTTTAGTTTTCTTTACAAACCCAAGGCATGCCTTTGTAGGATGTATCCACACTAAACAAAAGGTGTAGTTGGGAATATCAGCTGGAACGTACCTGCAGTGGATGAGAAAGCTCTTAACTAGCACCGTTAGTGAGAGCAGTGTGTGAGCAGCTTGGTGACTAGGATACTGCATCAAAATGAAGGAGATTTGGGTCTGTTCCCAGCTCAGCCACTTTTTTTGTGCTAGTCCAAGTATCAGTTTGCCCTCCCAACAGGGAGAGAATAATGCTGTCTTACCTGATAGCAACCTTGTGAAGATAAACTCTGCAACTTGCCAGCAAAGTGCTCACCTATTATTTGATGAGATCTGCACAAGTTCCTCGGTGGACAGAAAAAAAATATTTAATTTCATCTCACCTTTCAATCTGGCATCTTTTCCTGTGACCTTGATGACTCCTGAGAGTTAGTGGAGGAATGCATTTCCTTTGTTAAGAGCCTGAAAAGCTGAACTATCTGTCCACATGCTGGAAAATCCATTTGTCAGGCTACCAGTGTCTGGCCGCCCAGCTCAGTGGTGGAGGCTTTGCTCCACGCAGCCAGTGCTCAGCAGCTACAGGTGCTCGTGAATTATGGCAGCCCCATCCAGAAGGAACAGGGGACGCATCATGAAGGAGTGATAAATAGCCCAGCAGTGGCTCTCTCCCCAGCAAACAGCATCATGAATTAAGCTGGGTCCTGACAGCTGCAATTCACTCGCTGTTAGCTCCAGCTCTATGCCTGTCAGTCAAGGGAATTGTTTGGTGTTGTGGGAGCAGTCTGGGGGGATCTCCTGAATCACTCTCAGGTCGAGTTTTAGATGCTTGAGAAATCCCTGTTTGTCTCACCCCTGCTCCTGCCCCTCAGAGACATTTCCCACCTTTGAAAACATTTGCTTGAAGCAGGGGGAGCATTTCTTACAAACCCATCACCCCGACACTACGTGGAAATGAAGATTACATCTCCCTTTGAAACAGTCTGAGACTGGGAGGCAAAAGCCCTTTTTCAGGCAGGGCTTAGTGAGCAGATGGTGAGGCGGTGGGTGTAGAAATGGGGCTTTTGAGTCTCTCACAAAGGGTGGGGCAAGGAAACAAGGAGGGAGCAGGGCTGCCCTCAGAACCTCGCTGCCTTCCTGGGCCGCCTGCGCCTCGGTCTGCATCTGCCACCCTCCCTGCCAGACCCTCTGTGGACTTGTCTGGTGGAGAGATGAGGACAGATGGCTTTTGCCTGTGTTTAAAATACAGGCTGAATCCAGGGAGAGAAACAGAGGAAAAAAGAAAAAATAGATGAAGTAGCAAGCAAGAAAGCTAGTGACAGTAAAGTTAAAGCACTGTCAAACCCCTGCATGAAATCCCTGCTGGCAGCTACTTCTCGTGGGTGCCGAGAGAGCTGAAGGGCACTGTTTGCTGCTAGCCTTGGGCAGAGAGGGTTCAGGTACAGTTTCTGTCCTCCTGTCGGTCTCTGTATTTCAGGTTTCCCATCTGTGAAATGGAAATAATTCCAGTGACACCACAAGGACAGCAGAGGTGGGACTGAGCCCTGACCAGGTCACTATGGCTGGGATCTCCCTCTGTTTCTGCAATGCCCCTTTTCCTGTTGCTTCTGACCCGCTCAGGTGCCCTGCTACTGTGTCCAGCACAGCATGTGTCCGCTGGCAATGGGCTTGCCCTGAGATGCTGATCTGCTTTTCTGCCATCTGTGTCTGTCCTTTTATCCATTCTCCCTCTCTCTCGTGCCAGCTGCCACTTTGCTTTGGAGCTTCCCTGTTGAGAACCCCGGAAATAAGGTGTGAAATCACCTGAGAAGGAACCAGCTTTTCTTGCAGTAGAGATTTAGGCTGGCTGCTGGGAGAAACTTCCCCGATCTCAGAGGAGAGGAACAGTCTGCATTTATTTATGTATTTTTTAAACTTTCTTCTGAAACTTTCTGTGTAAGGAAGAAGCAAATTTAGGAGTGAGGGAAAAAGAGCTGAGGATGCTTGTTTGCACAAATAGTATTTTGTTGCCTCCAAACCTGCCTCACATGTTGCAGTATGTATTTTGTGGCTCCTGGGGGGCACGAGGCTGGCTCTTCCTGCAGTCACACTGATGCAGAGAGGTGTAAGATGCTGCTGTCTAGCTTTGATGCATGACCATGGGTAGTGCAGGAACGATGCTTCCTCCCCCTGTGGTGTGGGGACAAGGATCACCTCCTGTACCTCTACATCACTATCAAAAGGCTGCAGAATTTTCCTGTCTTGTGCATCTTTTTTGCTTCTCTGTGATCTATGTGTATTTAGTTGGTGTGCTGTGAACGTGAAGTCCCTGGAGTTGTATGGATTTAGCTCTGCTCCTTTGGGGTGCATAATAAAAAGCAAAAAAGAAATGCGAAGGGAAAAAAAGGTATTTCAGAAAAGGAGGGAGATTAGAGATCAGCTTTCCTGCCTATTCCCAAACCCCAGTAGGTAGCAAGCGTTGTGCACTGGCCAGCTGGGTTCACATCAGTCTGTGGAAGCCCTTTGTGTGATATTTAAGTGCTAAATTAATATGGTCAGAGAGGTAATTGTGTAACCTGGCTGTCAGGGAGCATATAGTGAAGCCCATTGATTTACACATCCTCGCACAGTGAATGTGAGTGCTGAGCTGTGAGCAGGGCACAGTGGGTAAGGGGAGAGCTGCTGTAGCTGAAGCCTGCTCTTGGACTCTGCACAAAGTTTCATTTCCCAGTGCCAAGCCACCATCACCAGCCCGTGCCCAGTCAGGAGATGTTTGCAGCATGTTCTGCTCCAGCAGCTGTCACCACTTTGGAGCAATAGTTTTTCTCCTTAAGGATGAGGGATACGGGTGGTTGCTGCCATGTCTGCAGGGGCTGATGCCAGCCTGGCTGGTGCAGGGGTGCCTTCCTCAGCAAATATTCTTTTCAGTATCAAAAGTTGCAGATACTGATAAGTTTAGAGGAGCACGGAGTTTCTGGGACAATTTGTTTCCTTCACCTGTTCTTACAGATAGCAGTTTTTTGGCTGGCAGTCAGAAGCCCTCTGTGAGTGAACTCCCAAGCTTATTCTGTGTGCTTCATCCTCTGTTCTCCTCATCTTGCTCTTCTGCAGGGGGCATGTCACAGCTGCTGAGGCTGATGGCTCCATTACCATCACATCTCTTGGAGGTGGCAGAGGATTGTGCTCATTTACCAGAGGGCATATGGTGTCAGGCTGCTCTTGGTGGCCATAGTGCAAAACAAATGGATGCTTTTGGGATTAGGACTGTGTCTGTGTATCCAAAACATAAGCCTTAAAACTTGGTAGCATCAGTCTGGTTGTGATGGTTTTAACGGAGCATTCATCCAAGCTAATCAACTAACCCCAACAGAATAAAGAACTGTTTCAATTAACCAGCTAATCAAGGCAGTAAAGCCTGTCAGTGTAGTGATACTGTTTCAGTGCTGTGGTGTAGAGATTAAGGCACCACCAACGTCTGCAACTCTTCTGGAGTTGCTGCTGGAAGTGTGTGGTGCTCGAAGTGTGACCTCCTGTGTGGTGCTGTGGGTTCCCCATTGATGGGAACTCTGTACCATTTCCAAAACAAGGACTGGTAAAGAGTGGCAGCCTGGGGCTCAGCCTGGTGCCTTTTTGTAGCACAGAAATGCTGCCTTTCTGTTCTGTCTGAGCCCAGCCCAGGTGCCCCTGACATGCATGGGGTTCTCCAGGCAGGGCTGCAACCTGTGAAATACCTCCGAGGGAAATTAACTGAAGCTGGATGGATCATAGATAGCCACTGTAAACTGTCAGGATTCTGGATTTCCTTCCCCAAGTAGTTTCAAAGGAGTTTCTTTGGTATGGGGGTTGAGGAGGGTCTGGGGGGGGTCTGGTTGTCTCTGGGATAGCATTGCCTCAACCTGGGCTGATCCACTCAGACATGCACAGACCTCCCCTGGAAAAAGACATGGCCAGAATTTGGCACCTGTTCTGGTATCTTTCTGTTGTTGAAAGGGTACAAAGACACTTTGGGGCAGTTTGACCAGCCAGAGTGTCAGAAGGTGCTCCATACAAAGGAAAGCTTGGTCATTTGGAATATTTCCCTGACAATGCTTAATATAGAATCCATAGTCTTTAGCTCGTGAGCAAGCTCATCACGAGGCCTGAATACCCCAACCACAGGCCCTGTTATTCACATTCAATTGAAGATGTAGGTCATATAATAGGTTTTTACTATTTCCTGAATGACTGAGCACAGAAGGCAGAATCCAATTTTCAGTGGCAGCAGACCTGATTACAAATTCAAATTTTTATTTCTCTGAGCAGTTTTGCAATATTTGCATTGTAATGTGCTGTTTCTGTAAATATGAGAGGTTCATTTGCTGGGATATTCATCCAGAGGAGATGCAAGAGGGCTACAAGCACAGGCTTTGTGAGAGAATGAAGTCTGTGGGTGCGTATCAGGAGAAAATGGTTTTGTCACATTTGGCAACCCTTTCCTCTCACCGTTTTCTGCGTACTTACAACTGATTTGTGTTTGTGCAGTTTGTGCACCCATCACCATATATTTTTATGCCCAGGTGTTATATATATAACATCCTGCTGCTTCAGCAAGGGGCACGGTTCACGCAGAGTCCGCGTTCATCCTTTCAGGCTGAAATCATTTGCATCGGAGGACAAGGAGAGAACTTTCCCACCCAAAAGGGAAATGATGTTGCATTACTGAGCGACCAGCCCAAGTAATAATATAATCTTAGAAAAATGCAGCTCCCTTGAGTAAAGGAAGCTCTGTAAACTTCAGCTCCTCCAGGCTGTTAGTGTAGCTGTTGCCTGTGCTATAGTAACGCTGCTGTCAGACCTAGTCTACTGAAGTGCTCTGTAGAGAACAGGGGAAAAAGGGAACAAGAACCAGCTCCTGCTTAAAATGAGGGCCTCTTGTAAGATCTGAATACTGTGAGGTTTATAATACAGATTTTAGGATCTTGGGTCACATCCCTTCTTTGCTGTTAACTAGTTTTTTTATCCCAGCTGGGTGCTGGATAGGGGGATGGCAAATTCATGGTCCTAAAGAGCTTGGAGAAGGGGCAGGCAAAGCCAAGGTGAGCAGAGGGATCAGCTGGAGGAAGGTAAAATGATGCAAGGTTTCCACTCACTGGGATCAAAATCCCGGTTGTATAAAATCAGAGGACAAAAAAGGCTCATTTTTAGAGCTGTCAGTGTTTGGGCAAACCCATGGAAGAGAGGGACATTTGAGAAAGTTGCTCTGTGTACAGTGCATGTGGTTTATTCTCTTCTGTTTGCCACAGGATGTGGGGCGTTAGGATGTGCTATGGTGTATTTTTGGCTCTGTGGGTGCTAAGTGTGTATGGGTCCCATGGCCAGGGCCTTGACTGAGGCATGGAGATCCCCTCCTTAGTCTGGGTGCAGCAGCTCCACAAATTGGACACTCACTGGAGTCTTCTCTAGTAAAGTGCTGGTCTTCGAACAAGTCTGTAGGAACTCTGTCTTGGAGTCTCTGCCTTTTCAGGCTAATTTGTTTCAGTGTAGAAGGGCAAACAGAACTGTTTCAGGAGCTTTATCTCTTCAGAAACCATTCTGAAATTCAGGAGATATAAAAATACCATTTAAAAAGTGCCTGAAATTAAAAAAAATGTGGTGTAATATCCTATAAGCTGTTGCTGTTTCCATGCTGCTGCCCCCTGTCCCTCTGTTTGGATGGAGCAGTTTCCTGTTGCCCATCCTCTGTGCAGGCAGGGCTGTTGAGAAGGATCATACCTGCTTTTGCATCTGCTGTGCCCTTGACTTGAGTAATTCGATAAATAGTTTTGCAGTTGGTTACTTAAGCATCTCCCAAGCTGCAGTCAGCATCTCAGCTGTGGGCGAGGGAGCACTGCTGCCAAAAGTCAGGATCTGTGTCAAGAGCCTCCTAAGATTTGGCTGTCCCTCCTTAAAACCCCAACTCCTGGAGTTGTCATTACAGGAGAATCACGTAGAGGGGTAGAAAAAGAGCTTCTGGATGTTGAGGTGGTAGATGAAAATGCTTTGAAAATGTTAGCTGCATTTCCAGGAGTCACACAAGAAGCCCAGGGTGGGTGTATTTAAAAACGCCACTAGCTCAAATCTGATGTCCAAGGGCTTTTGAGTTCATATAGAAGGGCTGTCTCAAATATCCCTGCTTGGCAGGGCACTGCCCCTGCATCTATAGGAGTGCTTCATAGTCTTGCTTTGCAAGACTATGCAAAGTGAAGAGAGGGTGGACAGAGATGTGCAGGGCAACACAGCAGGAATGCTGTAGGCAAACCCAGTTGCTTTCTGTCCACCTGTCCAAACACCTTGTGCAAGCACCTTGACTTTGGTAGACTGACTCTGCTGGGAGAAGCAAGCTCCAGCTGCATCTGCCTTTTCACTCTTTACAAGGATGTGAAGCTAGAAGGACCTTTAGAACTGCTTTTGCAACACCCTGACTGTGGTCTGGCCAGTTTAAGCTGTTTGAGGGTGACCACGTCACTCACAATGGGACCAAATGCTGCGGGTCTTTTCCTTTTCCCTCCTTCATGAGCATCCCTTCTTAGACTCCCAGTTTGGTGCTTGGAAAAAGTCGTCTGGAAATTCCATGATCTTTGCAGTTCTTTCACCAAGGCAGACATGAAATTGTTTGCGGGACCTTTTACACAGTAGTTTGATGGCAATGAGGACCTCACAGCTGAAGTTTGGGAGAAAATACCCTTTTAACTCTAAGCAAATTTAGCTCTGAAATGAAATCAGTAGAAATGGAGTGAGGAGGAATTTTAAGTGATCTGAAAGATAGGCATGCAAACTGTGCACAGAGGGTTAACTCAGCAGGGTTAGCTGCAGTCCCAGGAGTGCAGCCCAGGCTGCATTTCTCAAAGGACGTGGTATTGTACACACATATTTAGGGCGTTTTTCTCAGCATTTTTCAGCAATCTGTGATGGCAGAGGTTTTAAAGTCTGTTACAGGACAGTCTGACCTCTTTCCTCTATAACTAGGCAGACATTGTTGTCATTTCTGCTACTAGAACCCCCCTTAGAATCCTGCAAGGATCTCCAGACTATGGAAGAAATCCTGTGTAGGCATTTTGGACTGATGAGCAGGTTTCTTTGGTTGCTGGTAGGAAAGGAGAGCTCTTTTTTTATTTGGAGAACATGCTAAAAGGCACTTCTGCATCTGGAGTGACAAGAGGAATTCAGATCTATAGAGCACAATTATTCACGTCACTGCTTGTTAGGATGCTGGCGTTAACACCCTTCCTCTTGTGGAAAATCTCTTAAGCTCCGAGGACTGATGTGAAACATCACGCTCTGGTGAACTTTGCTGAAGCAGGGATGAATCACTCTAAGTTGAAGATTTGGCTTCAGTATATTATCTGAAAGATACCTTCTGTGAGAGCTTAGCTTCTGTGAGTGCTGTGCACCCACCCAGGGCATCAGGATCTGTTTTAGGGGGAGGGCAGCACTTTTTGGAGTACGTGTAAGTTGGGGGGTGGAGGTTGGAGTTTGGTTATTTGAGGGGTTTTTCATTTGCCATTGGTTCTGAGTGCTTTATAAAAACAAAAGGGAAGGTCTGAAAGGGATCTCGACAAGGGATCTTGAGATGTCTCCCCTTGCGGAATCTCCCCTGAAGATATTTATCTAACACGTTTTTAAAAATGAGAAGGGTTTCACAGCATCTCTGAATAACCGTCCCATTACATCTGTGCCATTATAGGTAAGAAAACACTTTCTTATCAGGGAAACTGTAGCAGCTGGTAGTTAAACCTTCTCCAAAGAAACATCCCAGATAAGTGCTGGCCAGGTTTGACCCTGCATAACTTTTAAGATCTCACAAACTGACGAGATAATTCAGCAATTAGGGGAGGAAACGCAAAAAGTAACCCTGTCTATTGAACTAATTTCTATCCCTGTGATGAAAATGATTTCCAGGAGTAGAAGCATCCACAAACCATCTGCGCATGATTTGATTTCCTTGTCAATTGGAATCAAGGACCCTGATTGTGGAGTATAATACTGCTCTTGTAATTCAGCCTTTGTCTTTGTGCCGGAGCTGGGCATAATTGTATCTGTGTCTGGAGGGACAAGGAGAAGGTTTTTAGTAGCTGGTGCTCACAAAGGCATCTTTAGAAAGCTCCTTACCCCTGGTACAAGCTTGGTAGAGCATAAATGAAAATATCCCTGAGTAGCTTTAGGCATTTGAACAGTCATTACTGTTTGATTCAGATTTGGTTACAGGACTAACATCTAAATGTTAATTCTTTTTAGGACATTATCAGTTCTTTCAGCAAATGCAGAATGGGGTTGCAGTATTAGACTGGCAGCCAACCCTGCAGATAAAAGCCCTTTGAAAGGATGTTTCTTAGGAGGGAAACATAATCAGAGAGCACAGAATAATTATTGAGATGGTCTTTTCTTAGGGCCAGGGAGCAAATATGATGCATGAAGAAAGCCAAATGAGCACCAGGAGGCTTCTGACCTGGGGAATGGGAGTGACAGAAATTTTGTGGTCTCTGAGAACAGTCCACACCATGCAGGCAGAGATCTTCATAATCCTGTCTTATAAATTGTTGATAAATCTGGAAAGCATATGGTGCTGGGCAAACTGTGTCATGTGCTGGGTTAAGACTGAAGCTGAGAGTGACTTGATGGCATGAGTGTGCCAAGGTGGTTGGTGTGAGGTGGCACCATGCTGAGTAATCTGGGTCGGGGTGTGGGCAGGTGGGTTTTGGACATAGATTCCTCGCCTCTTGGTCCTCTGTGCTGCCTTGCTCAGTGAACTGTGTATGGATCAAGGTAGGATGTGATCTCACCCTGACTCCCTGTGAGTGCTCAGTGACAGCTCAGAGGGTGACAGCCCTGTTCTACCCTTCTCCATCACCCATTTCCACTGCTGGCCACATGCAGAAGAAGGCATCTGTTTTTTAACCTCTACAATACAGGTGCAGAAAGGCACTGGAATGGTAAATCCCTTCCCCCCCGGTCCTCGGAAAGGAAACGTGTGACTACATAGACAGAGGGAGAGTGGTGCAGGGTAGCAGGAGGGATGTCTGCTCCAGCTGCCCCCGGGCATGCTGTTCCTCTGCATGTCAGTGGTGACCAGCTGGTGAGTGCCAGTAGGGAAGGACCTCGCTCATCCCCTGGAAGAAGGAGGTCCGGCGCCATCCTGAGCGCTGCCACCGCCGCTTCCGGCATCAGGTCGGTGTGGTGTCATCTAGGAAATGCGATTTAGATCATCATCCTTTCGCAGCAGATGGGGGAAGGGAGGTGGGGGCCCTTATCTCTTCTGGGGATTAATTTCTCTTTAATCTGCTTTATTTTTTTTGCCTGTTTGCTCTTTTTCTCCATCCCTTCACTAGTCTCACTGTCCCTTGCTGGAAAATTAGGAGCTATGAGAGCATCCACAATTCCCACTGTCATGACACCATGTCCTGCATCCTATCTTCAGCTGGGAGGCAAGAGTTGGGTGTAAGGCTTGGGCTTCCATCAGTTTTCTCCTGGGATGGGGTTGCATTTTGCTAGTCTACATAGAGGGAAGAACCCAGCGAGTCTTTTATCTGTGTGTCATCAAACTGCATCTGTCTCTTGTGATTCTCCTGCATCCAGGAGAGTTCTTCATCCTTCTCATCCCCACCACATCCTTGAGAAGTGGCTCAGTTCCCAGGTTGGTCATCCCTGGTGCGACTGACAGCCAGCAAAGCTCTTTGGCACATGCTTAATGTTAAGAACAGAGAATAGTTCCCTGGGGAGCAATTCTTAACTGCATTGTTGGAGTAAGGCTCTGGTCAAGACACCTGGACCAAAGCCCACCTGCATCAGTGAGCAGCATGGCTTGGCCCCCAGGGACCTGTGGCAGCCCCTGGCTACTCCTGACATCACCTCTTAGCACAGCAACACCCCTTTCCCTACTCCTTCCTTCATCTTCCCAATATTTTTTGTCCCCTCCTGGCTGTGGGAAGCAGCTCCTAAGCTCAGATCTCTTTGGAGCAGTGACCTGTGGTTTTGTTTCCAGGGTCTGACATGGAAATACTGTTTTGTTTTCTGCAGGGTCTGCAAAGGGCTGACTTCTTGGCCCATGGGGTGGATGGCTCCTGCTGCATGCGTGCTTCGTACAGCTGGGCATCACTTTTTGATGGGCACTGAGGTTTTGTGCAGAAAAATCTGTGCTTCAGCCCATTGTTCTTGTGCTTCTAAGTAGAATCCCCAATAATTACAAATACCAATAGTTTGTGTTTTGTTTTTTTTTTTTTTTTTTTTGTGCCCCCCACCCCCAGGCCCTGCAAGATCTGTTTACATCAAATACAAGTCACTGAGCTTATACTGGGAGTAAATAAGCTACACGGAATGACTTTGGTTATCATGAGGTCAGACAGAATGAGCTAATGTTCCCTTCTGGCCCTGAAATTAGACTTTTCAGAAAGCAAAATTTTATCCTGCAGCTTCTAAGCCCCTAGCACCTTTCCTTACAGAGAAGCCTGAGCCTCAGGTCTGCATGGTGCTCTGCCCCTCTTGAAGCTGCTCACCCCCTTATCACTGAAACACAGCCAGGTTTGGAGGCAGGTTTCTTCGACTGATATCCATATATATTTTAAATGACCATGGGCAGCTGCTGGGGTGTGTTATGGGGCAAGAAAATCATCCAATGGATTGTGATGCCTGGCTAACATGCAAAGGGCAATTAATCTCTCCATAGCAGCAGTGAACTCCCTTCCTTGGAAACATTGTCCCACGTGAGATTTTCACCAGTGGCAAACCTTGCAGACAAATTTTGCATTTCTGGAATTATTTTTGTGAGAACTCTGGAGAAAGATCCATGTTAGAAATGAAGTCATGTGCTTGCAAAAGCGGACAGTAGCATGGTCCTACTCGCTCCAATCACTCCAGCCTGTTTCTTTCCACTTAACCAACACTACACACAGCCATGGATTTTTATTTTTTTCCCTTTCTTTTTTGCAGCCAGGATGTTTTTTCTTGCCTTTTTATTGTTCCAGTGACCTAGCAACTCCACTTTGGTGGAGCCCTGCCAGGAGACTTCCTCCCGAGCCGTCTGACAGTCTCCAGCAGCACTGCCCTCAGATGGGAGCAGGAGTTAAAATGACACCAGCCTGGGTGCCTGTGTGGCTTTTGCTCTGGCCTCATGAGTGCTGGTGAGGGCACTGCTGCCTTCCTGATGAGAAGAGCTTCCAGGCGACTTTAAAAAACCTGGAAAGAGGAAGGAGAAGCAATGTGTAGGTGATATTTTCTGTAACATTTCTGCAGGACATTACAGAAAAGCGTACAGGGTTTTAGAAGTGAATTTGGTGGTGCTGGTGTTTAGTATTTGGGATCCGTGGTCCAGGAAGGGTAGTTGGAGACATTTCATCATTGCGGGGTGGGGGGAGAGGGGATATGGAGGAGGTGTGAGTACTCAGAGACCTGTGAAGTTCAGGAGTTTTGTTTTGCCTTAATTTTATTGATGTTTGTGAAAAACAGTGAGAAGGAAATTGCTCCTGGGACCCATCAGCTGGGGTTGCCTTTTCCCCCCTGTCCAGGGCTGTAGGGGCTTTTCCCACATTAACACCAGGAGGCAACACTTCTGAGGTAGAATGTCAATGAGTTGTCAACCAAGAAAATACAGCTAAGTTGGGCTTTCTGCTCAAGAATGGCAGCAAGGACGTGGGTCTCAAGGTGCTGGAAGCTCAGACCCCTCTTCACTAAATGGATGGATGGATTGATGGATGGATGGATAGGCAGAATGGAATTTTACTGGAGCCTCAAATATGGTTATAGGTTTTTTAGAAGTAGGGGTAGTCATGAGGCAGCCTATCCCGTTGGAAGTGGACTTGTATTTGAATATATTTTTCGAAGACTGAACAATAAAACAGAACTGTTTTTTTTTAATTCAGTCACTAAAAGCCATTTAGAAACAAAGGTAATGAAAAATTCAAAGGGCTGCTTTGAGGCCTGGGCTGGTGATTTTCAGGCAGCACAGGTGGTGCCATGGATCCATGTGCTCCCAGGGATCAGTGGATTGAGCCCAACTGCCGAAGAAAGATGAGCAAGAAGCTTAGGATTTCACAGGCTTGCATAGGATTTCATAGGAGCCTGCACCTCCCCAGGGAAATGTTTAGGACACCAAAATTAAGAGGCTATAAACTGCTTAATAAGCAGAACAATATCCTGTCCCTCACTGTGCAGGTTTTATCTCTGGTTATGGGCACTCCTCATGCATACATCCCATGCTTTTGGAAAAGAGCACAGGTTTCTGTGTACTCTTTATTTTGGAGAACCTGTTTCCCTGCTTTAGGGTACTGCTTGTAAGAGCAGTAATTGGATCCTTTTTATTTTCCTATGGCCTCTCCGAGCATCAGGCTCTGGGATAATGAAAAAAAAGTGTAGGAAACAAAAACGACCTTTAGCATCCTCTGGAGTCCTGGATGGGAGGCAGTGTGGAAGTGCAGGGTGTTTTTGTCTCATAAAGCAGCGCTGCAAGCAAAGTGCCATGGCCTGGCTACTGGAGGGGCTGAGGATGATGCCAGTGTCCCCACCCCATGGGTACCCATTGCTAGTAGTGGCCAGGTGGGCATTAACCACCCAGACCTTGGCACTCAGAGCTCCCCGGGGCTGCTGCTGGCATTAAGCCCCCATCACTTTTCTTGAGCTAACGTATTGAAGCTTCAGTCATCTTTGGTGCCTGCATAAATCCTTCCTGTTATGGTTTAAATGATTTAAAGTCCTGTGAATTGCTGTGCTACTTTGCCTGGAACCCCGTGGGGAGAGGATGAGGAGCAGAAGGACCAGAGCAACACACCTCCAGGGAATGTGTCTATAGGGTATTGCATCCAGAACAATCCCCACAACAGGGTGGGAGACACTGTCATGCCCTATACACCCTCTCTT
>VXAU01003821.1:73488-122868 GCA_013399695.1 Formicarius rufipectus
CCCCTCCGCTCGTCCCCCACCGCCTCGAACTGCTTCTTTCAGAGCAAGAACAAGGAAGGAAATTGAAAATCCCAGAGAGCCCTGGACGGTCCAGATTTAGGGCTTTAGCTTTTGTTCGCACAACCTCACTTGGCTCCTAAGCGGCCTCCACCCATGATCCCGACATCCGCAGCCGCCGCTCAGCACGGAGCGCACAGCGCGGCCCCGGCTCTGCCCCGCTCCCGCACAGCCCGCCTGGCTTCATAACCTTTCCCTACAGCCCGCAAGGAGTTCTCCAAGTTGAGATTAGTTTTTCTTTTTCCCCTCCGCGATCCTCGGATGATGTGAAGGTTATGCAACGCTAACAGATGTGGGCTTTGCAGTTATAGCTGCGTGTCCCCGGGAGGAGCCTGCTGCAGCCTCGGAGCGGCTTGGGATGCTCCCGGGATGGCCCTTTGCCCTGGCAAAAGAGCCGCTGCACGGGCGGCCCTCCCGGGAATGGTCCCCGGCGAGTCTCCACCCTGCCGAGGAGAGAGTGCTCCGGGGAGAAGGGATACTCTGGGCAGCCAGTCTACTGCGCTTGGCTTTCCTTCGGTGCAAACTCAGATTAAATTTGCGTTCCCCAGGCAAGGAAGTATTTTTCTGCCCTTCAAGGAGAAAAATACCATCTGCAGGAAAGAAGTGTAGCTGGGATAGCTTCTAGTGTGCCTGGCTGGCTGCGATGCTCCTGCTGCGTGCTGTCTGTGGGGATGCTGCTCCCAGGGCGTTAGCAGGATCCCTCTTCCCTCCCTGCCCTAAGATGTCTGTGTGTGATCACAGTCACCGCAGAAAACTTGCACCATTGTGCTTTTAGGTGTTGTGCTGACCCATGGTTCGGTCTTGAGCAAAATCACGATGCTGCTCTGGCAGCTGCTGCCTCTGAATCAGGGCAGTGACTGGGCTGCACCAGGGAGGGAGGCAGAAAATTGTTGGTCCAAGAGGGATTTTTCAGGAGTCTCACAAGGTAGATATCCAACTGGGTTGCCAGGGGCAAGCCCAAAGCCTCAAGAAATCAGTTGGAACTTGATCTGTTTGTCCTGGCTGAGCTATAACTCGTCTCGCAGCAAGCTGCAGACTTGTTATGCTTGCAAAGAAAAAGTAACTCTGAGCCTCGACCTGTCTGATGAGCATCACTGCTAGTTTTAACTAGGAAGGAAAACACAGGTCCTGTGGATGTTGGGAGAGTTTTGTGCTGAAGTCAAATACATGACAATGGCTGTGGTAGTGTGGAACTAAACTGTGGAAACCAGTTGGCAGCTTAGAATGTGACAAAATTGTTAGTGACAGATCAGTACCTGAGCTAAAGGACCACTCTGCTTTAAGCCTTTAATGCACTGGGGGAAGCCAGATGGTCCCAGGTGGATTTTTTTGGAAGAGGTTTGATCAGGTCCGTCCATTCCAGAGGAGGGTTGTCTTTGAAGACTAATTTCTGCAGGCAAGTCAAAGAGGAGACTGTGATTGTTTTGCACTTCTGGCAGGCTTGATGGATATGTGATCAGCTGAGATTTCATGTCTGTTTTGTTGAGCAGCCTCATTTTTTTGGTGTTTCCTTACGATATGCTGTGGGTTGGATTTTCCAGTATGGCTCATGCCCTGTACCCACTGAACTGGGAAGCTGAGCCCGTACTGGTACAAGGTTTTCTTCCCTACACCAGGACCTGGCATACCTTTAGGCCAGAGTTAAAAATGCCAGATGACTCTAAAAATCTTGTGTAAATAATACATTCTTATTCAGCCCCTCCACTCCCTGGCTGCACTCAAAGCCAGGTCTGCTGGCACCCATAATAAGGGAAAGAATTGTACTTTGATTTATTCCCAGCAGCTCTGCAGAGCCAAAAGAGGATAGAGAAAACTCCAAGGTGGATTTCCAGGGCAAACAAACACCAGACAAGCAACCAGCAATGGTTTAATTTTTAAATGGTCACATTCAAACAAGGGTTGTAGGGGAAGGCACTACTTGCTGGCATTTCCAGGGTTACTTTTTAAGAAAGGGCAATGGAATGCCTGCTGCAGTGTCTGGCTGTATATTTTAGCCTGCCCGTTTGGAGCCCTTCTTGACAAATGACTTGGCAACCTGAGAAAGCAGATTTGCCTCTGTCTATACTCACCCCCTAAGGGTTTCTTTAAGCATCTGCTGCTTTGCCATCTCTCTGTGCAGCAAAACTGGCCCCTGAGGCTTTGCAGTCAGCATGGGCTGCACACACGAAAGCTTTTAGCAAGAGGGGAACAGAGAGAAATTCGGTGTGTTGTCCTCCAGCAGTCCCACGTTTTTTTGGGCTGCTATAAATGGACTTGTGGACTACAATTACAGGCTGAGTATTGGCTTGCAAAGTAACACAGCAAGTGTTCCCAGCCACTTGGCATCTGTTGTCCAAATGGTGAGGACAAGAAGCTTGTTCCATGGGACAGGAGGTGGCTCACAGCACGCTCTGGGTGGGAGCAGCTGCTTGATGTTCTTAGCCAGGTGGGCATTGCAGCCACTGCTAGGGTTCTCAGTAAATGTACCCCAGGGGATCTGCTCCAGTACTGCTCTTGTCTCCTTTGTCCTCGTGGTGCTCAGAGTCCCAAGATGAAATGCAGAATGACCTACCTACCAGAACGACCTCTTCCTTTTTGGTGAGTTCCCACTGAAGTTATTGCAGGTGAATAGAGGACACCATTTCTGAAATTGCCACCTTTGTTGTGGCAGGTGCAGCTACTCCTAAGGAGACATAAAAGACAAGGAGGAGGTGTCCCACAGGTGTTTCTCTGAGATACGATTTTCTTACAGAAAATGTTTGGAGGCCAAGAACAGGCTTAATGTTCAACATCAGAGCTTTTGGGCAGAGAGTGAGTGGTACCTTTAGCTGCTGCCCATGTACTGTCCACAGTCCTGTGGATGCCATGCACATGACATGCAGGACAAGTCCCATATCCTGGGTGGTCTCTGAGCTGCAAAGTGGGGAGAGTTCCTTTGCCAAAACAGCATCTTCCTTAACCAGGCTCCCATTGTGCCCACTCAGTAGGAAAAGTGTCTGTTGGGCTGTTCCAGCCCGGAGACTGTGTTTTGGTTATAAGGAAGATGGACAAAACTGAAATCTTGCCATTTCAGATTTTGACTTGCTTTGACTTGTCGTGGGCTTTGAAGATAAGCTGCAGTGCCAGCCAGACCTTGGGTCTGTAACACAGATGTGGGCTGCTGGCTTTTGTGTGACTGATGTGCAGGGAACTCCTCATGCCCCAGGTGGTACTGCAGGCTGGAAATCCCAATTCCTCCAGCAAATCTCACAGGAGCCACTCACAGCAGCTGTCAGTAGTTGCTCAGCTCCAGGCTGGATGACAGACCCAAGGCTGAAGCTACAGCTACTGCACTGAGTCCTGCTGCTGCTACTGGTGATAGGCATTAATGATTGAGACAAGAGTAGTGATTGAGATTGGCTATTGAGTAACATCTTCAGTTCTTTCTTAGGGCTTGTTTTGGGAGTATGTTTGTATTCTAGGGATGCACACAGCCACCTGTGTACTTTGGAAGATCCCTTAAAGCATGTAAGACTTGTTGATGCCCCTGTGAGAAGTAATTTGTGTGTCCATGAGATAGAGCACATGGTAGAAAGGCAGAAGAAACTTATGCAGAGAGGGGAGGAGTTTGCAGCTCTTAGACATCACCATGGTGGGGAGCAAATGGAGGAAGAGGTAGAGCTAGCTGAGCTAAAGGGTAATGCTGGCTTGGGAACCAACATTTATTCCATAAATGTGTTTTGTTAATTTTTCATTGAAAAGAGAAAATGATTCTGAATGATGGGAGAGGTGGGGGTTTGGAGCAAGAGAGCAGACCCAAACAGGGTCTATGCAGGGTGAGCAGAGGCTATGGCCGTATTTGCTCACAGAAAATGGACATGCAGACACACAGCTTTTATCTTTCTTCTCATGTTCTGGTAGATATTAATGTTAGATATGCCAAAATGTCCATCACCTTGGGGTGCTTGAGCACCTGGATGGGCAGTATAATCCACACCATACACTGACCTCTTCTGTCCCCAGTGCCTTGTGGTATCTGGATGGATTATTCCAACCCTCCTGATTCCCTTGCTCAGCCAGCTTTGTGCCAGCTCCCCAGAGGTGATAGGATGTGAGGTCAGGCATTTGACAAGCATTGGCTGAGTGCTGGTTGGGGAAAGAGCTGTGGGGCCCTCTCCCCTACCATCTTATACTCATGTGCTGTGCTGAGCTCCAGCTGACCATCAGCTCTGGAGACCTACATACTCCTCCCATGGACTCTGCACTGTGGATGACTCTATCAGATATTTCTAAGACTTTTATTTTAGCTTCTTTAAAGGTTTAGTTCTCCTAACACACATGCACACACATACAAAAAAACCCAAAAAANAGGCAGAATGGAATTTTACTGGAGCCTCAAATATGGTTATAGGTTTTTTAGAAGTAGGGGTAGTCATGAGGCAGCCTATCCCGTTGGAAGTGGACTTGTATTTGAATATATTTTTCGAAGACTGAACAATAAAACAGAACTGTTTTTTTTTAATTCAGTCACTAAAAGCCATTTAGAAACAAAGGTAATGAAAAATTCAAAGGGCTGCTTTGAGGCCTGGGCTGGTGATTTTCAGGCAGCACAGGTGGTGCCATGGATCCATGTGCTCCCAGGGATCAGTGGATTGAGCCCAACTGCCGAAGAAAGATGAGCAAGAAGCTTAGGATTTCACAGGCTTGCATAGGATTTCATAGGAGCCTGCACCTCCCCAGGGAAATGTTTAGGACACCAAAATTAAGAGGCTATAAACTGCTTAATAAGCAGAACAATATCCTGTCCCTCACTGTGCAGGTTTTATCTCTGGTTATGGGCACTCCTCATGCATACATCCCATGCTTTTGGAAAAGAGCACAGGTTTCTGTGTACTCTTTATTTTGGAGAACCTGTTTCCCTGCTTTAGGGTACTGCTTGTAAGAGCAGTAATTGGATCCTTTTTATTTTCCTATGGCCTCTCCGAGCATCAGGCTCTGGGATAATGAAAAAAAAGTGTAGGAAACAAAAACGACCTTTAGCATCCTCTGGAGTCCTGGATGGGAGGCAGTGTGGAAGTGCAGGGTGTTTTTGTCTCATAAAGCAGCGCTGCAAGCAAAGTGCCATGGCCTGGCTACTGGAGGGGCTGAGGATGATGCCAGTGTCCCCACCCCATGGGTACCCATTGCTAGTAGTGGCCAGGTGGGCATTAACCACCCAGACCTTGGCACTCAGAGCTCCCCGGGGCTGCTGCTGGCATTAAGCCCCCATCACTTTTCTTGAGCTAACGTATTGAAGCTTCAGTCATCTTTGGTGCCTGCATAAATCCTTCCTGTTATGGTTTAAATGATTTAAAGTCCTGTGAATTGCTGTGCTACTTTGCCTGGAACCCCGTGGGGAGAGGATGAGGAGCAGAAGGACCAGAGCAACACACCTCCAGGGAATGTGTCTATAGGGTATTGCATCCAGAACAATCCCCACAACAGGGTGGGAGACACTGTCATGCCCTATACACCCTCTCTTACCACCTTTCGTAAACCAGCTGGAATAGTTGCTTTTCTTGGTATATATTAAAAANCCATGGGGGTGCTGAATTGAATTTTTTGGTGCACAAAGGTGGGTTTCGCATTGAACCCACAGACCAATTTAAATTCCACTGGTACAAATCCAAAAATAAATTTCACATCTGTGTTTTGATTATACAAAATTTTTCTCTAGTGTAAGTAAATGAACTCAGAACTTGGCCTTTGTGTTACCACAGTGAGCTGAGCCTGCACATCCAGTGCTGATGGGATCTAAATTTTTTTCTTGTTTTTCCTTTTAGTCATTGAAAGCAGCCATAAGGAGGGAAGAAGTTCAAACACAGGGAAGTTCAAACACACTGGTGTTCCCATGGACAGCGTGGAGCTGGTGACAGTGCTGACTGGGAGCAGGGAGAGGGTATCACTGCCTGCTGGGCACGGAGCAGTGCCAGTGGTGAGCAGGGTCATGGGGCACATTGGTCCCCTGGCCAGCGATGGGGATTTCACCCCACCAGGAGCAGAACGCCCAGACAACCCATCTGCTGGGACAGCAACCCACCTGGCCACCCACAGCCATGCTCCTGGTGAGTTTCATTGATGTGAGTTTGCTGTACCTACCCCATGGACTGAGCATAGCCAGTGGGTTAGGAAGTATTCCTGCCCCGTGACTAGAAATGCAGATGTTTTTAAGAAATCCAATGCCTGAAAAGCTGATTAAAAAAACCCCTAAAACATTGCAACAAAGATGATTCTCAGGAGCTGCTGCTGTATTTCACTACCCAGCAGTCCCTGGAGAGTCCTGCCTGTCCATGGAGTTTGAGGGCTGTGCACAGAGCAGAGGCCCCCAGGCATCTCCATGCCTCCTCTCTAGAGGAGCTGAACCCCATCATGAACCCAACGTGGATTATAAAAACCTGACCAACTGCATCATGATTTGTAGCTGAGGTCCTCACATGGAAATCCTGCAAGTGAACACTTCCCTTTGTGCTTGCTCATATTCCTCAGTCAGAAGTAAACTGATGTACTCTTCTGAGCATGCACTTAAATGAAAGCCTGTTTCCCACAGCAGCAGGTTAAGGCTGTGCTGATTGTCCTGTTGCCACCTCAGTTTTTTTCCTAATATCCCTGTCTGAAATAAGTGTCTTGCTGAGATATGAGCATGTTTTCTTGTTGTTGTTGTGTTTTTTTTTTTAATTCCTCATTTTTTTGTAATCTGCTTAGGGACTAGAATGTGGAGCTGACATGCCCAGGCTGCGAGCTGCTGGCTGTCCTGACACCGGCTCTTTACTGCTTTCTGCATTTTTAATGTCTTTTAAAAAACATCTGTGTTTTTTTGCCATGCACAAATGAAGACAAAGTTTGAAATGCTATTATTTTTTGGTGGCAGAAACCCTCTGTTCCTGTCAATCCCTTTTGCAGTTAAACTGTGCTCTGTTAAACAGAGCAAACATGAGGGATGCAGCTGTGACCCAAGCTATTGTGTATGACAGGGCTGGGTACCACTGCAGGTGATGCTGCTGCCACTCAGCCAAGGCAAAATAACTTTTCCAGGGGAACATGACCCTCTCTGTGTTGCTTTCCAGATGCTGGAAGCCATCACCATACTGCAGGCAGCTGGGAAAGAGGCAAGAGAGCTCTGGCTTCTCCCAACACCCCTGCAGCTGCTGGAAGGACACCACCAGGCTTGGAAGCCGTCAGCACCGATTCGGCTGGGAGGACACAGGGTGGGCACCATGGGGTCTGGAACGTGTTGGGGTTGAACAACACAGTGAGGACAGTGCTGCTACCTTCATCCTCAGAATCTCATCACCCAGGTAAGCCATCCTGATTCATCCTGGGAACTCTGAGCAAGTCTTCCAACACCTGGCAACAAGGTGAATGCTCTTCTCCAGAGCAACTGGGCGTTGGTTAACCATTGTAGAGCTTTGTGGATCCAGCTGTCCATTCTCACTAGGTACTCAGGGTAGTTTTCTGACTTGCTTCATGGATGAGGTTGGAGAGAGGGATCCACATGGCTTCTCCTGGCATTGAAAATTATGAATTATTTGGTGCAGCTCCCAAATACAAAACTCCTGTGAGCATAGTACAGACAAGGGGCACGTGGGCTGCAGGGTAGGTGGAGGGTGACAGCAGGGGATTCTAGGCGGGCAGCTAAGCCCATTTTTGTACTCTAATTTGCTTTCCCTGGTTGCCTTGCAGGCACTGACAGCCCCTCTTGACTGCTGACTGGCTGGGTGGGCACAGAACTGGCTGGCAGCAATTCTGTGGGCACTGCAGCCACTTCATCCAGCCCCTCAGGTAGCAGGGCAGGAACCAGCCCCAGCACTGCCCTCCCTGGCTCTCTAGGGCAGCCCCAGTCCTCCTCCCGAGCTTCAAGTACCCAGACTGGTGCAGACCAGGTCATGCTACACCTCAGGGGTGTCACAGGGAACTCCACAAACCCTTCGCTCACAGCATCATCTGCCACGGACAGAGCTTTCAGAGTTGAGCTTTCTTGGTCTGTGGCTTTCGTTTTTTTAGATTTAAAAAGCCTTTTTATAGCTTTTGCTTTCTTGAGACAGAGAAGATGCTCAGTTTTGCATGCACTCTGTTTTTTATTATTTGGATGGTTAGCTGAAATTCCCTGCTGAAAGCAGGAAAAGGCAATGGAAAAAATAGTTTGATCCAACCCCCCCAGCATTTTCCACTTAAAAACCCAGGTTCTTTAGACTTATCACAGTGTTTTCTGCAGAGTGGATGTCTGCAGCTGTGAAATATCTCCACTGGTCCAGTGCCAACTGCAGAGCCAGGGCAGCTCCCAGCCCCTCCTGAGCTGTGTGTCCCACCCGAGTAGTGCTGGAGTGGGGCAGGAGCTTGGGAACCCAAGCTTGTGGACACACTGAGTGGGTTTACCCTCAGCTAGGCAGAGTGAGAAGCTTCTGCTTAACAACTTGGCTTCCCCTCCCTTGCTCTGCAGCAGCTGATTCCTGAAGCTTTCAAAAACAGACTTTGCCTTGCTCCATGTGAACATACTGAAAACCTGAGTTGTTGAGCCCTTATCCTTGTCCAGGGCTTGCCAGGAGCAAGCACATCTCCAGGGTTCTCACAGTGACATGTCACTTCCCTCTGTCACAGCTGTTGGGAGCAGTACCAGGGCTACAGAAAACATGAGGTCCAGTATCCAAAGGACAGTGCCTGGCTTCATGGCTCAATCCCTGCCCTTGGTGCCATTCTCAGTGGCCCCAGCACAGGGACGTTTCCCTGGGCCCTCCACAGAACACCAACTCACCCCTTCTCACCCAGCTTTGGAAAGCACTGCCACAGGTGAGCTCAGTTAGTCTACGGTTTTTTATTTTTCCTCATTTTGTGCTTCCTTTAACATTTTTCCCCGTGTTCCGTTAAGCCTTGGGATGTGTAATGAGCTGCAGGCTCATATGAGAAAGTGGCTGCGCTCAGTTTTCCTGCCTTTGCTGTCTGATGCAGTGTTCAAGCCACAAAAAAACACTAGGAGAGCTTGGACTGATTTCCACCAGTCCTAGAGCAAAGGTGGGATTTAAAGAGAAGTCCCTGCAGTCCTTGTCCCATGGGGTTTTCTGCTGTCTGAGCCACCCTGCTCTCACGAAGCCTGGCAGCGAGCCCTGAATTTTGTGCCAGGTTTTCCTGTGGTGAGGGGATTCATGCCTTTCCAAAAGAGCGCTTTGTCCAGATTGAAAACTTCCTATGCTTAATATCCGTACGTGTGCTCTAAGCATCTGGGAAGAAAATGGATCCATCTGTTTATAATTTCATATGTATAAATCCAGTTTTTTTATTGTACTGTAGGCATTGGAAGCAGCTACCAGCCATCCAACAACTCAGCCATGGAGAGGAGAGTTTCAGATTTCCCCACCACTAGGACCTCCATTTCCACAGCAGCCACCAAGGGTGGAGGGAGGACGTTAAGGTCTCTGCCAGCCAGCACCAGGCTGGTCAACACAGCAGAGATTTCCACCTCTGGTACTGAAATCATCAGCTCTTCAGCCCAGACCCAGACCCCTGGGGTGTCTATGGGTGCCCAGGATGGTGGTGGCAGAGGTGTCACAGATCCCTTGCTCACAGGCTTGCCATCTGCTTCACAAAGCACTTCTACAAGTGAGTTTTGATAGATAGCTGTATATCTCAGAACATTATTTAAAGATTTGTTATTAACAAAATACATCCTTTTGATTTTAAAGAAAGGAGAAATAATATTGTATTTGGCACATTCTGTACATTTAAAAACATTTCACAGAAATGAAAGTATGGGTAAATATTATTCTTGTTGGAAGGGGAGGATAGATTTTTCTTGAAAACTTTCAATTGAATTTTGCTAGCAACAACTTCAGTAGTTCCTATTTAGAGACCATTTCCCCCCCTCTCTTAATGATTTCCCAGTAGTAAATATTTCCGTATTTAATATTCACACATATGTTGTCTACATCTATTGACAGCAGATGAAAAGGGATGAGGGGATAGCAGACAAAGTAGATAGGGATGAAAACTACCCAGGAATTTTCATTTCTGTGTATGCAGTTTCATATTTTTTCTCCTTTTTCAGCCTTTAGCAGCAATTACAAACCCAAGAGCATCCCAGCTGCAGAAGAGGTGACGCGGCGCTCAGACACCCATGGTGCTGACATGCCCAGCATGGCAGTGGAGACACCAATGTCCTTGGCAAATGGCCACACAACTGGGCTTACAAGAGGCTCTGCCACCAGCGCCGACCCCACAGGCTCTCTGGGGGTGACCTCCTCCTCCTCAGGGACTGTGACACATCGTCCCAACAGCTCACGGGAAGCCACTGATCTCCCAGCCCGTCCCGGGGATCCTCTGCTCACAAGCTCCCTCTCTGCCTTTGAAAGTACTTTCAGAGGTAAATTTGTTAGTCTGAGAGCTGTCTGCCTTAGGGCTGGATGAGACTTCACATCCCTGCACTGTTGTAATTTAGATATTGCTGTCAGTCACTATGGGATACATGGATGTTTTATTACTGACTTTACTGAACTAGCAGTGGGACAGGTGGAAAGGGTGAGAGTGGATCTCAGCTTTTGGGTGAGAAAGTGAAAAACATCAATGTTCTCATTGCTGATGAGACTTCTGTCCTGGGAAAAGCATTGTTTAGAAATACTAAGACACACTTTTTGCCTGCTAGAGATGCTTGCTGGGGATTTGCAGCCATCATCTCACACTATGTCTCCCATGCAGGATGGTGTGTAGGACATGGGGTTTTGATTTTCATGGCTTTTTGTAAGCCACATGTGTTTGAACTTGAGAGATTCACCTCTTACCAGAGCAACACCTTCAGTTTCTCAACAGAAAATACAGAAATACTTGCTCTACAAACAATCACTCAAATGTATAGCTCTGTATGCATAAATCAAACCCAGTTGTGTTGTCTCTTAGGTGTCAGAAGCAGCCAACAACCAGTTGACAGCACAATGGCAGAGAAAAACGCTCTCACTTCCTCACCCATCAACGTTTCCATTTCAGCCATGGCCAGCAGCAGCAGCAGCAGCAGCAGCAGCAGGAGGACCCCGAGGTCTGCCACGGGCAGCAGCCAGTGGGCATCAGAAGTCTCCACGTCCAGCAGTGGCACGTACAGGACCTTGGGCACAATCCGATCCTTGTCCACATCGCCTGTGAGAGAGACCTACAGAGTTCATGGGTCCACAGAAATGACACATTTCACCGAGCAGGTGGCAGATTCTTCCCTAACACATTCTCACTCCCCTTCAGAAGATCCTTCCCCAGGTAAGCTCACGTTAGAATTGAAATGCCATTTTTCTTACAAGCCAGACGAGGACTGTTACTGTAGCTTGCACTTGCCCAACTCTTTTCTGCTGTGCAGAATATACTGTTTGGAAGGATGCACTGTGATTTTGTGTGTGAAATATTTCAGCTCTTGCTTGACCAAAAAGATGTGGTTTAGGTTTTTTACAGAGAGGGCACATATGTGGCAAGTTTCATTACTCCAAGAAAAATAATTAACTTTCAAATTGCAATCCTTTCTTTACTATCTCCAGTTGCTATCTCCATGTTATAGGCAAGAGAACTGAGCAAGTGAAGATTAGACCACATCCCTGCAGTCCCTGGGATCAGACTTCAGTTCCTACCTTCCTGTCCTACCTCTTGGACAGTGCTGCTTCCCAGAAATTGAACCAGCTCAGCAAATTTAGGGCAACTTTGAATGTGGTCTCTGAAGTCCTTCATGCAGCTGTTTGGTCCTTCATACTTGAAACTGAAGGGGTCTGATCCCCTGATCCCATTTCTTCTGACTTCTCTAAGACGTTCACACTGCTCAGCGCAGCTCCCTGTCTGAACTGATTTCCAGGCTGTTCTGGGTTGTCACAGTAGTTGTTCTAGCAGCATGGAGTGCACTCAGGCACATAATGGTGAAATCAAGCGCACAGCATTAGTATTTCAACAGTTTTTAAATAATAGCACTTTCCTCAGCATAAAACTATGTTTTTTAGAAGACAAATTTTTGTAGAAAGGATTTATGTCTTTGGAAATTTCCTGTTTTTTCTGGATTGACAACTTCTCATATTTCCTACTTGTGTTTGTACTTGCTGCCTCTGGGTGTTACTGGAAGAAAGCTCATTTTTATTTATAGTTTCATATGTGTAAAAATTGAAATTGTTTCTTTATCACATTTAAGGTCCTGGAAGCAGCTCTGTGTCATTCAGCATCCTGTCAACAGAGAGAACCAATTTCCCCACCACCAGCACCTCTGTTTCCACAACAGGCACCAAAAGTGGAGGGAGGACATTAAGGTCTCTGGCAGCCAGCACCATGCTGGCCCAAACAGCAGAGATTTCCACCACTGGTACTGAAAACATCAGCTCTCCAGGCCATTCCCAGTCCTCTTTGGGAACCCAGGGTGGTGGAGACAGAGGTGCCACCGTGTCACCCATGAGCTCATTGCTCACAGGCTCACCATCTGCTTCGGAAAGCACTTCCCCAGGTGAGCTCTGACCACCCCTGTGGAGCCTCTGCCTGTAGACATCAGACATCCACCTGTATGGAGAAGTGAGGGCATGCCAGAAGGTGCTGGACAGTGATGTTGGATATTATGGATGAAAATTTCAACTTCCAGGGAAAAATAACACTGTTTC
The DNA here is from genome assembly GCA_013399695.1 of Formicarius rufipectus. Classification (NCBI taxonomy): domain Eukaryota; kingdom Metazoa; phylum Chordata; class Aves; order Passeriformes; family Formicariidae; genus Formicarius; species Formicarius rufipectus. The sequence goes on from VXAU01003821.1 coordinate 86,136, forward strand.
TTATGTTCAGTCATCAGAAAAACTCAGTCTTACTGCGAAAGCACTATCTAGTGTTGAGATCTGCTGTTTTCAGAGACAGCACAATTTCAAGACTGCCCCCACTGACTGTGTTTAAAACAAGCAGGAACAGCACCAGTCATTCCTGACTCCTACCCTGGGGTTCAAAGGCAGTATTTACTGATCCCATACAAGCCTGCCATGCTTTGTTTGAGTATCAGGGAGTTGAGCACTGCATAGCCTCACCTTGCTCATTGTGGGTGCTGAGGGTGGTGTGGATACTGAGATGACAGTGTGGGCACTTTGTGTCCATGGTAGGACTGCAGCACCAGGTACAGTGCCAAAGGGAAGCAAACCCAAAAGTGCTCCCATATCTTGTTCCTAGTACCCTCTGCAGGGTGTCTTCCTGTGAGCAGCACCTCCTTGCACAGACGAGGGTTGTGTCTTCACAGTTAGTGTTTTCTCCAGGTGTGGTTTTTCTGACAAGTTCTATATGTGCCATCAGCCTGAGGGTGGTGGTGGAAGAGAGCATGCCTGCCTGTTTATAGCTTAGGGTGCATAAATCCATTTTGCTTTGCCCTTTCTCAGCAGAAGGGACCTCAGCAATGGGAGGACATCTGCCTTTCACCAGTACGCCCAGTGCAGAGATAGTCACCAGTGGTGTGGAGAGGAGCACCCTGCCTGTGTTGGACACCCGTGGACCATCCAGTGCAGTAAAGAGTTCTGCTCCCACTCCATCCCACACTAGCACCTTGGACATGGACCTTCTGCTGTCCTCACCATCATCAGAGCCTGGGAAGAAGAGTGATGTTTCACAGAGTGGTGCTGGACACAGTGAGCTTCCAACAAAAGTGCTGCCTGCATTTTCTCCCAACATTTCAGCACCTTCACCTTCACCAACTGCGTCAGGTGGGTCTTGTGATTTCCCAGTTTGCTGTGGAGGATATCCCTCCTCCTCACCTGCCTCCCAGGCTCTCATCCTTCCTTTTCTAGTTGTAAACTAGATTTTTAGTTTTAGTAAGACAAGTTTACTGAGCACTGCATGGTCGGTGAGTTATCTCGTGGCACTCAGGGCAGCTGCTCCTGGGTTTCTAGAGGACATCATTTTAACAAGGGATCTGATTTAAAGATCAAACACTGTACCTTAAAACAGAGGGTCAGGGAGGAAGGACTTGGTTTTGAATGACTTCACAAGAAGCTGTCGGGAACTGGACAGCCAGGCAACTCTTCTGGGCCACTTGTGAAGGCTGCCATGGAGCTTGGCAGTTTTGCTCTTTACACCATTCAATTCAAGTGTCACCTCTGCTCTGGTGTTTTATATATGGCATAAGATACGAGCTGTCAGAAAAAATGCATACTAAAGGCAGAATTTACAGAAAGATATCTCTTGAAAATATCTGTGAGATAGCTGAGAAACTTTTTGCGAGTAGGCAACTTTTTTAACCCGTTTCTCCTTTATTGGGAGCTGAAAATAAACAAATGGTGAGTGCAGGCCTCAAAGGTATTGTGAATACACAATGTATATGTATATATATGTATGTATATCTCTGCTTTACAATTCCAGGGGGAGGAAGACGAGTTTCTGGTGTTCCTACTGAGACCATGTACATCTCAACCACAGTCTCCAGCCACAAGGAGGGGACATCTCAAGCTGCAGTTAGCCACAACATGTGGAGCACTGAAGCGCAAAACCTCTCATCCTATCTGGGCACAGCCAGGGAGACTCACACTGCACCCCTCCCGTCCTCCACAGCATGGCCTGGAGCGAGACACATGCCATCTGGCCAAGCAGGGTATCCAGAGCCCAAGGTCACCCTTCCATCCGGGGTCTTCACCTACTTCTCAGCTGCTGGTGAACCTTCCAGTGAGTTTTTCTGATCTCTGGGATAGCATTTGACTGCTGCTCCCTTCCTCTGCTCCGTGGGGTTGATAAGGCCTCTAGTACATGTCACCACAGTTCCAGGTGTCACGGGTAGGATTTATACATGGTGGTGCCTCTGCCCATTGGTGTTGTATATCTGCAGCTGTTGATGCTTAAGAGGAAGGGCCTCAAGAATGAGATGTAGCTTGTTGCTGTAGGACACATCAATTACCTGTCTGGGTTGGAATGATAATTATAAATAACATAAATATTCCATTATGACTCTAATGGTACTAGTTGTCCCTCTGTATTTGGACAATCCTTTTTTTTTTTTTTTAATAGACTTTTTGTGTCAAATCCACATTTAAGATAGATATGTGAAATCTACTTTGTATGCTTTCACTCTGTGTTTATCTGTGCAATTTTATTAATCTGCATTTCCAAACAGAATTATTGTAGAGGTCACAAATGCTGTCTGCTCTGAGATAATAAAATCAGATGCCTGCTTTTCAATCCTATTCCAGCCATTAGCAGCAACCATGGCTCCCTAAGCAGCTCAAGTGCTGAGGAAGGGATGTCCAGCCCCATCACCGATCCTGTGGACAGGTCATCCACGTCTGCTGGTGGTGAAGGGAGGATGCTGCCCTCGGCGATGGATGGCACATTGGCTGGTGGCATGGAGAGCTCTTCTTCCTATGCCAAAGTTGCCAACTCTTCAGAGCTGGCTGAGCCAACACTGGTTCAGCAGGGTGAGACAGCCGATGTCTCCACCAGCAGTGGAGGCTTCACAGACCTTGCAACAGAGACTGTCTTCGTACGTTCTTCCAAGATACCCACTTATTCTTCTTTCCAAAATGATCTCACAAGTAAGTTAATGTCTTCTGCTGTACACTGGGGGAAATTCACATTGTTCTGTTTTTATCTATGTTGTACATAAATTTCTCGTGTATTACTACATGCAGTGTCACCTGTGGGTTCACTCAGAGGGATGTTTTCATCAGGGGTCTCAAAGTCAGACCCCACATAGATAGGAAGCTGTTCCAGAAGTGAAGCCATGAACCCTCCTGTTTTGATGGCTGCATTTCTTTTTGTGCATTCTAACTCATTTCTTTTGGATGTTTCTTTCAGAAGTGTTTCATGGTGACCTCAGTCAATTGTAAAATTGAACCAAATTTTCAATACCCTGGGTTTTTATAGAGATGACTGAACTTAGCTGTACATCCTGAAATTTGTATTATAGGATTGACTGAACCTTTCATGCTAAATAATGTGAATTTTTTGCAGACTGGTGTGCTATTCATTTAGCATTTCCTGACTGCAAAGTTTTGAATCAATGAGTTCACGATAAGCTGGAAATTAGCATAATGTAATAACTTTAGCCTTCAGAGGCATGAGTTCATTGTGTCTAAAAACAAATCGACTGAAGAAGGTGGATATTCTGTAGATGGGAATGGAGGATAAGAGGAAGAGGATATGAGTTGTATAAATTATGAGTGATAAAGAGAACAGATGAGTTTTCCTGCTTAGCTTGCCCCAAATATCATGGAATGTTAAGTACTTGATCACTTCAGAAAAGCAATATGTGAAGAACAGTGTTTTGGAAACCTACATGTTTCACAGGAGCCTTGTGACTGTCAGGGTTCACCACTGTAGAATCAATTAAAAAATGCACAAGAACTTCTAATTCATGCACATGCTTGGATGGTGCTCCCAATTTTTAGACAACCATGGGCCAGTTCACAGACAAGAAAATCTTCTGTATTTAGCAAGTGGTTTTAATATGACCTCAAATTACTTTCATATTACTTTGTTTTTCTAATATATTTTGTCCTTTTACTCTAGACTTTTCAGGTAGCCATCAACCAGTCAGCAGCATTGATGCTGAGAAAAGGACCTCAGTTTCTCATACGGATGGCACATACATTTCTATCACATATACCAGAGGAGGAGAAAGGACTCTTCTGTCTATCTCGAACAACAGCACCTCTACTGACTCCTCGGAAATTTCCACCTTTTTTTCTGAAATTTCCAGCCTTTCTGATGCATCAAAATCATCCGTGGTTCAGGACAGGAGGACCAATGCATCGAGTGATAGCAGTTTTGTTGAACCATCTACAGAGCCATTATTGGTACAATCTTCCCAACTATTGACTTCTGCTTCTGCAGGCAGCACAGAAAATACAACTCTCTTCAACACTGACTCTGAGTTGTTGGCCACTAACAGATCATCTCTATCTTCATCTGCATTTCCAGTGTCTTCCTCAGTGTCACCACTGCATCACTTGCTGTCATCAACACCACCGCCGAGTCACCTGTTTACACCATCAGAACCACCTGAGCCACACTCATCCTCTGTGATGGCATCTTCACCTCCCCTGCAGGCTTTGTCATCCTCCTTGCCCACTTCCTCATTGCTCTCCTCATCTTATTCATTAGCATCTCTATTGCCTCTGGTTTCATCACCCTCATCCATCTCACAGTCCAGTGACAGTGATCAAGCAAGCACCACTGCAGCTGCGACCGTGGTCAGGCAGGTGCCCTCCACAGCTGCCATGGCTGGGAGCTCACCCAGACAGACCAACAAGCACAGTGTCACACACCAGCCCCAAACCAGCACCACCTTCAACCTGACTGGATCTCCTCTCCCTACAGCACCTATGGAGCTGCTTGGTGGACACACCATGTCCATGTCCACTCCTGTCATGGTAACAGAGACTGCCTTGCCTAGAGCTGCCACCACCCAGGAGGGCAGCTCTGAGAAGGCAACACCGCTCACCACGGCCAGCGTTGCTCCACGGGCTGGTCCAACAAATGTTCCCCTTATTCCCTCACCAAGCACAACAAACCACAGCAACATTGTCCCCGCAGTGGCACTGACCACGGTGAAACCTCCTGTGCTGACAACACCAGCCAGTCGCCAGCCAACCCCAGGTGAACCTACCACCACGAGAGACCACAGAGCTCAAACACCCACTGCCACTAAGCTCGTGTACACCACCGGTGAAAGCACAGAAGCTGTGGATCCCACCACTGCAAAGCCTGGTAAAGTCACCGAGGAAAACATCCCTGTTACAAGTCCTTCTGAAACCCCTCCAACCATCAAGACCACTGTGAGAACTGCAACTACTTTGGCTGCTACCAAACCAACCACTGTTCCTCCATCAAGTAGCACAGTTGGGCTGAGGACTTCGTCTTCAGCAACAGGTAATGTGTACAGTGGCACTCATCAGTGGTGGGGCCAGGGATGAGGAGGGTGGGAACGCCTCCTACATCATGTGTGTATGGTGGGTCTGTTGTCAGCAGAGTTTGAGGGCAAGAACTCTGTCTCCATGCTGGTATTTTCAAGCTAAAGGATCAGTAATCAAGTTGAACTGCTGGAATAAGGGTGGAACTGCTGGAATAAGCACTTCGGTGAACATTTATGGTAGAAAGGTTAAGCTGAAATTTGACAATTTTGAGAAAACAAAGCTGACTAGCCTTCCCGGTAAGCATAGGATGCATTTTATATTTGTTGATATGTTAACAATATCAATTGATATCTGTCTTATTAATGAGAAAATACGGTTGTCCAGCACTGGGTACTTGTGTTGGAACCACTTCTGTTATTACAACCAGTGGTTATTTTCTCCGCACCTCACTCAATAATCTCTTACTCAAGGTCCTGTAGGCTATGCACCATAGTCTTGCTGAGTGTGTTATTATAATCATTTATTACCACTGCCAGGCTCCTTATCTTCCCAAGTAAATACATTTACTGAAGTTTTATATGAATGGAAATTGATGGTGTGTTTGAAGTTCAGAGCCTGGCCTTCATGCCACTGTAGGATATTGTGTGTGCTAAAGACATTAATCTGAGTGAAATACTGGTAATAATATGTATTCTATCCAATAATTAAGTATTTAAAGGTTATTTCTCAGGCTGATTGTTTTTAATTATAGCTATGGCTTAATGAAAAAAAAGTCACTGTAGGGGAATGAATTTTTTTAATTAAAAATTAAGGTAATGTATCCTTTTTAGCAACATTCACACGTTTGCAGAATTATTCTTTTCCTTGAAGACTGAGATTTGCCATTTGTCAGAATACAAAAGATCCTTCTGCTACCCTGGACATGAGCACTCACTACCATGAGAGAAGAGCTGCAAAGAAAATGTACAAAGCCCAACTGAAGGACGGCCAAGTGAAAGCCATTGTTTTAGAACACACCCCCTCATTTCTGTCTGCTTAGATTAGTGACATGAAATGTCCCTCTCGCTGATGGTGAAGTAGCTGTGCCTGGCTAGCTGAGGCACGCAATTACATCAAATGCTGTTTCCTACTGCAGAGGTTGACTTGGGACTGTGGGGTCTGCAGGGCCTGGATACCATGGGGTATCGTAGTGCCATCAGAAATACACACGTGGGCTTGGCTCTTGTGCTTCGTGCTTTAACCACAGAGCCAATGCTTTCTGCCTCTGTTGCAGCACTCAGCAGCAGCCACAAAATAGGTACAGGTTGTCTGTAAGCTGTCTTGTGTGTGTTGTGGCACCTTGTTGCTGACACGTCCACAGCCCTGCCTATGGGCTGCCCTTGCATGCATGTGTGCTGTGTGTTTGTGCTCATGTGAGTCACATGCACAGCAAGAGGAGCTTTTTTGACCAGGTCATTTTTTTTTCTGAGGGGGGTGTTTTGTTTTGTTCTTTTTTTTTTTTTTTTTTTTTCCAAAGGAAAGTATTGGTTATCTCCTCCAGAATTTACAGTTTGTGTTGGTTAATCAGTGACTGATCTGAGACTATGGTCACTAATCCCCTGATATGTTGTATATCACAGTGGTGTCTGCTCCCCAAGCTCTTGCTCACCCAACAGGAAGGGCATTATGAGTGGTGGCACAAGCAGGTATCAGTGCTGTGACCATCCCCAGGCACAGAGGAGCCCTGGAAAAGGAGGTGATAGCAGCCAGGCTGCCTCCATCATTGCTGGGACTACCAGTGTTCAAGCACTAGCTGTGGATCATGGAAACAGGGCTTGGATGAAAAGGGCAGGACTTTGGTGAAGCAGCCAGTGCTCCCGTGTCTAACTGTGGCTCTCCAGGTTCCTACTTTGGTCTCCACATGTGTAACTCTTGGGTTGTTTGTCTTTATGAAGCACCCTGAAAACTTCTGATGAGCAGTGCTGTAGACAAGCTGGATGTTCCTATTAACATAAATTCACATTGGATCCCAAGGGCTTTTGAATGAATATTCAAGTGGATTGTATTTGTTCTTTCATCTCCAACAGAGTAATTAGGAACAGGATAAATAGTAAGTGCAAATGATGCAACGAAGCATCTGATAATGCTCAGGGATTCACAGAAGGGGAGCCAAGTTGATCTTTTTTTAGCCCAGCAGTTGAAGATTTTTACGATTCTGAAACTACAAACTGTTTTTTTTTCTTTTTCTATAGATGTGGATAAATGTCTTTCCAACCCTTGTCCTGCACTGGCCACCTGCAATAACACCCATGGTTCCTATATCTGTCAGTGTCCTCTGGGATATGAGCTGGAAAAAGGAAAGTGCAATTTAGGTAAGGAAACAAAAATGAAAAACCAGGGGAGGACAAGATGGAAATAATTATCTGTAATCTTCTAAAATAAATTAACTTAGGCTCAGACTAGTTCAAGAGCTTATTGAGCTCCCAAGCACCACTCTTGTCAGAGCCTTTTGCTGTTTACGCAAGTGTGATGTCTAATGCCTGTCGTGCTGGGCTGCCCGGGGAGCAGGCGCAGAGGTGGCCGAGGGCTTCTTAAACGTGCAGCAATGGAGTGTGGGCTCAGGCTTGTTAGCAAGGACAGATGTGCCCCTTCTGAGCCTTGTGTGTTTACAAGCCCCCGAAAAGCACTCAGCAGCTTATTGTAGCTCCCAGCCCTGCAAAATTCAGTGACAGCACTTGGCTTGGGAGAAGTAAGTGGGGCTGTTGTGTAACCTGGCTTCAGTGGGACCAGCCATGTGTGGAAAATTAAGCAGCCGTGAAAGTCTTTGTAAGATCAAGGTCTTATTTCATACCTTTAGCATTTTCTGAGCAGCACACTTATTAGTTGGAACTCAGGTTCTGACCCTCTCCTTTCTATTAGAGGACTCTCAGTCTCAAGGACTTACAATGTCCCATTGTGAAGGGGAATTTGTTTTGATAGGTTTTCTTCTGACCCTTAATCAACGAGGATTAGAGGCATGGAAATTTTGCTAAGGAAACATGGGTGAGGTGTCCCTGAGGGGTGTTTTGAAACATTTCTTCGAGGTGGAATGTGTCAGCTTCTAATTTAGGGAGTTGTTTTGATTATACCCTGAGCTGAGGTACAAGCAGATTATATAACTTCTGTGAAGGTGATTCTCATTTTTTGTCCAGAGTTGTTATATTAGAGCTGTCTGATATAAAATTTGTGGTAAAGATACGCTCTGTGGATGGGAAAGAATTTGGACTTTATAATGTTATCTGCAACTGTATTTGTTTTTCTGGTGAAACATAAAGCTGGAGCTCCGAGTTCTCATTTCCACTGCGTATCTCATGACACTTAATACAAGATTTAGGAGTATTATCTCTCAAAGTCTGGACAACTCACATTATTGCATTCTGCTGCTGTGAATCAAATACGAATCTAAGCACAGAAAAATGCATCTTTTGGGCCTCTTTTCAAATGTCATTGCTCATTCTCTCCAACAGTTTGAAAAATGAAAATGTCCTTTCTACAGTGCTTTATTTTGACTTGCTGATTTGCTTTCCTTCCATCGCAGGGAGGGTTAAGGGATTTGACATGTTTACCCCAAAGTATGAGTAGCTTTGGAACCTGTCACTTGTTGTCTTGTTACTAAATTTACCCATCTCTCTCTGTGTTTAGAGTTCCTTTTAATTTAGTTTGTGTTTCTATATGAAATATATGACCACTGCAGTGAAATGCTGGCTGTTCAGCAGCACTGAGCTCTGGAATTTGACTGGGACTGTGGGAACATTGCAACAACCCTTGGGAGAAACCCAAGGCTGTGACTTTGCTTTATTGGGGCAGTGACTCTCAGACGTGGATTTTTTGTATGTTGTGTAAAGAGATTTTCTGTGCAAACAGCCTCTCATGTAAGGCAGATGAAACCACATCTCTACATGGCACAGAGACATGTTCTGACTGACTGGTCTTGTTTTCGTTTTTAGTGAGAATATTTATTGGCCAGGTCCCCCTGAAACTTAATACCACCCATGGGAAGTATGCAGAGCTCTTCCACATTGAGAATGAGATCCTGGCGATGGTGAGTGTCCTTGCTGAGACTTTGGCAATGCTGATGGGACAAGTTCCCTTTGCTCCTCTTACAGTACAGTTGTCATGGGAAGCCACAGGTCTCTTTAGCGTGGATTTAGCCTTTTTAATGATTGAACCATCCTAGTCTGATGTAAGCAGGACTGATGAGATGTGTGTTTTTAAACCTATCATGCTTCTCTCTCCTGCACTGCCCAAGCTCTCAAGACAGCAATGCACAATTCTGGCTCCTATGGGACTTAAGGCAGCAAATCTGCCTGGAAAATCCTGGAGCCCTTTTCCTGATTCACACTTCAATAGCTTCCATCCTCTCCTAGTGTCTTCTGGCTGCATTATCTTTTCCAGAAGGGCATCAGTGCTCTTCCAAGGTCAAACATTAAAACAATAACTCTGGGCCCCACCATTCATTAGTAAATCTCATGGATGCTGGGGCAGGTTAGACTGAAGCTGGTGCCACCGTGGTCTCATCCAAACCCTGTGGGATGATGCCCAGAAGCAGCACCCACCCAAACATACCTTCCTCTGAGTGGAGTTTCCCAGCCATTTGATTGTAGTGTGTGGCCCTTGGTCAGGGGAGCACAAGCACTGGATGAGCTGTTGGCTGCTCCATAGGCTGTGCAATCAGTTGCTCCAAAAAGACCCCTGGGCTGAGGACAGGTACATCTCTGTACACTTTTTTACACTCTGTACACTCATGCATGAGTTCATCCTGTTAGAAGTTCCTGGGCTGGCTTTACTTTATTCCAACTCTTTGGAGCAGGTGATTTGGAGGTGCTGTCAAAGGAAGGAGGAGTTGCAGGGAGCCACCCTGATTCTGCCCACACAGCTTGTGCTGGGGGAGTAAATACAAACAACTGCACAGATCCAGGGTCAGGGAGGCTTCTTGGAAGACGTGCAGTCCGAGGGTTCTGCTTTGAGGTCAGCTTTGCACGGGGCTATCTCCCTGCCGACATGCGGCTCATCCTTGGCCTTTGTGGTCATTGTGCAGTGGGGCCACAGGCAGATGCTCATGTCAAAACCCCCGAGTCTTTGTTCTTGTCCAAGGCTGCACGATGATGAGTTTGTCCATCCCTTACTGGCAATAGGGGAGTGTAACTTTCTTATCAAGCAGATGAATGGCTGGGATGTACAGAACCCCCATGGTCTCAGCAGGCATCTCTGGCAAACACAGGGAATGGTGTCAGTGACCCAGGAGGACCATTCTGTGCTGCATCCCACTGGGCTGCCTCCATCCAAAATCTCCTGAGGTACTAACAGCTGCACTCTCCTTCCTTTCCTTGCAGCTCAATGCATCACTGTCAGGTTTGCCGGGGTACCACCACTCCACTGTTAAGGCAAGCAGGTAAGGCTGAGGCAACCAGGGGAAGAATGAGAAACTTAAGCATTTGGGGTGTTCAGCTTGACATCCACATTCTCCATTTTGAATTGGTGCAGAGCTTGATATAATCTGTCCTTGCCATGGTACAGGGCATGGTGAGTGCCTGGCCATCATGCCTGGCTCTCCTGGTCCTCTGCTCCTGACCAGAGCAGTTTGGGGATGGGCTTGGGAGGAGCTTCTCAGGAAGGATTTATGGCTGGTTCCAAAGTGTGCTACCAGCATCCCTTCCAGTTCCATATTTTCCTCCATGTGTGTAGGTTTTTCCTGTTTTTAAGGTCTGTTACGATGCATGCAATGCTGTGCCTGTGATAAGCATCACTTGCGTTAATAAGAGTCTTATATATGAGGTGCTAATGATGACATCAGACTTACCTGTGATACTCAGGGCTGTTTTGTTTTGTTTTGTTTTCTGTTAGGGAGGCAAATTTTGTCCATGTTTCAGTGCAATCCACGTTCTCTTTAGCATCCAACGTGACTTTCTACGACGTTATTGGCAGTGTGAAAAGCTACATTCGAGCTTGCAAATCCCCCACCGAAGCCTGCCGGTTCATCTCCAGCCTGAAACCTCTCCACAGAGGTAAATAGCATCTGGAGGACTGTGATAGGAGGGGAAAGGGATGTTTTATTTGGCTTCTTTTGTAACAGAGGGAGAAGGATTTGGCATTTTGAAAAACCCCACTGAATCTTTTTATCTTAAATGGGAGTCATCTTAAGAACCTCACAGTACAAAAGGGATGCAGACACTGAGTCTTATCTTTGCCACATGTGTGAGAAATCTGCCTCTCTGTGAAAACATTGCACAGCACAGGATTAGAGACATTATAGGGCAGCCTTTCATCTCTGGGATGTGACACTGGGCCCAGCCAGATCAAAAAAGCATAAGTCTTAATTCCACCCACAGGGCTGGGAGCTGAGAAATGGTGTGAAAGCCAAGAGACAAAACCCCCCCAAAGGAAGTTGATTAGACCTGCTGGAGGCTATGCAGGGAGCTCTGCTCTCCTGCCTGCCCAGTTTCAGTGTTGCAGGGTGTAAAGATGGTTCACAATTGGGACCTTTTGATTTCTGTACTGAATCCTTTACCTCCTAAAGGGGAATGTGGGTGCAGCACAGAAAGATGTAGAGAAGGACATGGTGGTGCTGGTGGTGACCCTGTGCCCTGCATCTTCCTGTTCTCACTTCCTGAGAGAGGGAGTAATAGAGGAGAGTTATGTGTGAGAGGGACCTCAGGATGCATGAAGTGAGCACCCTTGAAAGATGGTCTCCTGCAAGGAGTCTGCTGCACATGGAGCTTTGTGACTTTGGGATTCAAGGCTTCAAGGTTAGGCTTTGAGAATGAAGGGTAACAGTGTAGAGAGAAACCCCTCATATCGTTTTGGCAAAGTAAACATGAATATGAGAAGTTTAGTGTGTGCTTCTGTTGTAATGTGCTCTATTTTAAAGCCACACTCCACTGTGAATTGCATAAAATTTTTTTGGTAGACCCATTCATATTATACCTACACAGTACCTCTGATACAATGCTTCTGGTAAAGTCTACTTCTAACTTGAAATAAGCAGAAATTGTGTTATTGTGTATGTACTTTAAAAAAATAGATGTCAGATTAAAAAAATGCTTCTAGCAGGGAGAGGTCTATAAAAGGTGATTGCCAATTTTCCACAAAATCATATTTCTCACGAATATTTATTCATTCCATTTAGTCTGACCTCCCAGGAAAAAATGTAAATTCAGTGACAAAATTTCCATCATTTATCCACAGTTTTGCTGAATGTTCATTGTAACAAATCTGATTTTTTTAAGTAAAACACTGCTTCGAAGTAATGTAAATGAAAGGATAAATTCTTTGTTTGAAAAATGAAAAAAGCCAGTGCTTAATATTGAAATGGAAAAACATTAGTTTGGGCTGAGCAAAATGTTTTGCTTGATGTAAACTTGAAAACTGGTTTTTGGAACTGTCTCAGGGGGTGAACATGTTTCAGCTTCAGCCAAACAAAATTTTTCATTTTCATTTCTCCTTCTGCCTCTGAGCTGAAACATTTATTATTCACAAGAAATGGTGACGTGGGGTAATGTTGCCTGTCTCCTAATGGAACAAACATTATAGAAAAAGGGGAAAAAAAGGAGATTAAAGCAGCACATGAGCTGAATGTGATGCCTGGGGAAAGAAAATGTGCATGATGGTGGGTTCAGAGAGGACCATGCTGATGTAAACCACCTCTTCCCAACAGCTGGCAGCTTGTGCAGACAGAAAGACCCCGAATGTGACAAGGAAACTTCAGAATGCACTGACTTTGATGGAGTTGCACTCTGTCAGTGCAAAAGTGGGTACTTCAAATACAACAAAATGGACCACTCCTGCAGAGGTATTGCTTTCTATGTGCTGTATCTTCCCTGAATTTTGCTTTAACTTTTTGTTCCAGTGGAAATGAGTGTGCGTGTACCCCTGTGCATGCAAGAAGCTCAATATTATGAATAAATATTACCAGCTCAAGTTTCTTTTATTTAGTTGGGGGGTTTTCAGCAGACACTGAAGATACAGTCTCTCTCTAGGAATAGTATTATCTTTTTCTGGAGCATGCTGTGAGTCACAGTGATTGAGGAGAGGGAGAAAGGGGCCTGGCTTCTTTGGGCTCTAGTTCAGTGGCACAGAGCAGAGATGACGTGGATCTCTGCCTGTTTTGATTTTGTCTGAACTCTCAGTGAACTTAGGGGAAGTGCTTTAAACTCACAAGCTTATATTAATACATCATCAATAATTGAAGAATTTGTATCTGAAAATTATTATGAATTTATTTTTCATCTGGGTTCCTAATAGAAATTTCAAGCTTAAAGGTTCCATTATTTATGGCTAGTCCTTAGATCAATAAATCTTGTTTTGCTGCATTTTAAACAAGGTCTTTGCATGCCAATGGTCAAAATGACTTCTGTAGGATTGGGGTGTCCATGTCCTACTTACAGTGATTGTTGCAGAGCTTCTTAAGAAATTAAAATTGCAGCAGTGGTTATACATTGCTTCTGGCACTGTCTGCTGGGTTGCTGTTGAAATAGGAGGAGATGTTTTGTCGATTCCAAATCTGATCAGAGTGTGAGCAAAAATGTCCCTGGAAATAATTCATGTGCTGCAGACTCTGGGATGGACAACTTGGAGATGGGCTTCTCTGTGTCCCAGGTCATGGTCCTGCCTCTCCTCCACTCTGTCTCCAGGCAAAACCTTTCCCTTTGTGTTTTCCTTCCTTCCCTTCATCAGAGGAAGGATTTCTGTTAGGAAATAGTGACCATGTCCATCGACCCTAGAGAGACAGTGAAGGGCGTATGTAGTGAGTGGAGAGCTGAACTGAAATTTGGGAGGCTTTTATGGAATTCTTGCTCCATCACAGACAGTGGGGACCCAGGGAAGGTTACTCTATTTGTCTTATTCATGTCTCTTGCCAAGCAGTCTTGTGAAGATGAACCTGAAAGGCTGTGGGGCACTTTGATGGTTGCAGAGGGCTAAGAGATCTGACATCTTGTACTCCCTACTTACAGATCTTGTTTGCTGTGGAAAATATAAAAACTTTACCTGCACACAGTGAGGCCTCAGTTTCACCTTCAGCTTGCTGCTGTCAGTAGTAAACATCTTATTGACCAATTTGTGAGTGAGCAACAGGGTTGATGTGGGATTTAGGTTGTAGAGCAGGGGCATAAGGGTAGCACTGCCTGCATGGTGCCACACTTCAACAGGACACCAGATTTTCAATATCACTTGTTCCCATCTGGGTAAGCCAGGAGGTTGGGGCTTTTAAAGGCTTTTTCAGAAGTCAAGCTATGGCTCTCATTTGATATTTAGAGTCATTTTGCTGATAAAAATAGCATACAATATGCCAGCCTCTTTGAAAATCTCTGCCATTCTAGGACCTAAACAGGAACTGAGGTCTCGTGAGCATCCGACCCTCATTGTGGGTCATGAAAATGCAGTGTGGTAACTCCAATTATAGCATTTGCAAAGAGGGAAGTGGCTATTGTGCTGCCCTGTCCGGTCTCCCCCGTGGGAAGGCAAGTGTGGCTGGGAGAGCTGCTGGAGCAGTGGGAATTGGCTGTCCCAACCCCCAGGTTTTGTTCTCTGCTGCCTTGCAGGGTCTGTCCTCTGGGTCATACTTAAGAAAGCATGCCCCTGGACCAGGGAAGGGTTGAGTCTCTGAGCCACAGCAGTTTCAACATGTTGGCTGTGGTACCTTTTGGTGTGCAGTTCATTTGTCTCTGGGTCATTGCTGATTTTCAAGCTTCCCAGTATCTTCAGGGCTTTTTCAGTAACAGAGCAACAAAGCCTATGTGCCAACTTTTCAAGGGCATGCTATTTGTACTAGTACAGAGTGTTTCTGGAATGAAGCAAGGAGCAGCAAAGCAGGTTTCCAAAGAGACCCCTGAGTGTCTTTTGGGAAGGCAAAGGCAAAGGAATCCTGAGGAGCACAACTCGATAGCTTTGCTTGGCCTGTGGTGCTTAGACCTTCCCTCTGTTCCCTGCTTATGTTTGAAAGCTCGCCAAGTGAGTGTGACAGCACAAGCTCTCCTGGGAACATGTTCAAAGGAGCAGGAAAGATGCCAAAGGAGAAAGCAAAGTGGCAGGAAAAGGCAGGGTGAGGAGAGGAAAAGACATAAGCACCAAGTTTCTAAGAGAGACAGGGAAATGCATATTCAGGATCTTGCTTTTCCTCTTTGCTCTATAACCTCCTGGCCTGAGAGCTGTGTGTCAGTGAGGGTCCCAAGGCTGCTCCTGCCCAAGGCACAGCTCCACATACACCTTGGGACTGCTCAAGGTGTATGTGCCCCACACATGTTATTGGCTAGGGCTGAGATTAGGTGGGCTCCAGCATCCTGCTCCTGCAGGCTGTCCCAATACTCAGGCAATGAGCTGGGGCTGCTGCAGTCATCAAAGAAGGCAACTCCAGTGAGTTCCCTCCCTTCCACTGCAGATTTTTCTGTTGCCTGATCCTGTGGTTCACTTTGGTAGAACATTCACTCCATGATGTTTTCAGTCTGCTTTTGTTAGCAAGTGAAAGGAGCAACCCATCCAGTCCCCTTTTGCTCATGCCTCAGTGTTATGTATGAGTCAGGCAAGGATCCTTTGGTACTTACTACTCTTGCCCTAGTTATTTGTTGGCTGAGGCTCTTCATTCTTGCCCAGTTACCTCTGGTCTCTTCCTTCACTTCAAAGAAACCATCCTAGAGGGAGAAAAATATATCCAGTGCAAAAAGTGTAATGATGAGATGCAGCAAGGGGACTGTGTAATGAGCTTCATCCTCCCCATCCCCAGCTCTGGCAAAATAAATGGAATGAGAGAGGTAGTGAAGGAGTAATGGGGCTAGATAGGGCAAAGAAAGGTGTGCAAAACCAGGTATCACAGACCTCACCCCCCATCATTGTTGGTACCAGTGGCTACTGCAAGTCTGTGTCTGCACCTGCAATGTTCATGATGTGAGTGCATCACTCGTCTACGTCTGCACATCCTGCAGGGAAAATGGCTGAGTGTCAAGGGATGCTTAGTAAATGGTGTGTAGGCAAACAGTTTTTCAATATTGCCAAAAGCAAGGCCAAGCATCCAAGAGCAGAGTGCCAGGCACACTGTGTGTTGCATGTCCTGGAAAGCAGAGACTTGGGCAGAGCTGCAAAGGGGGCTTGTCAGGTAAAGAAGAGATTCCCAGCTTTGACTTTCAAGGCTAATCTGATGCCCTCGTACATTTAGGGGTCATGGGCAAGCAGAAGATGGGACATTTTGTTATCCCTGGGCTTGCAGCATCTATTTCTGGGAACCAGAAATCAAAAGGTTCAAAGAGAGTCTGTGACAATTTGGAGAAAATCTGCAATAATTAGGGAGACTCAAAGATCTGAGTGCCCTTGGCTTTATTAAAGGTAAAGGAGTGATTTGGTGGTGAGGAGGAGAAATGGGATCATATAACCTTTTCCAATCTAGTATGTAAACATCCAAAGTCTGGAATTTGACACCGGGATAATTCAGACCAGAAAGAAGGTGATTGTTTTTAATGGCTGGAGACATTAACTTTGTGAGCCTCTGACCCAGGATTGTGGTTGTTTGTCCATCACTTTAAAGTCAGTCTTGGATGTTTCTCTAGAGTGTAGCTCCAGTTCAGCTATTTGACTTGAAACTGGAATTGAATTGAGGGAACTGACAAGGGGGAAGTCACAGTCACATTTCTGCCTCCTGGCATCAATATCGCTTGTTATTTGTGCTGGAAGAGCCATAAACTTCTGAATCCAACCAGAACCCTAGTTCTCCCTCTTGGTTTACTATGATTTTATCAACCCTTTTTAATGGACAACATTACACGTTTGTCCTTCTTTTCTCTCTTCCTCCCCTCCTGCACTAAGGGTTTTTGACGATACAGAGAGTAAGGCAGAGGGAAGAGGGATTGAGAACTGCTGCCTTACCAGTTTTAAACATGTAATGTTTGAGGGTGAAAAAAAGAAATCCATGAGCATTTTTGTTTTCCCTTAAGAGTTCCCTGTGGGGTGTGTTGCAAGGGTTTCCTAGACCTCTGGGTGATGTCTTGCAGACCTCCAAGGGCTGCTGCATGTGCTGGCCCTGGCCTGTCCCTCTGCCCAAAGCAGCTCTATCTGTGTCACTCCTGGTCAGGTCTTTGAGTGACCACCTTCTCTGCCTCTGCAAAAGACAGCAGATCTACAAGAGCTGTTGCTGAGAAAAGCAGTGATCTTATCAGTCATTTGAATCTTATAATTGTGTGTCCAATATATCATCTCCTTTCCTATTCATCAGAAGGGTAGTATAATTTCCTCAGATAATGGCATAAACATGTCCATAAGCACAAAAGTTATTTTTATTTTGAAGTGACTGTTTCAGTTTTTCATCAACATTTTGCATGTAACAGTTTTCTGGGTTATTTAGACTTAATAAATTTCTATTGTACAGTAAAATATGACATCTCAAAATTCAATTTAGCTGCAAATTTGAAAGATGAGAAAAGAAGTTGTCACAAGAAAAACCATTAGCTTACTGCTTTGGATTACCCTGTGTTTGCACAACTTTTTATTGCAATACCAACTTTTAAAAGTAACAAATAACGTGCACTGATGCTAAAGTAGCACTGTTCAAATGAGGTTTCAAAATGAAAGTGGGAGGCACTTGCAGGTTTCTGACACCGATGTGTTGTGGGAAGCAGTACAAGTGTGCACTGAGTTTTGATTTGGTCAAGAAGAGGTTCTGCTGGGAATTACATCACTAGCTGTCCACCCTGTGCCAGGCTTTGCCTGGAAGCCCTGAAGTGGTCCCGTCGAAGCCAGCGGGAGGTGAAGTTAAGTGCGCGCAGGATGGCTGGGGTGAGGCTGCCGTGGGAAGCGGCGATGGAAAATCCCTCCCCGCACCACTACGTGGTGCTCATGGCTCTTCTCTCTGTTTTTAGCGTGTGAAGATGGATACAAGCTGGAAAATCAGACGTGTGTGAGGTATGGTGACTGCTCTGCCCTCCTCCTACCCCACCGTCCTTGCTTTGGTGATCTGTCAGCACAACTAAGCCGCTGAAACTCCTTATTGTTTTCTGTTCCTAGCTGCCCATTTGGCTTGGGTGGATTCAACTGTGGAAACCGTGAGTACCAAATTTTGTTTATTTTCCATGATGTCAGAAATGGGAGATTTGAAATAAATAATTGCAAATTACTGCGTCTAAAATGCAGTAGGTACACACTACTTTTGTCAGTGTGTTTTGTTTCTTCATTTTCTGTTGGAAGTTATTTTGCTGACCTTACTTGACAAAGCTGAATTAAGGCTATCTCCTAAGGAAAGGAGATCTCCTTTCCCCTGATTCTCTGTCATGATAACACCTAAAGTGGGCACTCCTGAAGCAAGATATTCTGAGGTGACTCCATGAAATATCATTTGAATTACTTTGATCTATCAGTGAAGGGAATCCATCCCCTAAGGAAATGAACTTGTCCTCCTTTCGGCAGGAGGCATTTTGCTTGAAATTACAGAGGGAGGGAAGGAGGGAAGTAAACAGTTAATCCCTTTGCTTGAGGACTGTGGATCTGTTAACATCAGCATTTAAAACCACGCCACTGTTTCTAAGGGAGTCTCTGTCTTTCCCATCTGTAGCATATCAGCTCATCACCGTGGTGATTGCAGCTGCAGGAGGGGGACTTCTGCTTATCATGGGCATAGCACTGATCGTCACCTGCTGCCGGTAGGTACCATCATCAGACCTGGCTCATCCGTGGGATCATCCCTGTGGATCATACCACACTTACTGCTCCATGTGTGAACTCTGAAGGACCAAAACATACGTGAAACTGTAGGATAGCTAAGCAAGTGGGTTAATCGGAGATACTGAGGTATCACATTGTGCTTTCATTGGGGGCATACCTTGCTCTTTTCATCAGCCAGGCTAAACAACTGAGTTGCTCATGTCTTAAAGATACACATGGAAATGCTGTCCTGTAAGGATGGAGAGGCAAAGGAGTTCCTTCCAACTCAGAGCTTTAAGGCTCTGAAGCCAGGAAGCAGTCTCCAAAAATGCAAGCTAAGTAGAAAGGAGAAGCTTAGGCAACAGAAGAGGTTACTTGCCATTGTTCAAGTGCTGTTTGAGTGCATTTGAGGCTATTTTCGTTTTCCATTATGGACAAGTCCTGCATTTGCTTTTACTCTGTGTGTCTCTCCCTCTCAGATGCACACACACACATACACATGTAGTTCCCATACCAGCTTCAGACTAGAGGCAAGATGTGCTAAGGAAGCTCTGCTTCATGATTTATATATTCTGAAAAGGGATGCTTTGCAGTAACACCCTCTCCCTGCCATTCCAGTTCCCAAACCTAGGACTTCAAAGCTCTCAGATTAAATTGGCAGCTGGATTTATCAGTAGTGAAGACATGGCAGTGGTTTGGTTGGCAGAGTCGTGTGCCCATGTTACCCTGTGTTTTGAGCCAGGGAGAACCAGCCAGGAGGTGAGATGACTAGTACAGCTCCAGGCCCCAGAGTGCAGATCTCTGCAGAGCTGGACTGATCTCATGAGTTCTGGCCTTTGGCAGCTGCTTTGAACTGGAAGTGTCACCTAAGTCCACTCACACAACATGTGGTTGTGTAGGGGTATTTGGTGTCATTCAGACAGGCTCCTTGCAGGTCTTCTTTCTTAGGAATTAACATAGTGCCTAGAATTGCTGTAGTTGTTCACTTGGAGGCTTAAATAGCATGGGAGCTCCCATCCGTTTTTCTCCCTCAGTTTCCATGATTTTTTAATTGGCTCAGATGAACACACACATTTTTGAGACAAGGGGCAGAAGCTGGAACAGGAGAAGTTCAAACTGAATGTTGGGAAAAATTCTTTCACCTAGAGGACAGTAAGGCAGTGGAACAGGTTGTTCAGAGGGGTTGCCATCTCCATCTTTGGAGATTTCAAATCTCACCAGACAGTGCCCTAAGTAACATGGTCTGATTTCATATCTGACTTGGCTTCAGAGCAGAAGATGGGACTATAGTCACTCTGAGGTGATTTTTTTTCCCAATCATGTTTCATAACATGAAGTAGTGATCTCTCCTGAGATCATGTCAGAAGTATATACAAAATAGCAGGATAAGTTTTATTTTTTCACTTTCACTCATTCTTTTATAAACAGGAAGAATAAAAATGACATAAGTAAACTGATTTTCAAGAGTGGGGATTTCCAGATGTCACCTTATGCTGAATATCCGAAGAATCCCCGGGCACAGGAGTGGGGCAGAGAGACCATCGAGATGCAGGAGAATGGAAGCACCAAGAACCTGTTGCAGATGACAGATGTGTATTATTCGGTATCTATCCATAGCTTAACTATTAACTCATTGTGCCTGATACAGGAAAGAAATATTCCTTTATTTGTGGAAGTACAGATCCCTTTCCTTCAAGATAAAAGGGCAAAGCAAATGTCTTCCACAGACAGCAAGGCATCATGATTCCTATGGAGTCTAGCTATTACCTGTGGTAAATATCACAAAGAGATGTCATTAGGAAGAATGTTAGGGAAATGTCTAGGAACATTTTGGTAAAATGTCCAAAAAGACCAATCCTAGAGTAAAGAAGGACTGTTAAAGGTTTTGGACAGACTGCTGGAGTTCCTTGTTGGTAGTTTTCTCCTGTCCACACTCACTGATGATGTGGAAGGTCGAGACCTCTGTCTGGGGAGCTTCCCCAAAATGGGAAGATGCTGGTCACTGAAGACCTCTCTTTTCTTCTATTCCTTCCCTATCCAGGGCACATAAGGAGCATCCCTTCAGCTCTGAGGGAACAAGGAGTAATAGGCTGTGTAGGGCACAGAAAGACACAAGCACAGGATTGCTGTCATGGTTGGTGCCATCTGCTTATGTCTGTATCCAGAGCTGTGATGCTGCTGTGTCATTTGCCACTTATCTACAGCAAAGTGTACTTAAGGTGTGAGTGGGTTACTCATGTGAGCAAAGGTTACAGGATTTTACCCAAATCACACATTCTGGACTCCCTGCTTTCCAGAGCAGAGAACAGAGAACATTATTTCTTTTTCTGGCTTGTATTTTAAGTTTTCCAGTAAGCAAGTTTACTGGGTTGTGCAGAATGAAGGGAAATAATCCTCCTTTGTACTGCCACTAAGGATGAGGTATTTGGAAATGAGCATGCATTTCCTGAAGTTTTCTATAAGACTGTTCTTAGGCTGGCAACTGGAAAGGGGAACTTTTTAGAAAATGGTAGGTGATGAAGGCTCTGCATGGAACTGCTCTGTAACTGATCAAACTGAGTGGCTTGATGTTATTCACTGGGTGAAAAGACTGTGAAGAATATTTCTGTCTAAGACGAAGTGTCCCAAGGAGATTTACTTAATTAAGAGAAGGGAAGAGAAAGGAAGGTCAGATCATTTTGTATTCGATATAGAACTCGAGAGTCTCTGTTGGGAGAGGAGGTACCTATCATTAATGGGGAGGGAGGTGCTCCCAGGTAACACTCAGAACAGGAGACTAACTTTGATTTTCTAGAATCGTTTCCTTCAAGGATGGCTCTGGCACAATGTCCTTTTTGTGAGAGTGGTTTTGATTCCTGAGCTCATCAGTAGAATTCTTTTGGATTGAAAATTAACTGTATTCTTAAACTGCACTTGGTGGAGTTAGATAATCTTCACGTCTGTTCATTGATCAGATGTCGAAAGTAGATGTTATCAGAATAATCCCTTCAGGAAATACACAATTTCCTACAGTAAAAATCATTTTAGGTTATAGAGGCCATTAGTAATCACACTGTTCCTTCTAGCTACTGAAGTAACTCCTGGGAAAGGTGGTAAGGTTGTGCCTGAAGGAGGATTTGACTGTGAGACTAAGACCTTTTATTTTTTTTTTTTTTTTTTGCTAATACAGCCAACTGGACTGAGAAATCCTGAACTGGAAAGAAATGGACTTTATCCTCCCTACACTGGTTTGCCTGGATCTCGACATTCATGCATCTACCCTGGACAATATAATCCATCCTTCATTAGTGATGAAACCAGAAGAAGAGACTATTTTTAGCAGAGAGTGGAGAGGGAGTGGAAGATCAACACAGTTTTGTGGCCTTTGATCCCCAAGTACAATCAGTCTCCTGGGCAGTTCAGGCCACATCGATCTTACTCTTCCCATTTACCAGGAAGGACTTTGACCTTCATGCCAAGCATTGCTGCCCTGGGGGATGGTTTCACTTGCTGAGCAGCAGAGAGGAGGAAGAGGAAGAGAAGGGAATGCCTCAAGGTGCACATCACTAGAAGACCCAGATGGAAGCTAACACATGTACTCCGTGTTTTTCCTGTGCTGCATCTTCACTCTTCACACCATATGGCAAGCATGGATCAGTACAGGCAGATGAACTGTGCCCAGCACTCTGCGTTGAATACCACTAGGGAGTGTCTTGTTTACAGATCTAGTTCACTGTTGACTGTGCTTGTCTTCTTAGCCAGCCTTCAGGCAAAGATTCACTGTTCAATTGCATTGGGTAGGGTGAGTTTGTCCACTCCCTTTTACATTGCTGCAGTGCTATCTGCTTTGTGCATGGCAGGGAAGCTGGCTTGTCTTTTGGCCCTCACTTTTTTACTGATAGAAGTTCTCCAGATGGCTGGGTCCTTGCTGAAGCCCAGTGTCTGGCACTGTTGTTTGAATTCGTGGGTTAATTGTCTCCAAGGAGGGTGGGAAGGTTAGTCATACCACTGCAATTTTGACTGAAAAAAGACACAGTTGTTCCTATGTGCTGCTTTGAAAATCTTCTATACATAGGGAAGAGTACAAATAATGCTGTTTTGTCAACCAGTATTGTTCAGAAGTGGTGCCACTACATACCATCATGGCATTTCCATATAGAATCCTTCAGTGTTCTGTTTCCCTGCAGGGATTTAAATGGCTGTAGAATCAGCAATATAATCTTGAAAAATGGCTCAGAGGGAAGAAAAATATGAGCTGTGCCTTCAGAATGCTATTTATGAGTAATCTGTGAAGGAGCAATAATGTTGCAGCCTTGGCTGGGCAGAGGAACCTGAATTTTGGGCACTGAAAGTGAGACGTAGTGTTTTCAAACCTCCACAGTCCACCTTGCCTTCTGTAGGAGTTGTGGAGGCTTTCAGTACATTGGAAAATAAGGCTCACTGCAGTCAGTTTCATTTAAGAGAGAAAAAAAGTAGTGCTTGCAATCCTAGCATAGCAAAGATCACTTATGTTGAAGTGTTTTTCTTTCTTCCATCCTGGTTTCAAGTGACTCAGACCAGGCAGGTTTCCTCACCCAGGTATGTTAATTCATATTAGCAAAAGCTGAAGAATGTAAGTAATTACATTTCTCATCCAAGATCAGACTGAAAGCTCATGAACTATATTGTGACCTGAACTGTGTATTGAAAGAGATCTTACTAATTGTAGAACCCTGGAATAGTTTGGGTTGGAAGAGACCAGGTTGCTCAAAGCCCCATCCAGCCTGGCTTTGAACTCTTGCTGGGATGGGGTAACTTCTCTGGGCAACCTGTTCCAGTGCCTCACCACTCTCATAGTGAAGAATTTCTTCCTTATGACTAATGTAAATCTACCTTGTTCAGTTTAAAATCATTCCCCCTTGTCCTATCACTACATGTCATTGTGGAAAGTCCCTCTCTAACTTTCCTGTAGACCTCCTTTAGGTACTGGAAGGCTACTCCAGGGTCCCTCCAAAGCTTTCTCTTCTCTAGGCTGAACAGCCCAAACTCTCTTAGACTGTCTTCGTGGGAGAGGTGCTCCAGCCCTCTGAGCTTCTTTGTGGACTCCCCTAGATTTGCTGCTTCTTCTTTTGGGGCCCCTCAGTGCTGAAATGAGCACTCTGGGTGGGGTCTCAAGAGAGCAGAGTAGAGGAAGAATCACCTCCCTTGACCTGCTCCCCAAGCTGCTTTTGATGCAGTGCAGGACACAGTTGGCTTTCTGGGCTTTGAGCACACATTGCTGAGTCTTGTCACACTTCTTGTCAGCCAGCATCCCAAGCCCTTCTCCTCAGGGCTGCTTTCAGTCCTTTGTCTGTCAGCCTGTAGCTGTGCTTGGGATTGCCCCAACCCCCATGCAGAAAAAATAATTAAGTATATTTACCGCTTATCTTTACTGCTGTGTTAATCTGAGTCATCCAAACCCTGTCCAGATACAGGATATAGATGCAGATACTTCTCTTGAATGTGACTGACTATGCTTTTAATCCAGGGTGGCTACTTGTATGGGATAACAAATGGCGCAATCCCTTAGTCATGACCCACCATCTCTTATAGTGTGGACATTGGCTGACATTCCCTTCTCCCCCACCATGCTTTAAAAGACACAGTACCTACAATTATGCTCGTAAGGTAGCTCAGCTTTCTGAAGCACTGAGGATCATGAGATGTGTCCCCCAAAGTGCCTAACCCCAGGTAAGGGCAGCAGTTCAGATGCTTACTGGAGGCAAACCTGGGGTTACGAGGAGCTCTCTGTCAGGGAGCAGATACTTGCATCCTACAGATGGTGTGAGTTCCCAGGATCCTTTCCCAGCACTTCAAAGGCTGTAGTGTTCCCTATCAAAAGTGAGTACCAGGTACCCAGAGGACGGGGAGATAGCACCAGGCAGTTTTTAGCTGTGTTGGCTGAGAGGTTTCTGGTCTCTGCTCACAGTTGCTTCTGTTTTCTCAAAACTGCAAGACAGGAAAGGCACCGCAGATATGCTTGAGAAGACACAGTTTGGTACACCAGCCATAGCACACAAACACAGTCTTTTTATGCCTCTTATCTACTATGTAGAAAAACCAATGTGGCCTTGGAGAAAAACAACTTCATGGATGCCTAGGGCAGTATCCTTTGCACTTGCATGACAGTGCATGGAGAACTTCATGCATATCTGATCCAAAATCAGCCTTTCAGCTTATAGTGCACAGCTTATGTCAAATGTAGGGACAAAGGAACAGATGCTTATGGGCAGTACAGCTGCCTAAGGAGCTGTATTAAGGAAAGCTTAATTATCCAAAATAATGAAACAGGTGAAGCACAGGAACTAGTTTTCCCCTGCCTCACTTATCAGTGTTTTCAGTCCATGAATCATGTTCTCCCTTTCGTTTGCAGCTGATCCCTTAATTGCACAGGATCCATTGGCTGGTGAGAACTAAGGATTCTGCTGTGGTGTGGGATCCTTCAAAGGGGAGATTTGGCAGGGTCATTTCTATGTGGGTGAGTTGCCTCTGTTTTTGAGAGTGCCCAGGATAGAAAGGACTGCTTTTCCCAGGGGGTGGAGGAGGGTTTTGTCTTTGTTACAAGAGAAAAGGGGAAGCTGGGATTCATGCTCAATCTAAATCCAAACCATACAGATAAGTACTGGACTTTGTCTCTATTTACTAAAGCAGCTTGTCAAAAAGAAAGTGTGTCCCAGCAATGATGGAAATCCTATGATGTAACCATGTGCCAGAATTTCCTCAGACAGGGAAGCATTTAGGCACCTGCTTATAGAAAAGATGTTTAATTGCTTGGTTCCAAGACTGGGTGATGCACCTGTGTGTGTGAAGTATGAAGGACAAAGTAGGAAATACCAACTAACAGTTGCAAATCGCTCCTTCTCGGTGAAGAGTAACATGAACAAAACTCCCGGTCTGTATCTCACAGCACATTGCAAATTGCAAGGGATTTGAGTGGAATTGAGATAGGACCATTTCTAACTGAGAGCAACAAAAGTTTGTGAGTACTTAATTTTGATTTTTATTGATCTTTAAGTTCTTCTGAAAGCTGCATCTGGGAAGAAGGGGTCCCAATAAATCCAGCAGGATTCTCTGAGTGAGGTCTACAAAATTTGGTCCCAGAATAGAGGTCATTATTGCACTGAAATTTCCTCCCTGCCAAGAAGGTAAACAATGGGGCGTTTCTTACGAGGATTTATTAATTGCAGCCTGACCTTCTCTTTAGTTTTGTCAAGAAAGGAGTCACAGAGCCAATGCATAGTCCACAGGAAGAGGGAAACAGTCTCTCCTGACCTGCTGCACCTTCTCCAGGTGTCCTCAGCAGGCAAGACAGAGTTCAGGCAGGAGTCAGCACCCAGATGAGTGCAGATGTTTTCCCACACTATGACCCAGGAAGCTTTTGTGAAAGTGATAGATGCAGCCTGGGGTGATTCAGCCCCTGGGTCTCTACCAGCCCAGCTTCAACGTGTGCTGTGGTGCTTCTGCCTTCAGCCAAGCGCCACCCGCTCCCAGCTCCGCTCGGACAGGAGGGGTGGGTGGAGGGCACTGCGTTTTGTCACAGTTTATGATGGTTACTCTACTGCAGTTGTTTACTGCCACACCCCAGCAGTACGGGCTCGCCCAGCCATAGCAGGGATGTGGCCTGTATCAGTGCAGCTTGTCTCTGTGTGGAAACTGCCACCGAGATTCTCTCTGCCTGCCTGCCATAAACTAGGCACCTTCTGGCAGTGGAGTGGGGCTTGTTGCTCCTGTTTGGTGTAAGAAAGGTGTCTATGTGCTCTCAAGCTCACTTTCAAACATGGATGATTCTCTGTTTACTACCTAAACTCCCCGCAGGGTGTCTAAATAAATGCAGCTCATTTCTCGGACCATTTTGATTACTTTATCTACCCCAAATTACAAATTTGGAGCGCACTGGATGTTTTTGGCAAGGGGAATTACTCTACACTATGCAAGAGAATAAGAGTGAGGTGGTATGTTTTTTGTAAGGAGGATGCAAGTGGTTCAGCCAGATGAGGGGAAAGGAAGAAAAACTACACCAACACTGCACATAAATCTGCTATTGCTCCTATCTGCTGTGGGAAGATAGGGGAGCAGAGAGCAAGAGCCCATGGGCAGTTGTGTGGGTGTGGTTTTAATTAATTTTGGAAAAAATGCTAATTTTGTTGCTTGACAGGAAAAGTTGTGAGAGGCATGTATTTGTTGCTATGGTGCTCTGCCAGTTGTACTGACAAGTATCTCTCACCCATAGAAGTAGCCCTGACTGTCAGCATGGGAGGGGCAGTTCCAGTGAACTGATCAGCAAAATCCATATTTGAGGCATCATTCAAAAGGCAGTTCTAACATACAGCTTCCCCGTGTCTCTGCCATGCACTGCTACTTTGCCCTGGCCAGCCCTCCCAGCTGCACTGGGAAAATCAGTGTCTCTTCTCACTCTATTGAAACCACACAGCACTGAATCGGGCTATATGGGAAAGAGGTTATTGCCCTTTTACCCGCATTTAAAGCATTAGGTTTCATTGCTGTGGGGCACTTCTTGTAAGTCCCACTGTCACCCACTGTGAACAGCCTTCTAAAAGGTATCCACACTGAGCAATAGTAAAAGGCTTTAAAAAACAGCAATAAATTGCAGTTAGAGAGAGGTGTTTGTCATTGTGAAATTGTGCCAATACTTGTAAAGGTTATTTGCTGGCACCTGAGTAAGCCTAGAGCGAGTTTGGACATTGCTGCAGATACACTGCTGCTTTCCTAAGATTTGTTTTTAATGTTACTCAATGGCCATATCCATTCAAATCCAGCTGAACTTTTCATTCCCACATAGTAATTTTTAATCTTCAGTTTTCTTGCTTAAATTAACAAGAACAGATGTATTTTAGTTAAATACTCTTCCTATGCTGACTAACATTTTTTTCTCTTTGCACACAAAGAATATAATCCATTATGATGACTGGGATAACTCCCACGGATTGCAATGAAGTTTTTTTAGGCCTGAATTATCCCACCACCAGGGTCACCTGCATGTAGTACATGCTTTCCCATGGCTCTCTGTTCCTATTTCCTTAATGCTGCCTTTCTGTGTTGTATCTTTTTTTTTCTTTTTTTTTAGTACACTTATTACTGTAGCAAGACATGTATTATGTGAGATTGAACAAATCATGTTCAAGATCTGAAACACCTTCCCAAGAAGAAAGTGAATGTGAATTTTGTGTACTTGTTTTACTGGCCAGCCCAACATGTGTCCTATCATGTAAGATCTTCTCGGGATGCAGAGATGCTTCCTGCAGTCGCTACTCTTCAGTTCACTCTTAATTCCATTTAGAAATGAAGTAACATCTCCTAGTTTGAGAAGGGGTATGTGCCATGTGCTTGTAAGAGTTTGAGACCTTTTCAATGTGTATCTAATTATTCTTCCCCTTGAATTGCTGAAATTGAAAAGCAGGAGAGATATGCACAAAGGGGTAAGAAATACCAAAAGAAAAAAAGGAATACACTTAATTTGCAGTGTGACTTCAGTACTGTGAGGTCATGTGTGTGGAATGACACCTCCTCTCTCTCTAGTCTGCCTTGCACAGGCATAATATCCTTTTTGAGGCAACACCTAGAGAGTGGGTCTGATGTTTCTCAAAAGTGGTAGATAAATGATAAGTCCCTCAGTTTTTATTGTGGTAAAATGCTAGAAGGGATGGAGGCTTCCTTGGCTTAATGACTGCAGCAGGCAGACCCCAGATCTGCAAAATCCTATATGGAAAAGTCTTGTGGAATACAGTTAACATTGATCACTGATCATGTCTCTTGAACAGTGACAGAGGATTCACCTGACACAAAAGGTCTCCAATAAAATCCACTAGCATGGGTTTACTTAAAGAAAAAAAAATAAAACAAACCAAAAAACCACAACAAAACCAACAAACCAACAGAATAAATACTTACCACTTTTAAAGGAAATTCTGTTTTACTCAGTAATTTGCTTTAAACCCTGTTAAATTCTACAGAACTTTCTCCTAAGAGAAGGTCAAACTTGTGTAAAATTATAATGGTTTATTTGAGCAACTTTCAGAACTGCAGTAGTAAAACTCACCTTTTGTAATCTCTGTGTCAAAAGGTAGATCTTCAGCCTTTGTTTGTTCTTTTATCAACCTGAATGTAAACCTGCTTTATGTTCTTGACATCGCTCCATTTCCTTCCCTTCATCTCTGAATGTTTGCTTCCAAGTCGCTGGAGTTCTGAGGACATTTTCCAAACCAGTATTATTTAAAGTTGTATCATATTTTCAGTCTCCACTAATTATACAGTACTGTAGTAGCGAAGTATAATTTTTAAGGATTGGATTATTTTTATACCTGCATCCAATATTATTAAATCTGGCGTTCTAGTCAGTATTATAAAAAGATACAATAAAACAGTGAATATTACTGTGTCTCTGCTTTTTTATTATCTTTGGCTTTGACTGTAAAGAAAAAAAAAGTAATTTTTAGGTGGTCTTAATTATAATTGGAAATCTAATCCAGAAAATAAGAAACTGTATCTTTTTTTTTTTGTTCTTCTGATGGTGCTTCCTGATTGAACAACTAAATTGAAAAGCAGAGGGGAAACAAACTTATGCTCAGCTGAAATACAAGTTGTCTTCTGATACATTTATTTTGGTAGTAATGAGCAACTCGGTCTAATTTCAGTTTTTCTTCAGTTTTACTTTTCATCCTGCTGGAATTGATGAAGTTGTGTGTGTTCATGTGTGTGAGTGCATATTGGAGGGGAGGAAAACCTCAGGAGGGGCAGGTGCAGCAGGGCTGTTTTTAGGGGAAGGGACTGGACCTGATCACAGTGAGATCAGTCCTGTCTCAGTAAGTGCTGCCAGGGACTGTGAAGAATATGCAGCTGAGTGTCCCTCAGAGGAAGAAGGAGGGCACCTTGAATCCAGATGAACCCTAAATCCAATCCAGGCTTCTGGGAAGAGGCATGATGTGGAAGAGCATCTGGAGCACTGGCAGGTATGTTCATCTGGGACCATTTTTTCCTATGTTGCTCTAGACCAGTACAACACAACAGTGATAAAAATCTGATGGGATTAAGGTGGGATTACTTTTTTCTTTCAAAATTTAGGTGGCAAGTTTGAGCACACCTTCTGACTCTTCCAGCAGCCATGGAAAGAGACAAGCATCCACAGAGTGTAGTTCACTCCACTCTTGATAGCAGTATCCCAAGACCCCACTCCAGACAGCTGCCTGGTGGGTGCCACTCACAGG
Source organism: Formicarius rufipectus (assembly GCA_013399695.1). Lineage (NCBI taxonomy): Eukaryota > Metazoa > Chordata > Aves > Passeriformes > Formicariidae > Formicarius > Formicarius rufipectus. The sequence goes on from VXAU01003821.1 coordinate 116,036, forward strand.
GCAATGGGGAGTGTAGAACATACTTCCTGTTACATCCCAAAACTTCCATCTGCTTTCTGTTGTGGTGCACTACAGAATTGTGTTATGTGCCTGCTCCTTGTCTAGTAAGACTCTGGTGGGAAAATAAAGGGGAGAGAAATATAATGAAATCTGCGGTTCTGTTAGCTATGCCTTGGTTTCGTTACCAAGGCTATTCCAAGTTCTTCCACTTTCTATGTGACATTGGTATCTTTTAAGGAAATTAACAGTGAAAAAGGATGGGTCACAACATTGCCATGGGACTAGGTAAAAGATCTTTGGAGTTATGGACAAGCACATGATTTAACAGTCTTGCCCACTTCAGATTTGCATACCAGTGCCTCTGAGACCACTGAATGCATCCATAATCTGTGCCCTCAACCACCTAGGGAAGCACCCAGAAAGAAGTCGAAGTGCATCTGCTTCCCATGATTATGCATGGATCTGTATGTGTAGCACTTTGATTTAGACTTTCTGAAGAGTTTCTTTAACTGTTTGCTAATTACAACGTATATTATTTGTGTATGTCAGATATAGTGGATGAACTAAATTTACATGAGATAGCAAAATGTATGGGAATCTAGTAAGGAATAGAATTGAAAAATATATAGGAAGAAAGTATCGAACGGACAAACATGAGGAACTGTAAAAGATACTTGTTCCTACTTTAACATAAGTCTTCTGACAGCATGATTGCCTCTTGATTACATACAACTTACATAATGAGGTTGCACAGGACTATGCCCTTTCTAGTAGATAAGGCCTTTTACCTTTGATACTTCTTTTTCCTGAACTTTGCAGTGTCCTTGACTGTCATATCTGAGCTTTGACATGTAACAGTTTGGTTTTTACAGCTTCTGGAAAGTTATTTAGTTATTCTGCAAAGGACGTTTTCTCTGTAATTCCTTGCAGAACATCACAACTGCTGTGGCTGTTGTTTTTGTCTGGACTAGCAGTCACCTATCTGTCACCTAAATGTGTGCCTGATGACTTCATTAGCAACTGTACCTGCTGATGTTTTGCTGACATCAGTTCTGTTTTGGTAATTCTCTGCATCTGTTCTCCTAAACCACCAAATCTCTATTACTAATTCCCCCATGAACTGGCAGGCAATGGGACACATGCAGCCTGTCACTCCCTTTCTTCCTGGAGAGACCCTGTTATGGCCACCGGTGTTCCCAAAGGGAAGGGCAAGCAGGCACAAGAAGTTCTGGTATGTGAGGATGTGTGTCTGTTCAGAGCATTATTTCCTGGAAGAACTGGTGCCTTTTGCACTGCAAATGACTCACACTGCCAAAGTCATGATTGTAATAAACATAAACAACCAGGTAGGAATGGAAGCAAAGTCAAAAAATTAGGTAACACACCAGCTCCTGATGTGCATTTACTGCAGAAAACAGTTTTAATGTGCAGACTGCACACTCAGCCAGTAGACACCAGTATAGGCATTCAAAGCTGCACAATTCACACCTGCTGAAGACCTGACTTTCATTTTCAATAGTGCCCTGAGAAGTTCTCTTGGTCCTACGCACTGGCTTCACAGCCAACAGGGAGATTTTAAGACCTGTGTTAGTCTAGCTGCACCTTGAGGCGGCATTGGAAAATCTGGATGTATTGCAATGACTGAAGAGTCTAGATCTGGGACATGGGCATCACTGGAGGATGGGTGGCATACAGCTCTGCCAAACACCCTCCACAGCCAGGTTTGTTCCCCTCCACACACCCATTTCCACCTGAAGCACAAGCTGTGGCTCCCCCAGATGGCTGGTGCCTGGGGTTGTTGGCTCTACTTGGGGGGTCACGGCACTGAAATGTGTTATTCTAATGAGACTTTGGAATTAGTTTTTCAACCTTCCCTTTGGATGTCTCCTGAATCTGGGAGGGGCGTGGTGGCCTGGGGTGGAGGCTGGACACTGATGAAGCAGGAAGGTACAGCACATTGGTGACCAACATTTCCCAGCCGTTTCTTTCCCTTTTTCTGTCAGTTTCCTGGCAAAGCAAAGTTTTGGAGAGAGGTCTGGGCGAACTGAATGAGCCGAATTGGGCAACTAGCATGAGAGGGAGTAGCAGCAGGGGCAGGAGCTGAATCCAGCATGGCATAGAGGGGCAGCCAGAGCAAGAGGGGGGCTGCAGAACCCCCATAACAGCCTTTGGCCATCCTGGCTGGTCTGCTTCCCAGCTGGGGGCTGTGGGATGGGCTCCAGCTGCTCCTGGTACCCCCAGTGCCCTCAGCCCTGCAGCTCCCTGACAGCAAGCATGGGCTGCTTCCAACCCAGCACATCCCCCTCAGCACCAGCTCCTGAGGGAGCCCCGAGCCTTTGTGGGGCTCCTGAGGGGTGTGGGGGCCTGTCCCAGCCTGCCGTAGCGAAGGGCATGTTCTGCAGGGTGTCACTGTGGGGACTAGGAGAGGGGAGCAGATCACACTGAAGGGGCTTCAGGGACGGAGGGGCAAAGGACAATGCAGACAAATCGTCCCACCTTTCGGGCTCCACACCCTGAGCAGGTTCATGTGACAGAGTGCAGAGGGATGAGGCTGCTCATTCCTGGTGCCAGCAGAGAGGCACAGGACCATTTTTGTTGTCAGTAACCCAACAGTGTTTCCTGGTTCAGTGCAAGGTAACATTTTAGGACAACCCTGAGCTCAGGAATGACTTACATAACACTTCTGGTCTCTCCCACTCTTCTATACACAAGGAAAGTCACCCTTTCAATACCGAAGATTAGTACCTGAGACTGCATTTCTTGTTCTTAAAGCAGAAGATCAAACAAAAGCAGATGAAGGGTGAGGCCTTTAACACGGAGAGCTGTTACTTGGCATTCAGAAGTGTGTTCATAACCTGTCAGTGTTGCTGGCAGCAGAATTTGCCAGAGGAGACCAGCTTTATAGCCATTAGACCTGGCTTTGCAGGGGACGCACAAATGGGTAGCTCATCTTTCTTGTCTATGTCTGATAATTAATGGGATAACTTTTGTTTACTTTACAGAAAGACTACTGGCAGTTGTGGCAGGACACAAGGTCTCCCAGACCTTCAGAGTGAGAGAAATGGCACTTTTGCCTGCAAAGTAGGAACTGGAAACTAATGTGGTCCATCTGATTTCTAATGGTCTCAGGCAGTGCATTTTACTGGAGCACAAAGCAGAACAAATGTACTTTTCAGTTAGAGGAGTCAGGCAAGGGAGGCAGCTAAAAAGAGGAGAGTTTGGGAAAACCAAATCCTGCCTACAGAGACCTCTTTTTCCCCATCTTGGTCTCTCTCTAGCAATTTTCAGAGGCTTCCTGGGATGCAATGTCAAAAAGTCTCTGTCTATAACCTATTTTCCCTGCATCACAGCTGTGTTACCTGCTTTGCAGCCTCCTGAGTTGTCATTTCTAGATCTGCTGCAGGCTTCCTGCTCCAGCCTGACCATCCCTGCTTACAAATGTCTTCCCAGCAGGAATAGATTTCCTCTCAAGAGAGGAACGCTGCCTCTAGGATACAGCCAAACACCTGAGGGCTGTCCTTCCTGCTCCTCCTTCTCTTGGTCCACCACTTTAGTAAGCTCACAACACACATAAGAAACAAAACAACATAATCACTGTGAGTAGAGCCAGTAGAAGCCAGTCCTGCTTCTTTGATGTCAAAGGTGGAGGTGTTTCCTGTTTCTTTTTACCCTGTTAAGCAGTAAGAAGTGCTTTGGCATAAGATTTTGTTCATAAAAAAAAATAATTGGAGGTTGAGGCATGGAGCTTGTCTGTGCTGGTAATTTATTGCAAGGGAAGCGAGCACGTGTATCCCAGGCACTCTTTTCCAAGTGCATAGTTATCAAGCTTTGGATGGGATCACCTCTTCCACTTTAAGAACATAATATATTGCACTCTCCATTTAATTTGCACTGAACATGTTGGTGTATGGAAAACTGGCAGGGAATAGCTGGTGTGCTGTCAATTCCCATAGCAGTTTATTTAGCAGTAACTTCCCTGTGTCAACAGGACCTCAAGTATTTATGACTTAAGGAAAGAACACTGCCAATCCAAAAATCTCCTCCCAGACTGAGGGGGAAATACAACACAGCTTCAATCTATTATTTGCCACTTGCTACCATGACGTCAGCTCAGGGCTGAACTCTCTACCTGTGGCTGGGACTTTAAATGAGCTGACGCCAGAGGAGAAAAGCACTTTCCCTAAGGCTGAGCAGCAAGTAGCAGCAGCAACAGAAGTTGCAATGAGGCGCTGTGTATTCTTCGTTGTGTTGCTCAGCCTGGTGTTGGGCCTTTTGAAAGGTAAGAAACACTATCTTCTGTTTTGGGATTTATGAGGGCAGCTATTGTGTGGCAGTGAATGGACTGCTTAGTACTTTCAGCAGCTGCTGAGAAGTCAGTGGTGATACACAATTCAGCATGTCTAGATTTTGATTAATTAATGATGAAAGATGTCGCTGCAAGCCAACAGTTTTCCTTGTTCACAGAACAATGAAAAATCACTGGTGGTTGTGATTAACCTAATTTAGCCTATTCCAAGAGCAGTTTGCAGGCTTTGCAGTCTAAACCTAGGTAATTCAAGCTCTGTTACAGTCATAACAAAAGGTGCAACTGTTCCATCCCAGTACCCTTCCGGCCAGAGGCTTCTTGTCTGGGAAGCAGTGCCACCTGAGCTGACTCACAGAGCTTTCATTCCCTCCTGTGGAAAAAAAAATGATGGAAACATCACCACCAGCTTGCAAATGACTTGTACCATGGTCTCTTCAATCTAAAGGGCCAGTGTCATTCTTTAAGACACTTACTACATTTTCTGGCATTGTGACCAACTTGGTTGTGGGGCAGAACCTACACCCAAACTTGTCTTTCCCTGATACTCAGATATGAGAGGGTGAAGGCATTACCAGAAGCAGAGTTAAAGCAACTATATGAAGAGTTTTGTGGCCACTTGAAGCTGTGAGAGGACAGGAACTCCAAGCTAATACAAAGATAAAATTACAGAGATATGAGCCAAATTAAGACCTGTTAAGTTTGCAGTTGGTGACGGATGGTTTGGGTCTCTGTTGATTACTGTAAGCAAACAGGTATTTCCAGAAACATCTACAATATGCTACAGACCAATTTTCAGCTATAAATAGTGAGCATAGAAATCTTCATGATTGCCAGTTCGTTGGTTTTCTGTTTGGAAGCTTGTAGGTAACAGCAAGATGACAAAAATCTTAACCCAAGAGTTACTGAAAGCAATGTGAGTCACTTACTTGAACAGACTGCATCAGAATGGGTTGGCTCAGAAACCTTTTTCATTCTAAGCAAACATTGTAAAAACCTTGCAGGATGTGTCATTTGAATAGTACTGGGAAAGTATGCTTTGGCCATACTGGCCAGATGTCTCTGCTATTCCATAACCTCAGTCCTAACATCCATTTCTTTATTGCCATGGTAAATACCTAAGTCCATTAACGCATGCTGTTTCATTACGCAGAAGGTTACGTTTAGGCACATAGAGTCATAAATTAGCCACCTTTGCTCAGGTTACCTTTGACAAGCCCATCAGAAAGGTTCAATTGTAGCTCATGTGCTCTGCTGTCACCACGGATGCAGTTCTTCCTGAGTCCAAAGGGTACTCCTGAACAACTGTTAGCCAGAGCCTTTCAAGGCTGACAGCTGTAGTGAAAAAAGGGCTAGTTCAGTAAGGGTTTGTTGCCCCAACATCCATTGCTTATGACCAGCATAGATTCATACTATCTATGATGTGTGTGTGTGTGTATATATATATAGGGAAAAAGTACATTTCTTTACATTGACTGGGGAACACATAATGCTGTATATAAATCTCAGTGACCTGTGGAGGTGGAATAATGGGCAGAGAACTGGTGTAATTGCTCACATTTTCCCTTCACCTAAAGGAGAAAAATGGATTACTTATCTTTTTCATGTGCATTTTCTACATGAGCTTTATTGACTAGGAGAAAACAGTCTAGAAGATTTGCTTCACTTTGGATTTTCAAAGCCCTACAAAGCTCTAAAAAAATGGGGTCTATTTTTATAATTTTCTACTGAGGATTGCAATATTTTGTAATATATCAGTTTGAAGAGTGTGATAGTGACAAGAATTTTAGGCACAAAAACATTAGTCTTCCAGCTGCATCCTATCAATGCTTTAGAGTAAATTACGATTATAGCAGCATTCACTCAGTAAATAAGTTTATTCCTAACTCATGTATTCCTTAAGAATTAAGTTAGATCATATGATCCAAACTGCCCATTTGTCAGTATCATGCATTTATCAAAATCACACATTTGTCAGCAAGGCTGGTGAATTATTTGTTCTCTTTACTTCTAGGAAAACAAAACAAAACACCCCTGTCCCCACACCTCACCCCAAAAAACCACAAACACAAAAAAACCAAATCAAAGCAAACAAAAAAAAAAAAAAGACAATGAAAAACTAAAAAGAAAACACAGTATTTATATCAAGTACTGAAAATTATGCAGTTTAAATTTAAAACAAACAAACAAGCTAACAAAAAACCCAAAAAAAACCCTTAAAACAAATATCTGAAATACTTTGCAAGAGTAAACACAGTAAGAGGGAATGCTGAAAACAAAGTGTGAGAAAAAATATTTACCTATTGTCTGATACCACCCGCCTTTCTCTTCATACAGAAAGAATTACAAAAGGAAGAATAAGACAAAAAGGAATGTATATTTGCACAACAATATGGAATTCTGGTCCAGGAGTGAGGGTCTTGATACACCTGATGATACTGTAGCAAAACAAGCATTCTTTGAATAGAAATAGTCTAGTTTCAATGTCCACGTGAATTTGTGACAAAATGGGAGCAGGTGTTATCAAAGG
>VXAU01003845.1:1459-46049 GCA_013399695.1 Formicarius rufipectus
AGAAAGAGAAAGAAAGAGAAGCAATTTTGAGTAACAGACTTTAATGCTTCACAGTACCAAAATCCAACACCCAAAGCCAACTATCAACCATGACCACCAATACCACCACCAGCACCAAACACAAAATAACCAACCCAATACATGGCTATGTAGCAGATCTGGAATGCAGGAAAGAAAAATAATAATTTTTTAGCTAAGATTTTATTTTAACTTTCTTCAGTATTTTTACTTCATGGACCATATTCTATTCGCTTATCCCTACGAGTAACATATCTCAAAAAATCAAGATAATTACTGAATTATGGAGGCTTTATATCAGTGGACATTTATAATTAAAAAAAAAAAAAAAAAAGGCAAACAAACTCACAGGAATAGAGTTCAAGAAGTATTTCCAGTATTTTCTACCTCTGCTCAGAGATTTTTCTTCAGTATGTTCCAAAGATGTCATGAGGCAGAGTGAAGTAAAGCAAGTCAACTGACCACATAACTAAAGGTTTAAAACGCAGAAATGCATTCACTAGAATAGCTTACTAAGCTTTCCAGTTTTAGGAGGACCTGAACTGAATTTATTTCAGGTTTTTCAATTTCTCTTAAATATTCTGGTCAGATTATATTTCAACACAATAGTAAAATGCAGATTAGCTGTCAGCTTTGAAGAGAAGAGGTAAAGATAAACTGGCTAGGACTGCTGATTCATCTCTGTATCTGACTCCTGAAGTGTACCACTCTGATGATTTTGGGTTCTTGCGGCTGTGACCTTCAAGCTATGTTCTCTTCCTTTTATAAACAGAGAAAAAAAACTTAGTTGTCAAGTTGTTTTAGGCTGGTGTAAGAAAAACATGACAACAAAAAAATTGTCCTTTATAAATATGCTAAGTTTGTAGCTCTACTGAACTAATACAATCACCTTTACTGTTAAAAGGGATCTTTCCAAAATATGTTAGTTCCTCTCATTAAGTCTTTCCATTCACGGTATGACCGATGAGAAAAAACACCTCCTCTTTGCAAAATCTTCAAATACCCTGGAAACCCTAAGATTTAACAAGATGACAGAAAGAACACAATCATTTCTGCTTTGAGTCATACTCCATAAAATATGACAGTTCTGAAGAAAGGAAAATGTCATTCCACCTTGAATCAAATTTTGAATACAGTAGTAATGAAATTATCACTTCTCTCCCACAAAAATGTGAACAATGTAAGTTTCATACAGCTCAAGTTTAATTTGCTAATGGAAAAATTGCCTACTGCTTAGAAAAGCCAGTGTGAATGCTACTGTTTTGTAATGGGGTCTGCATTATAATATTTGATTGTATTCTGAGGAGTTTTGTGCAGCAAAAATACCTACTGATGTAAAAATGAAAAGGCTAGATGGACTATCTGGAGAGTTGAATCAGGCTTTATGCTTGTACTGCCAGGGCTTATTTCTACCTTGACAATACATAATAACCATTTCTAGCAGGTCAGGCTCCTATTAAATATCCATTGCAACTTGACTTTTTGGCAAAATATGTAGTTTTACAAGGGAAACAAAAGCTGCAATTCTGTAAATGAAAGCAGAGAATACATTGAGCTTCATATAGCTTGCCAGAAATGATTGGTGAAGCCCATCTATTAGACTTTATTTATTTAGTAATTGTGCAGCAGCTTTCCAATGCCATACTGACTTCCAGAAATGAAAAGTTGCAATAATAGCATGCAGTACAGCGTATGTTTTTGTTTCTTTCTTTGGAGGTTTTTTTTTAGTTTGCTTGTTTGTTTTGTGTTTTGTTTTTGTTTGTTTTGTTTTGCTTTGTTTTTCTTTCTTTTTTTCTCTAACTAGGCCTCTTTCATGATGGCAGGATCAGGCACGGGGCTGGCCCTTGCTCCAGTGTAGGTGGGAAGTTAGATAAGTTATTTCTCTATTGCTCTTCTTTTCAACAAAACACTGTTTGTAATACTCATTCATTGAGGTTTCCTCTGCACATGATGCCAAAACAAACCCACGCAGATTCTGCCAGAGCTGCGTGCCATTTTGTTCTTGATATTGCCCATGAATATTTTCTATTACAAACTTAATTTCAGAGTCTGAAGTAAGCATCAAATTTTTAATTGAGGTCTACAACTGAATTATTTCAAAGTTTTTAGAAGTGTGGAACAGAGGTCAGAATCAAAATACTTGTTTCTTCATAAAATCTGGGGCATACTATAAGAGAAAAGTATTCTAACTTCAGAAAGTGTAAGACACATTATAGAAAAGAAGAGGATAGTTTTATTTTTATCATCAAGTGCTCTTGCTGAGTTGAGATCAAAATAAATATATGCACAGTTAAAATATCCTTTGTTAGAATTTATGTTGATTCATTTTTCCATTAAAATATGTCTTATTTTCATTATTATATTATTTTCTATAATAATAATGAGGAAGTTTGGTATCAAATTCTCTTTTAGTTTCATAAATATTTTATTTAACTAAAAATCTGTTTAATCCATTCTGCTTCTCTCTCCAATCTCTGCATATATGGGCCTCCCTTTTAGCCTTTTCTTATTTTGCTATTCTTACCTCATTCCCACCAGGTCACTAGTGCCTCCAAAACTAGGAAATCTCATTTCATTACATAGTCTTGCTATAGCAGATGAGCAGCAATTTTTTCTTCTTTCCCAATGACCTAGGTCATGAAAATACAATCTACTCTCAAATAGAATTACTAATTTTATTTTTTTAAAACAGATAAGGCAAACTTCAAATAAATACTACATTGGTTGTCTGCAAAATAATAAGACATAAGTGTTTATCTTTCTGTAGATCTTCTTAAAACCTTTATTGGTTACAATTCCAGTTATTTAACACAAAAAAGAAAAAAAAAAAAAAAACAAAAACATTTTGTTTCAGCTCTTACCAAAATCAGTGTTTGTCTTTGCAAACCTCTTTATTCAGCATTCCTGCCTCAGTGATTGCAGATACCCTTGATAGGAAATACTACCACTGCTATGGGGACCTTATTTTTTTCGTGGCATTCTTTTCTGAACTGCTGAATCAGAAGAAACACCTTTCTGACACAGACAGCTTAGACTTCATCACTAGTTGCTTGCCACCCCTTAGGATGATTTGGTTTGAGGATTTTCTTTTTTTTGCTCACAGAAGGAAAAGAAACTTCTAAACAAACAAAAAAGAAAAAAACCTCCAACACAGAGGTTACAGTTGGGATCAAAATTTTTCCAGTTGAGAGTCGACTCACAAAACTCCATTTAGCCAAGTCCCAATTTCAATGGCCATCAACATGCTTCCTTCTTTCTTTTTGTTTTCTTTATCCATTGGAAAAAGGTGTGATAGTCCGACTCCTTTGATTGTTGATTCTCACATGATTGAAAGGCAAAAATATACCGCAAAAGGGTACTTATACAGGAAAAACATCCTTCATTAAAATATTTCCTGAATCAGTTCATAGAAAAAACTCACTGATATTCAAGGAAATTCAGAGAATAAATCTATGGTAAGATAATGGCCTATGCGGCAAGATGGCTAATTATAAGACAAAATGGAGGAACAATTCTTGTTCTGTATTTCACTTACCGTGTGTTATCCTGAGTTCTTGCAGTCAGTAATCCATTAAACTATGCAGCATTCTTGTAATATTAGTGACAATGTTGAAATACTTTATCAGAGACAAATTGTTTATACAAAGGCATCCACTCTACAAAATAAATATATATCATTATATAAATAAGGGAAAGAAAATAAGAATTTTCTAAAATAAGGTCATTCACGCAGCAGTCTGTGAAACATAAAATCATTGGTATGTTTTTCACATAAAACACTGTTCTAAATGTGAGTGGATCTGTAACCTCAGAGATTAATAAAAGAAATCCTTTGGTTTGTTTGTTGTGGTTGCTTTTATTCGGGTGATGAAAATAGAACAAAGCAGACTATGTTCAAACAGCAGTTATTCAGTAGTCTTTACAGATATTGTCTGAATCTAATTGGATTTTAATGAAATGATATTTCCTTTGTGATAAGTACATAAAAATTATGTTTTTAATTAACATCACAAGGTATAAGCTATAGATACCAACCCTCAACTGAAATAATATTACTTTAATGTTTGCTTCATTAAAAAAGGACAGAAGTAATAACAACGTAGCAAGAAACGTGTGTAAACTAACTGGACAATGATTAGTGCTGGACCCTTTTCATCCCAAGGAGCTGAGCAATTTTCCTAATGCCTTTTCATTTCCTACTTCTCAATTCAGTGGTGTTTAGCCATGAAAGAGTTTATACAGTTTGTTTACACACTTGAAATTCATTTTTGGGAGGAACAGACCTTTGGACTGGAATTTCAATATTCAGGCAGAATATAAACTAAAACAAATTTTCAAGGAGCTCTTGTAAGTGGTACAAGTAAAAATCATTAAAAATAAAAAAAAAAAAAAAAAGGAAAAAAAAAAAAGGAAAAAAAAAGAAAGGCAATGAAGAAACAGCAGTGATGTCCTGCCACAAAGAACCCTTGAGATATACTTCTCAGTAATTATTTCTCTGGCTTATTACAACAGAACACTAGAGTGACAGAACAGTAAAATCTTTCAGGTTGAAAAACTCCTCTAAAATCATCAAATCCAACTGATAACTCAGCACTGCCAAGTGCACCATTAACACATGTCCCCAAATGCCACATCTGCATACCTTTAAAATACCTCCAGAAATGGTGAATCAACTACTTACCTGGGTAGTCTGTTCTGATGCTTGCCAACACTTTTGGTGAAAAATCTTTTCCAATACCCAATTTCAACCTCCCCAGGTACAACTTGAGGCCATTTCATCTCTTGTTACTTGAGAGAAGCAACTGAAACACCTCCTTACAACCATTTTGAATAGCCTTAATAGGTAAAACCAAGAGTCTACCTCAACTTTGTTGCCCTGTCACTGGTAGAGGCAGCTACTGATCTTTCAGAAAATAATACGGCAAGCACAGACTGACATGCTGTCTCAGCCTGCGCCATTTGATAGATGGCCCCATGCCAGCAAGACCTATTTGATCAGTTTATTTAAATAACTCAGGAGTGAAGACATATCATGTCAGGTTACCACTTTGACTTATACCTTCCAAGAGATGAGAGGATGAGCAGTCAGGAAAAAGGGAAAACAAAATAAAAAACAACCCCCCAAACCAAACAAAAACCTCAACAAAACACACACACACAAAACAAACAAACAAACACACACACAAAAACAAACAAACAAACAGATTTCTCCTCAGCACCTACATTGTATTACCTATTGGACACAAAATTTTAGCATATTATTTTACTTCAAGAGCAACACGGGAATAAGGCAAAGAGTTGAGACACAGAGCTACTACTGCTCCTGGGTCAGAGGAGACCTATCTTGCCCTTTTTAGTAAAGGCTTGACAGTAAATATAATGTGAGACACACATCAAGCAGATGGCAGTTCAAAGTATAATGTGTGGTACACAAGTAGGCAAGAGAACAAAGGAAAAAAGCTAAGTAGGCTCAGAAGTTTAAGCCACAGCACGTAATTTATATTTCCAAAGTGTTCATCCTGGCAAGGATTTGACAGTGAGATTTCCCTTGGTCAGAATCTGGGTTAAGTGGAGTGAAGGAAAACTGCTTTACAAGTTTAAACTGTATTCTGCAGTGTAGACCAAAACCTGAAGCTAGATGGTCTGACTTGCTTCAAGCCCTTCAGTCTGCTACTATAGCTATGTCTGTAAAGCAGAATGGGTCAGTGTGGCACGTGCTCCTGGTGTAAGTAAATACTTCCAAGACACAGCCCTCAACTTTGAGTCTAGCTTGGTAGCTTTTTCTTTCTGCTTGCAAGTTTTGTCTGAAAGATGAGTTGAGAAATGTGAGTCTATATTTTAGAGGCTTCTAGTTCTATGGATATAATAACATCTTTACCTGGTCACTTCATCCTGGAGCAACATGTTCTTGCTCAGAAATATTCAGCCATATCAATGGCTTCATTTGGTGCTCCGCAAGACTCCCATAATTTATTCATACTGAAGTACACTTTGCATTATGCATCTGCAGTATCATTATTTGAGTTTGTTATACTGTAACAGTAGCTTAAACATTTTATAAACTGCTGTGAAGGCGACAATTTTATTAAACCAGTAAAGATAATTGTTGTACAGAAATAGTGTTACACCACAAGTTTCACAGAATTTTATTGTATTTATCCTATTTGTCATGTGACAAATAAGGATGATACCTTCACATTGTTCAAGGCTCACAAAGTAAGCATTTAGACAAGTTAAATTTTTGCTTTAATTCAGGATTGGGTAGTTTTGGTGGGGGGTTGTTTTGGTTTGTTCGGTAGTTGTTTGGTTTTTTTGGTTCTGTTTTGCATTCTCATCAAGATAATAATTTCTCTTTCTGCATGTTACAGTTTTAAAATTCTGAAAATTGTCAGGGAAGCTCTGGGAAGGGACCTTAAACCACCCAAATATAGATGATGAAACTTGTGGTTTATATTCAGCCATGACCCACAATCCTATGCTCAGAAATTCATTAATTGGGCAGATTTTCCTGGGCTTGTACTAAGGAATAAGGGAAGGCTACCATCTGTTTCTGTACCTCAAATATTAGATCTAGTTATTTAAGGTTCATATGCTGACCTATCTGAATATTAGTTTTGATAATTTAAACTGAAATATCTTCTAACAATACAAGACATACCCTCCTCAGGTAGAGAGCATGCTTACTAACATCAGGTATATAAAAAAGGGATTTTCAAGTCATTCAAAGACATCTAACAAACCGTATAATATATCTGAAACTTAGATCAGATGAATCAGGCTCTTCACCACAAATTATACTGCAGTCACCCTCATGTAGTAATATACTGAATGCAGTATAATCATAAGATCACTTTGATTGGGAAGTATGGTAACTATCTCAGCATATAATAACTGATAGTAATATGAGCAGTACGTCCTTTAATGAGACTATAGATAAATACAAATAAATTAATTTTCCCCATATTTTTAAAATGAAATGTGATTATTTAAAAGAACAAACAGCAGAAATCAATATGCTGAAGGAAAATTTTTACCTGACAGGCCTTTTTCTTATGTCTAGTTTTTTTTCCTAGATCTGTTGCCTAAAATACTCCATTGAAACTGAGGGTTGAAACTGCAGTTCTGCATTTAAGATAGTTGTAAAAAAAATCATTAAACTCTGTGAATGATCTGGATATAGGAAATAATTGGAGTCTCTCAGCAAAGAAAGCATATGTCAATGACAGAAGCAGAAACACAGTTGAATCTGCAAAGGCATTTTAAAACTATACATAAGGATTTTTATTACCTATTTCTTTTTCTAATTGGATAAACCTGCAATATCCCATATTTGTAACTAGTCATAGAAAAAAAAAAAAAATACCCCCCCCAAACCTGCCCCCCCTCAAAAAAAAAAAAAACAACCAAAACTGATTGCTGTGATGCTTAATAATGTGCTTATTTTCTTTCAGAGTAAATGTTTTATCTCAATATTTTATTGAAAAAGTCTTATGGGATTATCTTATCTGAGTGTTTTCATAATGGCAATACTGTCCAAGAGTATGCAGTGTCCCTTGTATTAATCCATCTGTGCAAAGCCCTCATTGTACATGGAAGATACTCTTGCACAAGTGAAACATTTTTGAGTAAAAATAGCTTTGTGAAGGATGGAGGGAGATATTAATGGCGAGGCTCCAGAGGGGAACATTTAGCCTTTGAGGCATTTATGCTGCAGTGAAATGGAGTTTGATCTGCAGGTGGTGCAAGTAGGTAGGTATTTACAAGCAAGGTAGGAACTGTTAATGACATAAAGGCAGTGAAGAAGCCCAGTCAGTACTCCTGCAAATTAAATTAAAGATTTGGAAATCTTGCTCTAATAAACTTTAAGCAGTGAGAAGATAGGGACTCAATTTTTCTATTATGTTCCTTCTAACAAAATTTTAAGCTCTTATGGATACTAATTTCTATTTTAACAACAATTTTAGCAAACAAATCTGAGATGCCTTATAAAGCCTCCACAATCACAGGCAGAGACAGAGCTGCAAGTATTGGCTCAGCTCAATAAAACTCCTTCAGAACTCTGAGACAATGTCAGATTTTTAGTGATCTAGAAAGCACCCATAAGTCAAGGAGAGACATATAACTAAAACACTAGTTTTTTTTAATACTCGATGAATCTTTGTCATGTAACTTTAGGGCAAAATTATGCCAGAGGTTGACTCATTCAGTCTGAGCCTAAAACCCACTAAAATATATCCATATTTTAAATGCCTGTTTTAATTAAAATACTATCAATTAAAATGTTGTTAAAAAAATGTATATGCTACTTACTTCCAACTTGTGACTCAGCAAAAATAAAAAGTCAGATCTTTGTTGCCTTAAGTTGATTTGAGTCACTACCCTTAAACACAGAAAACTAACGTTACATCAACACTCATCCCCAAACCATTGCCGACTACAATCATCAGTCTTTTATCATCCTCTCAAAAATTGTTCATGACTGAGCATTTATTCTCACAAAATTTTTATTCCTGCTAAACATAGAGAAAATAGTATAAAGTCTTGAAATGTATCTTGAGCAAACAGTCAGGACCTATTAATAAATATAATGAGACACAGAAAATAAGGGCAGTTATAGCACCCCAAAAGATATTTCTTGGCAGCTGTCTAATGATACATTTATAAAAATATTTATATATTATTTAAAAAAAATACCAATAATCCTAGAAGCTTCAGATTATTATTATAGATTATACATGGTTTTTCCATTAAAAAACATTCAAAAAATATAATGGAAAAAAAAAATTAGCTCAGCTAATCCAGTCTCCAGTATTAATAAAAATTAGTAAACATTTTTCAGGCAACACAAAAATGAAGATTTGCTCAGTAAGTGAACAATTTTTAGAGATGAGACATTTTTTTACCCTCTTATGTTGTTTGCTTTTACTGGGAAGTAAAACAACACCCTATAAATGAAAATGTGAAACTCTTCTGTGAAGAATTTATTCTGATCTTGCATGACCAAATGTGTTTTCTCTTACTTTATCTGGTTTTGTCTGTTTAAAAGCATTCTTTACATCCATCACAGTGGGTCCATGACCATAAGGATGATCCTGATTGAAGTACTGCACAAATAATAGTAATGGATAGGTAACAGTGGGCAAAAATTAATGTTTTTGCCACTCAATGAAAGAAAAAACAAAGATATAAAAGAGAGAGTGAAAAATAAAGGCTTTTTGTTTAATTTCCTGATATTAAATACTGAATTTTTATTTTTTTTTTTAGTTGAATCCATGTATGATTTTTGCAACTTGCCATAAAACCCCAAATCCACAAGTAATGGCTGTGTTTGGCACAATGCACCTAAGACTGTAAATGAAATATTGCTCATGTGTGCAAGAAAAGGGAACGAAGTTGCCTCAGCATATCATGCAAAGTGTCTTGGAGAGCAAGTTCAACAGATGCACGGCATCCTCACAGAGCTCACGAGCAACCCTCTGATGGAGTCGCACTCTCAGGTGTTTCAGTGGACGTGGCTGCTGCACCCCATGGGGGCACCTGTGCCCTCTTCACGGTACATTCACTGACTAACAAGAGTAACCACAGCTAGAGATTTGCGTCATCTCTAGTCTCACTGCCATCTTACACGAAGAACTGGAGGTGTTGGGTGGGAGCTCACTTGGCGCAGAGGAGGAGGAAAAGGACTGATGCCTACTGTGCCAGTGCCTGGGAGTGCTGTCTGCCATCCGCCTTGTCCCGGCTGACCTTCCTTGGGACTCTCAAGGCATCCTGACAGGAGGCCTTGATTGCAAAGCAGCAGGAAGACTTGGGATTTATACGGTGTGTTGCACTTTCCAAATGTAGACAAGCCGGGAGCAGAGGATGCTGCATTACTTACCCTTCCGTTAAAGGACCTCACAGAGCTCGCTGCTTCCTGGCACTTGTCCTGGTTCCTTGGTCCTTCCAGAAATTGCCAAATGAAGATGTAAAGGAATAAAAGAGTAGCTTTTCACTTCCTTGTCATTTCAGTGGGTTCCTCCAGGGTTTGTGCCAACTCAGATGCTCAAGTCATATTTGATTAAGCTAAGTATAATCAAGGAGGAACATTTCCAGGCCAACTCTAATAATTAAATAACAGAAAGACTACTACCAAATCTGTTGCCCATCATGGTATGCAATCAGAGTACCTATGCATGTAAAGTAATTACAACTGTGGTTATCTCAAACATAATTCCTTACAATTAAAGGCACTAGATTTTCCAGCATATTCCCCTGATGTGTAATCCTACTGTTGATTTTTTTCTATATTCTGTTAGAAATCATAAAAAGGAGTTGCAGCTCAGAGGAGAGAGTAGTTTAAATATTCCATCTGTGGTATATGTTGGTTGAATCTTATGAATCATGTTTATTTCTTTCTGATTAAATAAGAGTTTTTATTTCAGAGTAGATAGCTCCATATTAAAAAACTCTTAACAATGTTACCTTATAGCATCAGTGCTAGTAGATAACAGATTGTAGATTACAAATGCATATTTGGCATAGGCAACAGTGTTCAATGGCATGAGGTATCCTAACAGATTCATCTGGTTTTCAATCACTTTTGACTGCTTGCAAATACGATACCTCTTTCAGTAGGTGTCAGAGTTTGCAGCTCTCTGCCATGAACTTAGACAAATTTTGTGACAGACTGTTGTCACTCACAGCTGTTTGTGTCTTAAAAGCTGCTAGTAAACAATTGTCAAGGAACCAACCTCGTGTACGCCTGAGGAAAGTGTGTTCTGAGTGAGCCACCATTTGGATGTCTTTATGTTCTAACCCAGATTCCATCCACAGCTTGTGTTACACTACACTTAACTTATTTCAAAGTTAATCCTATGTGATCCTTAGCATACTTACAGTTAGGCCAATTTATTTTGCATATGTGGTCTGTTTAATTTTATTCTTTGATGGTTTTGTTGTGTTGGGATTTTTATTGAAAAAATATAATGTACATATAGTCTTAATATTTATAAAGGGGCATATGCATGTATACATATTTTTGCAGGTGTACATACATACTTTGTTATTACAACTCTGATTTGTGGGCAATTAGTAAATAAATAGCAACAAAGTAGCAAGAAAAACTGAAATTTTCAGAATAAAATGAACAAGTCATTGTCATGTTGTATATGAAGCAGCATCCTTAACACATTATATCTCAATAGAGGTTGCTGTCTGAAAAACCAGCATAAGGGTAAGCAATCTAGGATTAGTGTTGCAAAAAACACAGTTGTCATTTCAAATTATATTAGATGACTTGACATCAGAGAGTAGTGGTGGTGGTGGTAGTGAAGAAGGGCTGCTTTTCTCAACAGCATTTACCTGATATCTCCTATATGTTAGAGATTTTAAATGCATTAGTACAGGTGAGTGTCTTCCGGCATGGACTCTGTCGAAGTCCACAATGTAATGTCAGCAACTAAGTAAATTTTAAGTACAAATACCAACATTTCAAACTATGGTTTCATTACAAATCTTAGCTGTAATTCTCATTACTGCTATAGGAATAATTCTTTCTGAATATTGAAATCCTGTGATGCCCTACCCTTTCGCGTGACTGTATAGGAGCCTCTTAGCCTGACTGTATTTCCAAAACCAGCAAGACGATGAAAATAAGTGTGTATGTGCCATATAGTTGTCAGCTATTCCAGATTAATTTTAATAATTTTCAGCTTGCTTTGTACCATGCCACTGAACATATGGAAGCAATTTCAGAAAAATAACAGGTTCTTAAGACTATCTGTAGAGATCAGCACACAACAAAATCCTCATATGTAGATACATATGAATCAGGATTAGTTTCAGTTCTGCATTATAACCACTCAGGTTTTGTGTTTCTCTATGTATGATATCTCATTGAGACAGATACCTGTGGAGTTAGAGTCACTCATACCATCTATACTTTCAGCTTTACTCTGGAAAGACCTGGAAGAGAAAACAAGGAAGACTGCCTGGGGTTTTTTTGTGGGTTTTTTTTGTTTGTTTGTTTTTGGTTTTTTTTATTCTTCTAGAATTTGGACCATAATTCACAAGGGTACCACTACTTTCTAGAGAGGATTATCAATTGGAATACTGCTCCATCTATAATAGTAGGTTTCATCTGCAACTCACAACAATAATCTATACTTTCATATCAGCTACCAGTAATCTTCTGTTTTCTATATAGAGAAGCTCTTGTTAATGTCATCTGGAGCACTTGTAACAGAGCTACAATCTACTTGTAAACCATTACTACTTCCACCATTTTCTAGGGCTTACTGATTTAAAAATAATCCTAACTAATATCACACATACCTAATAAGAAATCATGGAGACAGAGATGAAGAATACCATCACATAAATTTCCTTGAACTTTTTTTTTGTCTCATGCTGTGCCTTGAACCTATCATGAAACCGTGAAGTTTTCAGTGAAATATGAGTGGTAGAAGCTTCATTAAATATAAATATAAAGCACTATGAAAATCTTGTGTTTCTCAGCCGAACAGGTGACTATATATCTATGATGGTTACCTTTTACAATTATACAGTGCATGAAACTGAATTTCGGTCTTTCCTTCATTGTTACCACTTAATTCAAATGAAAAATAAATAACATGTTGTGCTCAAAGCTGAGCAAAGCTCATCTTAGCATCAATATGTGTTGTATTTTATTTTAATTTCACAAGGTTCAGGCCAAGGAGTTGTACATTCCAAAAATGGTAGTTCATGGTTATGCTTTATTCAATAATCTTCTCAGAATGTCACCAGTGTTTACAGTCTCATTGAAGCATAAATTAGTAAAAACAACAAAAACACCAAGAATCTTTAGTTCCATTCCATTTGACTGAACTTTCACAACAGCCATTTCTTCTCCTTCTTCTTTCTCTTGCTCACACACCCTTTTCCCAGATCAGCCTCTAGCCATATTCTACTGGTTTGATTCCAGTCCAGCTGCAGGGTCTCTTGAGAATAGGCTGACCTCGGAAACACTCTAAACAGTTTTGTACAGATAACAAGTTGGTCTGTTAACTTTGAATACACATCTTGGTGGCTCCCATAGAAAAAAAATCAGCTAATAATACCTCATTTCAAGGTCAAAAATTGTAGGGTATTTTGCCACCTTGGGTGTGATATTCCATTGTATTATGATAGGAACATTAAATCTGAAATTTCTAACTTTTTGCAAATATAAACTCTACCTTAAACATAGCATTAATGTCATTACTTGCATGAAATAATATATGTAAAGAGGGGGGAAAAAAATAAAAGAACGACAGAGGTTATTTATTTCTCACTGATTTTGTGATCTTTTATATATCAATATTCTGCATTCTAAATGAGCTCTTCTTTCCCCTTCAGAGAGTGACTATGGTGCTGCTGATCCTCCTTGAGATAGTGTTGGGGTTTTCAGCTGAGATATTTAGTAGCCCTGATACAGAAAAACATTTCAGTACAGGCAGTAATTAAAGCTATTCTGATGGCATTTCATGTTTATCCACATATACTGCAGGAGGCAACTAATGTCAACTTACGTTTCCTGAACAAGATATAAAGCCACTCATACTATTTAAGTGAGAAATTACCCCAAACTACAAACAAACCTCAAAACAAATAAACAGCAAACTCCAAGATCTCTCTGACAGAACAGCTACTAAAGGGGGAAAAAATGAATTCATACTGCTTAATCACAGACACCTATTTCAAGAGAACAACAGACTTCCTCCAACATAAACAGAGGGGGACAAGTTCCTCTGATGAGTCAGATCTTCTGCTTAGGCATTGACCTCAAGCACTTAAATGATCAAGTGATGTGCCTAAAATTAGACAGTGTGAAGCCCCCAAAGTCTACTGAAAACCATAATGAAATGACTCATAGATCTATTTAAGTCTGTGCAGCTTTCAGTACACTCTGTCCCAGCTGGGACCTTGAGGTTCTAGCATGTTATGCATGGATCATAAAAAAATACTAAGAGCCCCCACCCCCTAAATATAACTATGTAAAAGACTAGCATTTTCAATTATTTATGTCTTATATATCTATTTTAGAGTAGTATTAAATGTCCCTTGAAAGTGCTTACTTCTCTGCTGACTGTAAATGGAGATTAGAAGATTAGCTCAGACTATATACCCAGCTTTTAGGGGGTTGTAGTCAGGTGAGTTGAATTCTACCCAGAATGATTAGAACTGTAGGGTTTTTTACAACAATTGCTAGAAGAACATACAGAGTTGCCCTGATGCATATTAAAGTAATGTCAGAAGTCACTAACTAAAAATAGCATTTGTTTCCAAAGACTGATGAACAATGATCATGTGAATGCTACAATAATAAGGTAGTCAGTTTGAGTAGATAATAGGTATTGCTGTGTTCTTGTACAAGTCAGAGTAGTACCATATAACATCTACTTTGCATATGTTTAAATGACACCAAACCCAGTTTCTCTCAGCTTTCTTTTTAAGAACAGAGAGGCATCTGCACTGGACCTCCAAGGGTAAGATGTATGTCCTGTAGCACCAGCTCTTTGCATTGCAGGGAAGCTGTTGACAGTAACTGACAAATAAAGGACCTTTCTTTCAGTCAGTGGGAAGTAGTAAAGGAAATGTTTGAAGGATTAATGGAGAGAGAAACCTCCTGACCTCCTTCCTGTCTGTATAGGCTGGGTTACAGGAATGTCCTTCAGAGAACATATGGGCAAAGAGCCCAGCTCAAACAAACCAGTGTAAGAGAAGGAGGAAAATGTTTTCTAGAAGTGGATTTTCTCTACTTCCTAGATATTCAGAAAATAGAGGACATACCTGAATGACTGTCCAACACATTTCTTCTAAAAAAAAGTAACTAAAAAGACCACCAAAAAGCAACCTGTCAGGAAGATGCAACTTTATGAAACCAATAGGTAAGCAAGTAAAATGACTACAATCCTATTGGGCTGAGTGACAGAAAGGAAATTCATTAAAGGATGCAAAGGTCTAAAGGCTTGCTTTTGCCTAGTGTGAATTCTGACAATTTTCCAACAATCCATGTTTAGATGCTGGGTTTTGGGTTAAAGGACCACATCACTGCTAAATACACACACACTAACATACACAAAAACACTTTAGAGTTGATATCCCATGAAAGCTTTTAAGGTGCCATGTACACGTTTAAATAACACTATAGTTCAACCAGCCTGAAACTTATGTTGAAAATCCAGCAAAACCAGTAAATTGGCATCTTGTTATAATATGATAAAAAACAGTGCTGAATTTTAGCTTGACCTGCAGCTGCTACCAGGTGTTACCACTTTGTGTATCTCTGTGGATATGCTAACAAAGACAGTACTAGTTTATCAGTTCGTTTTGGCTCTTTTGAGTGTTTTTTGTGGTAGTGGTGGTCATTGATTGGTTGGGTTTTGTTTGTTTGCTTTAAGGAAAGTAGCATCCGGCATTTAGTAACCTGTTGGTTTAGAGCTGGCAGAGGTAAAGGATGTCACTGATGCTTAGTGTATGACCACACTGCAGCACTGGATTATGCTCTCAACATATGAAAGCTAGCTTAAAAATCACTGAATTTGTATGCAACAAACCTAGCTGGAGAAATGAGGACCTTATCAAGTACTCTTTCTGTGAATATTCATCCACCTCTCTAGCAGGCAAAGCGCCATGATGTGTGGAGCTGCTAAACTACTCTTGGTAGCAATATTAACTAACCCATTGTACCTCCTCTGTTATGGTCACAGCATTGATGGTCATGTAGAGACAGATTTGGCTCATTGACTGTGGAGTGTTAAAAGAGTCACAGGTTATTTTTGCAAAGCAGCCAGGTTGTGTGATTCAATCCACAGAGAGCTGTCATTGAGGAAGAAGGTGCTATTTTAATGTCATCAAGATGGAGCAGGACTTCATACCATTTTCCAGCTCCAGTCCCCTGCACAGATGTTAGAAATGTCAGCCTACATTTCTGCTGTAATTTTTCAAGGAGAAGAGCTTTTGTTTTGAAATCCAAATATCCTGTGTAATTTATTTTTTTTTTAAAGAAGGCTCTCCTTGAAACTGTATCAGATCCAAAGATCCTAGAGGATCAGTATAATACAGGGATCTTTTACACACTAGACTATATCGTCTCTTTTGGAGTTATCATAGTCTAATATCAAGGCCTCCTGTTCACATGCTGCACAGAGCTATTATAGAGTATTGTGTCAGCCTTGCCTGGAAGAGTGGGGAGCACTTGAATGCATGGATTATTGGCGCAATAGCCTGTAATGGTATGTCAATTGTCAAGGCCTATGTGGGATACTTTCCTATGCGGATCATTAACAAAGAAGCTGACACTCTATCATGTCAGTGCAGCTGCCAAGTACACACACCAACTCTGCATATTAACACCCCTTATGAAATTCTGAATAAAGAGAGTGTGTGCCCACTCCTGGCAGTTGAAATTCACTCCATTTATGTATATTTAATAATTTCATACGTGTCCCTGCTGCAAAAAAACAGGGGCAGCATAAGAAATTGTGGAACCCCTTTAAAAAAATTAGGAAAGACTTTTTTAATGAGCAGAGTATTGCTCTTCCATAGTAATTCTCAACAGTGATCTCAGAATGCTTTACCAAAAAAGTAGCTTGCGTTATCCCCAGGTGACTTGTGGTATCCCTATTTCACAGATGGAGAACTGAATCACAAAATTTAGTTACAGAGGACAGTGAAGCTGCAACCAACAATTCCGAGACCCAGACAAAGAGACAATAGTGTTTGCCACATAAAAATGAGTTGTGAGAATCTTTAGAAACACTTTGGACTACCCATCTACTTCTCCCTCTTTTCCTTTTGTCTACTTATAAGCAGAGTTCTGGTTTTAGTTACAGTTCTTCTGTCACATATATGCATACTGACATTTCTCTTTTTCCTATTAAGAAACTTAATTCAGAAAATATTTGCTTGCATCCAGTAGATGATGGTAGAATGATGCTTGTTTTGGTTTGGTCCCTTGTGATTATAGAAAGCAAAAAAAAAAAAAAAAGAAACTGGTTGCAAAAATGTTGTCCTCGTTTGTCTAGATCTTGATAAAGTATTTTATCACCATTGTTAGTGAGAGCAGATTTTGCACTTGCTTAACGCATTAACTGTAGCTAGTAGATTTTCTGCTCATGGAAATGCAGATGTTTTCTTACTGAAGATAGTCTGTTTTCTGTAGGATAGATCACTTGTTGTTTTGTATAGAGTATCAAGAATTACCTTTTCTTAAAGGTGGAATAAAAAGACAATCATCTGCATCAAGACATTCATTACCTGGACAACCTTTATCCACCATTGAACACTGTAAATTATTTTGAGTCAATAATCATGATAATAGTGGAAAACTACATATTGATATCTCTTATGCCAAACCCAAAGGTTGAAGCAAAGCACACTACAAAAGCTCTCTGTTTCTACTGTCTAATGGTCATGAACTCCTGTCTTGGGTTTGGGGAAGATATTCATACCTCTGCCAGAACATATGGCAGAGAAAGGACTTACTGTACACTCTGAAATTCTGTGAAACACTCTTAAAAGTATTTGCCTAAGTGACTTGACTAAGACTACAATAATGAACATTTATTATGCACCCAGTAAATATTTCAATCAAATACCTTCTTAAACTGTTTAGTGTTTGGTTGGTTGCTGATGCTGACATTAGTGGGCTGTTGTAATTTTCCTTTTTTGAGGAGTGTGGGGCACTACAATATTCCGACCAAAATATCGAAAGGAATTGAAAAGAGTCTTGTTCCTAAATCTACTTTTCTGACAGTCTTTGCTGAGTGGATACTTCTTTCAGAAAGAGTCTAACTTGAAGTAACTTTTTAAGGTCACAGAAATGGAACTGACATAGTCACTAAACAAAAGCTAGCATAAACTTCTAGGTAAAGCCATGGGAATTAAAAATACAAATAAACACAACTATCATTTTTCAGCAGTATGTGGGGTTGAAAAAGAAAAATAAATCTGTACATTGTGAGAGCTAAATGTAATAAACAGTTCTAATTAATTGCTGTTGAAATTTATTTGCTGAGAGAGGGGCAGACCATGAGACAATTACAACAATGGATAGTATAAAAGGAAAATGAATTATAAGATATAGCCAAGATTGGAGATTATTAATATGACACTCCAGTCTATTTTCATGAGGATGTACCCTTCTCTTTTTGGAGAATGAACATTCCAAATTAATATTTCCTGGATCAACAGAACTCAGGAAGAAGAAGAGCAGTGAGAACTGGATGTGGTCAAGGTTACACAAACAGCAAAATGTATATAACAAGCAAATAGTGTTTGCAAAGCAAGTGTTGTATCTGAAAGAAAGTGATTCGATTTGGTACGAGTTCATTTAAACTCATGAAATTATAAGATGCTTTTCTATCTTAATCTGTTTACAGAATCACAGATCACAAAATGGTTGAGATCCAACAGAACCTTTTGAGATCATCTGATCTGCCTTCCTTGTTCAGATCAGGATTAACTAGAGCAGTTTGTTCAGGGCTAGGTCCAGTTGGATTGTGACTATCACCAAGGATGGAGATTTCAAAAACTCTCTGGACAACCTGTCCAAGTGTCCACCTACCCTCAAGTCCAAAACATTTTCTTATGCAATTTCACAAATTTCAATTTATGCCTGTCAACTCTTGTGTTGTCACTGACCACAAATGAGAAAAATGTGACTATCAACTTTACTTCCCCCATCAGGTATTAAAACACATGGATAAGGTGCCCCTGAGCCCACTGTTCTTCAGACTGAACAATCCCAGCTCTCTCAGCCTCTCCTCATATGAAGGATGCTCCACTCCCTTAACTATCTTTGTGGTCCTACTTTGGACTGTCCTGTGTCTTTATTGTACTGGTGAGTGTAGAGATGGACCAAGATATGTCTAATCAGGCCTTAGCAGAGGGGAAGGGTCACTCCTTTGATTGACTGGCAATGGTTTTTCTTGTGCAGTCCAGGAGGCAGTTGTCCTTTGCTGCAAGGGCTCATATTCCACCTAACTTCCACCAGGGCACTCCTGGTCTTTATATTTTTGCAAAACTTCTTTCCAATCAGCCAGTCAGCCCTCATCATGTAGTGTACATAGAATCAGATGGACTTGTAATTTTTCTTTTCATTACTTCATTAAGTTCTTATAAGTCAATTTCTCCAGCCTGCTGAATGGCAACACAAGCATGTGGAGTATGAACCAGTCCTCCCAATTTTGTATCATCAGCCACTTTGCTGATGGCCTAGTCTGTTCTAATCCTGGTCAGTAATGAGGGTGTTACCTAATATTGGTCTCACAATCAACCTCTTGGGTGTCTTGTTATTGGCTGACTTCCAATTGGACTTCATGAAGCTGACCATAAGCCTTTGAACAAAGCAGTTCAGTCAGTTTTCAATACACCTCATTATCTGATTATCTAGTCTGTATTTCATCAGTTTATCAGTAAAGATAGTGTCAAAACCTTGATAAAGTCAAGATGAATATCCACTGCTTTCCCCTATGTTTTCCTGTGTCAGAAGTTTTTAGGAGTGACAGTTCACCCAAAATCCAAGAACATGATTTGGTAAATGGTAAATAGTTAGACAAGCCTTTCATTCCAAGCACAGCTACAGAGGCACAACTAATTCGTATGCACTTAATGCATCACTTTGGGGTATTTTAGATGTGCCTGTGTCTGACTGGGTGGAACTTACCTGAAATATTTTAATTTTTTTTAAACTCTTTTTCTGAGCACAAAAAGACCACTTTGGGTAAAGGTTATTACGTGAGCTGGTTGGATTTTCCTGGATTATGATGGTATAGGGGTTTCCTCATGAGTTACATACTGTTAATCTTTTCAGTCAAGTGGGACATGGTTAGTTCACAGCCTGTTTTTGACAATGCCATTGGACATCCATGCATATGAAAATTCCAGAATTCACAGCTGCTTCCATTATTCTCTGGCAGTCATCCAAATGCCCAACCACATCAGATGAAATAGGCTAACATGTCACAGGGAACAAAATTCTCAAAAATATTCATGGAAGTTATTTCTTATTAATATCATTATTATTTTTTTAACAAGAGTTACATGAAAGATGTACTGTTCTCTGGTACACAGAGGAAAGCAGCATGCGATGCATGGGATACAGAAATACCAAACAGTACAATTTCCAATTGAACGTGGTTGCTCACTGCTTACTGTACTATTCTAAAAACAGGGTCTGGTATAGCACTTCTTTTTATCTGCATTTGCTGGAGATAAAGGAATGTGCTTTGATCACTTGAGCATTCAGACAAGTCCATTAGTTATCTGTAAATCAGTATATTGATTTTTGGAATGCTTGTTTGTAAATGTGTAAAGGAATTGCTTACAGGCTGCTCATTCAAGTTCATATCCTTAAGTGAATTCTCCCTTGTGGACAGAGGCCACGAGGTATTGTGATTTTCAGTAATAAAAGTCTTAGAATAAGAATGTACTCTACATTGCCTTGAGGCACTAAAAGATTTGAATCATTTGATTTAGAAATCAGAAGTAACAAATTCTGCCTTCAGTAGCCTACCTGTTTGTTTTATTATGATTATGCAAACCACTTTTAGAAATATATATAAATAACATCATGGAATCTGATATGGTTTCTTTATAAGGTCTAGAAACTTTTGTCTTTGCCTACTATTGCATTCAAGTTAAAAAGAAACCTTTCTTTTGGGCAAATGGATCACTTGGGCCCAAATATTCTAAACATCTATAAAGCTAATCAGGTTTAATACTGAAAGGAGTATTAAACTGAAGATTAAGCTGAGAAAACAAACTAAGAAACAGGTTCTTCTTTTTCCTCAATTGCGAACTGAAACTGAAGAAGCTTATCATAATCAAGTGACGAGTTGAACTTAGCACTTACAGTGTCTATCCTTATGAGCAAATAGTGATATTTATTGATGGTATTAGTGTTTTTAAATAGGCTTAGACCTTTTATAATACCACCGACATTTCATTTTATGGAACATGGAATGTAGAGGCTGTAAAGCCATGATTAATATTGCTAACAGTAATAAGTGGAAGTGTAATAGTCATTTTTGTGTGTATTTGCTTATATTATGTGAATGCCTTCAGTGTCTGAAGAAACTCTGTAGGGATACATATTTCCTCAGGTTTGGAAATTGATTGACTGACTTCTGAAGACATTTCCCAGAGGGACAGAAAAGAGTTCAGATTATATACTTTAACTGTTAACTGACCAAGGACTGTGATAGTTACTTAAGAGGGATGTATCCTAGCTGTGCAATTAGCTGTGTTATTTAATCTTTCCCAGCATGTGCTGCTGTTCAGTGGGGGATTTGAATGTGTTCAGCATCTCCGTTCTGCAGAAAAAGATGCTAATCATCCAAAGACTTTTGGAAGAAAATTGCAAGATCAGAATAAAACTGAAATAAGTTTTGAGCAAAAGAAAGAAATCAGAACAGAAAATCAGCTCTACCCTTGCCTAGCTTTTTGTAAGGCTCTGCCAATTTTTGACTGTTGCAGCTGAGCAGTACAGTGAGAGTTCTGTAAGTGTTTTGCCTAGATCACCATTTAAGAAGGTCATCCATCCATATGAATAAACAAAATTTGTGAAATAATAAAGGTTATCTTATAGTAGAATGGTACAGAAAGGAAAAGGTAATAGTACTATAAAAAGAACTTTTATCACCTTACCTTCAGGCTAACCTGAAGATGGCAGATTATCGGCTCATCTATGCCTCAGTAATCTCCATTTACTTTTTGTTGTTATGTTTCCTTTTGCTGGTTAAGTAAATCTCTAAACAATAATCGAAAAAATATACCCAGAATAACATGCAAGATTATAAGTTATAGACTGTACTCTCAACTGACTGAAGTAACTTCTTAGATTTTAATATTTATTGAAATATTTTTGTTGGGGTTTTTTTGTTTGTTTGTTTGTTTTAAATTTATGTGATTACAATGAGTGCTGGTAGTGCTTGAGAAAAAAGCTAGAAAGAATAGGAAATTAATTCCATCTGAGTATTTTAAGATTTGTAAAATAAGGGGGAAAAACCTTACAAGATTCTTTTTCTTTGAAATATAATTGACCAATTTTTTATCTGTTGAAATGGTTAAAAATTATCTAGAATATCAGATACATGTGCTATGTCTTGCTGTAAACCTTGTCTTTTCTTCTTGAGTGTAAGATAATGAAAGCCTGTTTGACATACAGGAACTGCTGTGAAATAGTGGCAACTCACTTCAAAGAATATAAAAAAAATTCTAATTCTTGGATTACCTGCTCCTATGTCTGGTTTTCTAAATGGAATAATAATCAAAGAACATCACCAGAGATGCCCTACTTTTTGATTTCTTGGCTAGTGGTTCACTTCTGTCAATAATATCTGTAACCTGTTCTATGCTTTCAACAAGGATTGTAGTTGTTCTTTTTAAGGCAGGAGAAAACAGTTCTCAATTTTATTCCTGTTAAAAACTCCCAAGAGCACAGACTACTCTCTCCATGTATAAGCCTGAAACTCTTATTACAGACTCATATAATCATAGAATATTTTAAGTTAGAAAAGACCTCTAAGATTGCTGAGTACAGCTGTTAACCTGGCGCTGTCAAGTTCACAAACAAACTATGTCCCTAAATGCCACATCTACATACCTTCTAAATGCTTTCAGGGATGGTGACTCAATCATTGCCCTGGACAGTCTGTCCCAATGCTTGACAACTCATTCCATGAAGTAATTTTTCATCTTATTCAATCTAAATATTTCTTTGTGGAACTTGAGTTCATTTTCTCATGTCATATCCCTAGTTACCTGGGAGAAGAAACCAACCCCACCACTTGCCTGTCACCTCCCGTCAGGTAGTTGCTGAGAAAGATGTCTCCCTTGAAACTTCTTTTCTCCACTGAACAAGCCTGTCTATCTCAGACCACTCATCAGATGATTTTCTCTCTAGGACCTTCAATCTCAGCTCTGTTGTCTTTTTCCAGATTTCTCCAGCACCTCAATGTCTTTCTTGTAATGAGTCCAAAACTGGACATAGTACTCAAAGTGCAGTCTCACCAGTGCTGAGTACAGGGGCACAATCGCTTCCCTGATCCTACTGGCCACATTACTTATCACACATGCCTTCTTAGCCATCTGTGCACACTGCTGGGCTGTGACCATCATCTCTGGGCTTTTTTCCACTGGGCAATTTTCCAGTTGGTTTTCCCCAGCCTGTAGTGAGGTATGGGGTTGTTGTGATGCAAGGGGAGGACCTGGCACTTCACTTTGGTAAATCTCAAACAACTGACCCTGAACCACTGATCCAGTCTGTCCAGATTCCTCGGCAAAGCCTTCCTACCCTCCAGTAGATCAACAAATGCATCCAACTTGGTGTTGTCTGTAAATTGACTGAGGGTGCACTCAATTGCCTTGTCCAGATTATTGATAAACATGCTAAAGAGAATGTTAGTACTATTGGTACCAATGAAGAAAATGAGTGCAAAGTGTTCACAATCCTGAAAGACTAGAGGTAACCAGATATTTGCCATTGCTTCTGTGTACAGGGCATAAAACTCAAGTATTTCATAAATAAAGTGATATTTTTACCCAGTTTCTTTGTGCCTTCTTCATATTAGTGGGTAGCTATTGTTAAAAACCTCTTTCAGGTGAATAAAATCACTTCCTTTGCCTTTTAATCTCAGAATTTTTAATTGTTTAGTCAAAAAAGAAAGCATCCTGTATGGTAATAATCTCATAGCAGTTATTCAAGAACAAAATATTTATTGAAAAGAGAGAAATATTCCCCCCATGGAGTCACTCTGCATCTGCTGGTTCTACTGAGGAGTTAGAGATTTCACATACTGAATGGCCATGGTTTGATTTTTGTCAATGATAGTGCTTCTTAACAGGGTTATACATTTTTACTGCAACACAAATAAAAACTGTTTGAATAAACACATATTATACTTATCTATTGCTATATGGATATTTTGAAAACTTGACTGGTGGGCATGAATAAGGATATTTTTTCAATATTTCTCTGAGGGAAAGAAATACAATTAGATCTATTTTACAGAGATGAAGGAAAGAGATTAAGGACTAAACTTAGAAAGGTATCTAAGGACTGTTCACAAAAGGTAACTGTAGTCAGACATTTCCAGAGCATGATTTATGGTCCTCGAAGATAGGCTTTGAATCAACCCCTGTAGTTTCTCTCTCTTTTTCTCACTCTGTGGAGTCATCCTGGGATGATTAGTCCCCCTAGGCTAAAGTTTGCTTTTGACAATATGCAGTGCAAACTTAGTGTTTCAGGCATCTTTTCAATTTCTTATTCCCTGTGCTGACATCCAAAGCTTTAGCCAACATTTGTGCAATGAGATGGATCTTGGGGTAAGAGCAACCAAAATCAGGACTCTGCTTAGTGAGTCACTCAGAGTTATCAAGAGGAAAAAGATGTGTCTTCAACACTCATTTTAAGATCTGATTGCTGTATTTGCCTCCAGTAGCAGGTCTGAGGAGTCCTCCTGAAAAACTGCAAAACAAAGGCACAAAACAGATGCTTCTTTGCCAGGTACCATCAAGGTACTTAGTTCTGCTCTCCTATCTCCCTCTATCTTGCACAACTTCAGAAAAAAAAAAAAATGCAAAAAAAAAAAAGCAAATGGTCCCCACCTCTCCCCATATAACAGCTGCAGTCTAATCAATATCCCAACAGTTAGGATAACTCACTTTGATCAAGAACTCATCCAGGAGCTAGAAAGATTAACTGCAGAGTATTGCGATCTCTCAGCAAGTGTGGGAAGGAGAGAAAGGTCATTTCATAGAACACCTTGTAACACTTAGAGTACAGAAAACACCTAAAAGGATTTGTTGAACTCTCTACCTTTTAAGATGGTGAAGAAATTTTATGGCCTAATGCACTGTCACAATCATCAGATGATGAAAACAAGGGGAAATATGGTAGAAATGAAATGAAACAGGATTGTTTACCCTGTGAGGGCTGGAAGAACTGCCATATGAATGAATGAACCAGAGAAAGCTGACAACTTTTGTATCATTTCAAAAGGTTTAAGGGTGTCTTGGATATACTTGTTTTTATAGCAATGTTCATTTCAACCCTGAGAATTACCAGCTGGTTTGGTTGCTGTTCTTCAGAGTACTGAAGCCAGAACCTTGTTTGGTTCACTATTATTTGCCTTTGTTAAAATAGAGTTTGATGTCAGATTTTTCATAGGTGAAAAACAGACTGACTTCTAAAAATCTGTAGTTTGCTCAGGCTGATGAGAACTAATGATGTTAATGTATGACACCAATATTGATTTTAAAGATGAGCAAAGCACAACATCAAAATGTGAATTTTTTTTTTGTTTATGGGAGTTTTTATGTTTCTTTGCTTTGTTTTTTTTTTTTTTTGGCTCATTTTCCTCAAATTTCAGTCAAGATGAAAAATAATGCAGCTGACTATCTGTAGGAAGTGGGAACTTGGTGTATAAATTACCAGGAGCTGAGAACCAGAAATGCTGGAAAGTTGTATATCTTCTGTTGAGTATGCACTCCTTCATTTCTAATGCTGTTCTACACAACCTGTGTCCACAGTGTCTTCAACTACTCATGCTGCAGTGATCCTTTTTGGGGAGGTCTATGAAACTCCTCATTGCACAGTTGAGTTTCACCTGCCCTGTGTATGTCACAGGTGTCAGGGCATAAACTAGGGAAGGAGTGGAAGAGTGACGGATACTGTGCCCGTGTCCCACTGTGACAGGGAGAGGGACACCTTCAAGAACTTGAGAGCTCAGATTCCTGAGAATCTCAAGAACAGAGAACTCTGTTTCCCACTTTAGGTAGAGTTAAGGTGTTTGATTTTAACACCAGTGTCTCAAATGTGAAGACAATGCAGTAAATATCACTGTTGCCTTGTGATGCCTCCATGAGATATTCATTGTTTGGCACTATAGCTTTAATACAGATCATCTGTGAGCACATAATCCCCTTGATATTGCATGAATCTTAGTGGTTCAAGGTTAACCCAGTTGTCTATTTGGGGAAAATTTCCATAAAGAAATTGAGTATATGTGAGATCAATGCCTGCTTTCCATCATGTAGGTGTGTGCTGGTTTTAGTAGACAGGGTCAGTTTGTCACTGTGTGGGTGTGTATTCTAACCCCTCTATGTCATTTTTCTCATGAACTGCTCACAATGGTCCATTTGCAGCAGCTGCCTAAGGCACACCCAACCCCTCAGGCTATAAGCTGGGTGTTTAGGAACTTCTGTGAGATAAGGAAGTTTTCCTGCCTCCACACCCTCTGGCGGGTCATGTCTGCTAATGGGCCATCAGGGATGTAAAAAATATGCCATTGTTCACCTCACAGAGTAAATCACCCATTGTGAAAGTCTCCACCCTTGGGAGAGGGACTGGGTGCTCCCATCTGAGCCCAAGTGGATATAAGCTTGGAGTTTTGGCACTGCTAGCTCTCTTCAGATCCAGAGAAGGACCAAAGCCTTGACCAGACTGAGACTGCTACTGGACTGCAACCATCATTTCCCCAGCAGGTTTCTTGGGGTTTTTTTTGCTTTTAACCCAGGGGGCCACCTAGTGTTCAGCACAGGGCTTGGTAAGCTCCATTCTGCTCGTGCCCTGCTGTGCTGAGCTGCACCTCTGGTGTTCTTGTGGCACAAACGAATTTTCCTTCTGTATTAGTGTATTTTGTGATCTTTTATTAAATTGTTATTCTGACTTGTAATCCCATTCTGAGTTGGATTCATTTCTCCTACACGTTTAACTCTAAACCATCACAAGGTGCTTTTTCATTTATTTGAAGTCAGAAAATGCAAACTTGAAATTATGAAACTGTGGCCCAAGTCTCATGCCTTTCACACACATCACCATCCTTTTATCATTTACTTTGTTGGCTCAGATACCAAGTTTTTGAGTCCTTATGAACGAAATAGATGCTATTATGAGGTCTAAAGAGGAGACACTGGGATTTGGAAGTTCCTTGTAGATGTACTTTCACTTCTACATGAAAATAGTACTTGACATGACATGCAGTGAGGATATATATTAAATAATTATATGAATACTAATAAGAAATGTACATACATATGTCAGCCTTGCATTAAAGTATACTTTATAACATATGGGAATGAAGCACATGTAATCAAGCACAAGGCTACTTTTTAATTAATACTAGTTTCTGAATGTGATATGAAAATTCCTACAGACTGAAAAGAATGTTTTTCATCTATACCCATAAGTAGGTTTGAAGTGCCATTGCTTGAGACTTCTTCCCCTGTTACCAAAATCCCAGGCAGTCCCAGTGCTCTTTGGGGAAATTCACATCACAGAGGGCAACAACAGACTAATACCTCAGTCAGATTTATCTTGTGCTTTTTTTGCCACATTCAGGCTTGTAAACCATCACATCAATGGTCCTGAGGTATTCAATTTAAGCCTGTTAACACCTTAAGTGGATCAGAACTAGAGCAACTTGAGAATCATGAATAGGTTCTATTACCTCACCACTGTTTTCTTTCTGTGACAAAAACATTGGTGTGTCAGGTCTGATGAGGGCAGGAGTACATGCCATTGGTACTACCTGCTTTGGTCCGTTCTGCTTCTGTACAACTTCAGAATTCTAGAGCTGAAGGGAAGTAGCTGACTAGAATCAGCCATTTAGGTATTCTATGAGTGTGGGGATCTGCCCCAGTAGCAGGCTATAGGAGCAGAGAAATTTATTTGTTCAATGGTTTCTAAATCAGATTTAATGCAAGATAATTAGAAAGGTAAGTGGTAATTAGATTGAGTTGAGATATGGTCATTGAGATACAGCCCAGGTAACCAGGATCATGCTCTGCTTCAAGTGGAAAAAGTGGGGACCAAACCAAAACTTTGGGAAACTCAGCTACTTGGAAAAACAGGTTTCAAATCTATGCACATTTATATCAATAAAGAGACTGACTCTAATATAATGTTTCCCAGTGTACTTTTAGCATTTCATAGTACTTGGGAAAAAAAATCTTTAACACACAAAAAAATTAACTTCGCTGGTCTGGCTAAAACAACCATCCCTTACTGAGCTGTAGGTTTCTCTACTGTACTCTGATTTCTGTTCTGTACAGAGCATAATATGGAGATCATTTTCTCTGCTCAAACTTGTAAGGAATAGATAAATAAATATTCCTCTTATATTATAAGCATTAGAGCTCTTCTGTTTGACAATATGGAACATTTAATGTAGACTCTTTCATGCTTTCCTGCATAGCATATTTCTTTTTAGTAAAATTAGGGGGTGGGAAGGCAAATTGCCATAATAAGGGACTGAAAGGTTTGTAAAACATAAGGCAAATAAAGTAATTTTCCGGTGAGCCTGTGATATTGCCATTTCCTTTAGCAGTGTTGAGTCTCCTTCATAATAGAAGTTGCTGAGGGCTTAGAGTACTAGAAAATATAAAATACCTATGGGACATATTCCAGTACTGTACATTAAATTTGAGGATTTTACATGTGATAAAGTATGTCAGTGTTGCTTACAGGGAATTCCAGTGATACCTCAGCTTTCTTGGACTTATTATAAATCCTTTGTTGGAATTATTGCGGCTGGTTCAATAATTCAGATTAGCCCTCATGTTTATTAATGCACTACATCTGTGCAAACAACATGTCAAGCAGAGAGTTTATTGTAATTGCCTGAGCAAACAGAACCTGAAAGAAGCAATTTCCAGTTACAATGTGCTATGACAAGTAATGAGGTAATTGGCATTCTGTCCTGATTACTTCCACCTTCCTTTTCATCAGGTCTATATTGTGTGTGATAGATAGTTTTATAAGAAATGAAGGTGTTTGATAATATGGTCTGCTGCTGCTTAAGGTTAGTGATTAAAGACAATCATAATTTTCTCTCAGAGATCTTATTAGCTTTAACATTATTTATTCATATGTGTAAGATGTGGGCCTAGAATCTCTCTCTCTATACTATACATGCACTTAAAATGTAAACTCAACTACAATCCTATTGAATGCAAAATATCTTTTGAGATTTCCAAGCTCATATAGCACGTCAACTTCTTGTGATAAAATATGTGCTCAAGTAGAAGGATTAAGATGAACTACTTCATGTCTATGGTTAAATATAAGCATTTCTGGTATAATATATGTTAATTAAGTATCTCAGTTGCAGTATATCAATATTAATAAAATAGTTAAAGGTATGATCTGTGGTGTTAGGCAAATCCTCTTTTGAGGTGAAGTTTTAACTTTCCAGAAAAAAAAAAAAAAAGACACTAGCTTTTGTTTAATATTTAGTTTTTAATATTGTTTTTCAACAGAAAGAAAATAGTTACAAGATCTTTTCTTAGGTCTTTTTATTGTCCTACTGTGAACACTGGGCATCTAGCTATTTTTCAGTCTTACTGAAAGTATTTTGAGCTTTATTAGGAGAAGAAAGTTGACAAAAGAGAGGAATACATATATAAAACTGGGAAAAGAACTATGTGTTTCATTAGTTCAGCAAAAGTAGTTTAAACATAAGATCACAGTGGTTTGCATTTCAGTTATTGCTGAGGATTTGGACTTTAATTATTTACCTTTTCTCATCACATGCATGATGTGTTGCCAATCTCTTGGCCATAAACACAATCGCAAAAAAAGTATACATATATATTTATAGCAAAAAGCATTTTAGCTTTCAATTCAAAAGGACCACATAAAAATTTCATTTTATTAAGATCTTTGAGTAACAAAGTGAGAGTTGCAATTTAAGAATGTATGGAAACACATAGATATATAGAAAAGAAGATTTTATCTATTCATTCAAGTCTGTGGTGTATGAACACGGCCATCAATGAAAAGACTTGAAGAGAGTGTTTTCTCCCAGCTCAGCTACAGGCAATATTTACTCAAAATCTGCAAAAAACACCTCCACTTACAGCACAGAAAATGAAACAGCAGATTTTTATAACCCTAGCAAGTAGTTTGGTGGTGCAAGATCTCTCCTACATGACCACGCTGACCATTTTAGGTGAAGCAGGTAGGTGACTCCAAGTATGAGCAATCAAGAGATAGTAGGACTTCCATCCAGAATTTCAAAAAGAAGGTATTGTATTAAATCTAAAGTAGTAAAAGAAGTTAAGATTTGCGTACTTGCATGTCAGTACTCTATGCAATACTAGGTCAAGCAGTCCTGTTGTTATCTCTTCTAGGCAGTTACTAGTGAGACTGTTTGCCCTTTCCGAGGATACATCTTTTGCTGGAGATGTCATCTAAGCTCATACATTGCCAAGCACCAAAACTTTAGAAAACTTAAATTGTGCTAGTCAGTTTTCACAGTGCCCCTAAATTAGCTGCTTTTGTGTTGGACACAACTGCTTATACCCCCATGGTGTAAGTAGGCACATCAAATCATTCTGAAAAAGCATCTGATTAAGCAGCTTGACAGGCCAGGACTTCTCCCAGGATGACTTTTACCTACCCGGCTTAGCAGAGATAGTAGGTGACAGTAACAGTTTAGGTAAACACCAATGGTAAAATGATACAGTATTTCTCTTTTCTCTAGAGAATTAATCAATTTCAAAATGCTTCAGGCCTCCAGGTATGCAGCATTATTTTGAGATTTACTAGATTTTGTAAGTTCAACTCAACGTTCTCATTTGTTCCTTTTGACAAAGAATTGGAGACTATTTATGCAGTAGTTTTAGTACTTATTATTTTGGCTGATATTTCTTAGTACTATGTGTCTGTTAGATGTTTCTTTTTGTTTGTAAATGGGTCAAGAATATGACTTCACTTGTCCTGTGCTCTTATGCTGATTGCATAAGTGAGGTGAAGATGATGTGTGAGAATGGATTAAGAATATAACTGATAACACCTTGAAATGATGCAGAATGTAACTGATAATGCCTTGAACTGATGCTTTAAAATGTGTGTTTACCTTTGCCATGTATGTCCTTCCCCCTCTGGAATCCATGTCTTCCCCTTCCCAGAACCCATTTGTACCACTTCCCCAAAACCATGTGCCCTTCCCAGACAGTCCTTTCGGCGCTCCAAGACCACCCCCCATGGAACAAGAGGGGCGTGACCCACCTTGCTATGTTAATCCCCTCATCCCTGTTGGCCCAAAGCCACATAATACCTTTTCCCCCATTGGAGAATCTGAACCCCCTCCAAGGGACTATAAAAAGTCCCTGCTTCCTGAATAAACTCTCTCTCTCTGCTCGGACCTTCTCCAAGCTGTTGTGGTGTCTTTGTCCTTTGCCCAGGGCTCTGGCACCATGTGGCCTGGGGGGGAACCAGGGGAGAGCACCCCCTCCCCCTCTCCTAGATGCATGGACTAAAAGCCTAGCCTAGGAGACTAATATCATATCGTTGTGGTCAGTCCCACCACCCAACACACCAACGAGGCTTCATCACCCCACATATCCAAACCCGGATAATGATGTAGAAGAACTATGATACCTTTAAATATACCAGAAAACAATATACAGAATACAGAGAAGTTAAGGATCCAAGGTGCTTTCTTCAGACTCATTTAACTAGAAAAATGGAGTGATAAACATAGCATTTCAATAGCTCAAGTATGGTGTTTACAAGGATAAGAGATTTATATCATGAGCTGCGGCAAAAACTAAGCTCTGGTGACATAAGCAAAACTAAACTAAAAGTTTAGTAGCATGTCAAGTTATAATACCTGAATAATACCAGTGTCAATCTCTGACTCATGTTTTCTCTCAAAGCCCAACAAAACAGAAGTTCTGGTCATCCAGGCTGTCCATGGGAAATTGCCGTTCTAGTACATCCATGAAAATCTGGGAGAGAACAGTGGAAAATGTCAACTCCTAATTGTTCCATTCACAAAAAACTGTAAGACTCTTCCATTAGCATAGCTGCTCTTGAGCCACTGCATGACTTTATGTATTTCCACTGGGATACGGTCCTTTACGTTATCAAAAGCAGGAGGCATTTCCTCAATTGGTATGGAGGCTGAGGCTTGTAGGTAATGGAGCTTCAAATTGAATTCTGGATTAAATCCATGCTGAGTTGCCAATCCAGTACTTTGTGTTCTTTGCCAATAGCTTTGGCTCAAGCGAAAGAAACAGGCTTTGTTCTAAACTGGTGCAAATTCCTTGGTTGCTGTGATTGTAGCTTGTTCAAAGTGAGTGATCACATATGTGAGTCTTAAGTAGAGCTGTGCAAAACTTGGCAGCTTGAGTGCACAGGGGGTTTGGTGAACCCTCATTTAGCTTCTGTGTTTGTGGGTTTGAATTAGTGTTAGGAAAATGAAAGGATGAGGTAGGAGATGCACTAAAAGGAAGCATACTAAGAAGTAAAATGAGTCACAGAGAGACACTGGAATTAGATGAGATCAAAAGTGAGGGATTGTAAAAATAGTTTATTGCAATTGATATATAGTTTTATTATTTAAATACTTTTGTTGTGTTAAATATACATTATGGAAGATACACAAAGAAGAATTAGCTTAATTTTTTTTTTTTCTCATGTAGTGGAAATAAGAGAAAAAACTTAACTTTCCTGAATGAACCCTGACAATGATTTACTTAGTTCAGTATTGTTCATATTAGGCTTTATAATTTGTATGTCTTGCTTGCCAGAGAACTCTTACTCATTAGCTGTTTTCAATTCTTTTAATTTAAAATTTACGCATTAATAAATTATGTGTAAGTAGTAGGCTATGGCAAATGATTCTGCTAAATAGCTGCATAGCATCAAATCAACTTGGAGTACAGGTCCTTTTAACTATCCCTTCTTATCTCTTTTGTCCTCCAATGTTGTGTTAGAGTGATAAAATGGTGTTAGGTAGAAACTCCTTCTTTCACATGATAGAAATTTGAGGTGAACACATTGAAACCCTGACGAAATATAGTTTTTATTGTGGTGATATTTTGCCTCTCTCACTCTAAATGTTGCCATTATTATTTAAAACAATGACAATGAGTTACCTAACTTGAGTTAGGCTTTTGTGAATCATGATATTGTCCTTGGAAGAAAATATACTACACTGTTACCAGCACTCTTCTTGTTTTGCAAATGCAGAATATAATCAATTGACTAACTATCCCTTTCCAGTCTCCCCATTCAAAAGTACCCTTGTGGCATTTTCAACCACTCTCAGAGTAGAAACACTGGCGAAGACAAAGAGATGATCCAAAGTAC
Source organism: Formicarius rufipectus (assembly GCA_013399695.1). Classification (NCBI taxonomy): domain Eukaryota; kingdom Metazoa; phylum Chordata; class Aves; order Passeriformes; family Formicariidae; genus Formicarius; species Formicarius rufipectus. The sequence continues at coordinate 34,584 of VXAU01003845.1, forward strand.
TCCTATCCACCACCTCAAACTGTGTCTCCATGGGACAATTGGAGTGGTACAAATGGGTGATTTGCTTTTAATTTCTCCTGAGAACCAACTCTACTTGCAAAATAACAGAGACCCCTTAAGTAGCTTTTAAGATGAGAAGGATACCAACTATTTTGTATTAAGGATTTAATGGGATACATATGGAAATGCAGTCAACATGGCAATATAAAATGCAACTATGTTTTCAAGACAAAATTTCAGTTTCTCAAAACCAATAATGTGCAGCATAGGGCAAATGATAAAACAGACGTGCATGAAAATCTAGGCTATCTATTATCATCTGATGTTGACTCAGCAGGGGAATCCTGCCTTTGAGTTGTACTATAATCAGTGTTCCTGTATTTATGCATCTCATTTTTCCAAGAGAAAATGGAGCAGAGCTGGTGACTTTTACCAGTTCCTTGCAGTTCTGAGGTTTTAGCCAAATTTGAAGCAAATCCCAACAAGAAATTATTTTAGAAGAGATGTGTAGCACAAGTGTTGTGATAGAAATGGCAATATAATTGTAGGGATCCTTCATGTAAAATGGACAGTCTTTTGTCAGTGATCATGAGAAAATTCATGTCCGTCAATTCTACTGGTTATTGTTTTATTTGACTGGAAATACAAACCATCAGTTTAATACAATAAGAATTTCTATCTATTTCTACCTTAAATATTATAATGTAATTAAGAAATTAGGATATGTTTGTGGATAGAACTGCAGAATTTCTGATAGTTACATAGGTTATTTTTCACTTATAGCTCTCATGGAGCTAAATCTATCAACAAAAGCCCCCACAAAACCCCATGAATCTCTAATTGCATCCAAGATAAGAGATTTTAATGTTGCTATTAATACATCAAAATACATTAAGAGAACATTTTGGGAATTAAAGGAGTAGCTCCAAAACTAAGTTGAAAACATACAGCTAATGAACAAAGTAAAGAAGAATATAGCAGAAATTATGTAGAGCATTGTTTTTCTGATTGGAAAATCTTAAAAACAAAAAAAATTATATATCTGTTATAATTAATTTTTTAAAAAAATTGCATTAACCAAAAAATCTCTACTATAAAATGCAATAAGATCATTCAGCAGATCTAAGAAAGCAATACAGTGTATTAAAATTCTATTGTCTTTACAGCAATTTGGAAAGAAATATTTCAGTATTATCAGACTCTTTACATTTCATTCCTATCAGAATTTCATTGTGAGAGGATATGGTTTGGCTAACTAAAGAGGAACTATAATTTTGGGTACAAACCTCTGCAAAGTAAAGAGTAACCCAGGAGAATCACAGAGTGAAAGTCAACTAATTTGGTTGAAAAGAATACTTTTTCTTTGAGGAAAGAACTTATGAGATACTTCAGGAAGACAGAAATGATCAGAACAAGAATATAATATTATTGGTTGAAGTAAGCACCAAAATACCTGTTGAACAATCACCTTAAAAGGTATATTCATTTACAAGATGACTTGGGTTAATTTTGTGACATAATTGGCTGAAGTAAGAAAAAAGCAAATGAAAATAGAACTATAGCTACATGCTGTTCATCTCTCTCTTTTTTTTTATTCTTTTTTCAGAAAGAAGATACATTTAATAATAATAAAAAAACCTCCAATTTGGGATTCCACTCAGTCACATTACTCTGCTGAAGATAAACAATAAACCCAATATATTATTGCTAATAATTACTATTTTCATATGTGATTATCATTAACAATAAAAGCAATCATATGAGTCCTTTTCTTATTTACAGCACTTGCAAAATCCTCCTCAAAGTTAATGTGAGTGGGCAGAATCACCAGGGAAATGATGTAGGATGACTTTACAGCAGAAGATTTTTAGGGCTTGAACATCTGAACACAATTTTTGCTTTTCCATGTCATGTATTTCACAAGAAAGAGTATTAAATCTTAGTGTCATGATAGCTAACACTAAGTCATTCTGCGTTTCTTTTAATTACAGTATTTCTTCAACCTGATGTATTGCCAGTTAACAATTCATTTTCCAGCCAACTCTTGTTCCAATGAGTCATAATTTCCTGCTACACAGAGCTATTTACACAGAATCCACAATAAACTTTTTCTTTGCAATTAACTGCCCGATGAGGTCTCTAGTCAGAATGTTGTGAGAAGTATTTCTTGTCTTCCTTTTGCATCTTACCACTACTATAAGGGCCCAAGAAGCAGCTCATCATCTTTCTATACATAGTTAAGACTTCAAAGAAGTATTGATTCCAGAGACAATAATTTTTTACCTTTGTCATCAAGGTTTACCTTATGTATATGGAAGCCAAATGTTTTTTGCCTTTCAATAAACCAGTGTAACTGATAAATTAATCTGAGGTGTGTCCTTAATGATCTTTTCACTGAAAGTCAAATGTTTTCAGGAAACAGAACTGGAAATTAATGTGAAAAGAATTCCTTGGATCTAGTTTTTCTGGAAAAGAAAACAGAACAAGTTTCTGTTTTGGAAAGCTAGAAAAATAATTTTGAAAAACATTAAACAACCCAATTTATAACCAAAATATTCATAGGTTTGATACCAAAGAGCGGCAGAAACAAACTCCTTCCAATTTGTAAGTGTTAAAAAGACCTTCTTCCTGACCTCTGTTCCATGCAGTCACAGCCTCGTTGTGTTTCACCACAAAAAATTTAATGTTTACTTTTTATCTGGATACACAGAGCTCAGCTTACATCTTATTTCTTTCAGTTACAATCCTTATCTAATTCTCTAGGATTTTTCTAAGACTATATTGCTCCTTATTTGGCCATAGTGGAATGCTGAGGGCAATGTTCAAGTTCTCCTAATAGTTTCAAAATATCCATGTATGTAGGTAATTTTGAATGGTGCTGCTCTTCATTCACGTTACTTTTTGAATTTTCAATTTTGCATTCGGTGCCTGCTTGTGTGTTTGGGTTTTTAAAATTATTTTCTTCTTTTGCAAAAACTTTTCTTCGTTTCTATCTAGCTATAATGCCTATGAAATTTGCAAGATGGTCATATGTTAAGATTGGAATGAATGCAAATTTGGAGTCATATCTGTGATGACTTATCTTTCTACAAATATTCCTGAGAGCAAGATTTGATCTCATGAAAGCTCAAGAAGAAAAGTAATTATGACTATCACAAAGGGAATCCAAAATATCAAATTTACAATTTTTACATAATGAAGTGTTAGCCTTTACATTTAGTAGCTACTGATTTTCTCTAGCTACTCGATGCTTACACTACTTCTTTGTTTATTTTGCTATGATTGCCTTTGTTGGTTCAGTGTGTTTTTGCAATGTGTGACTCTCTCCTGGATGAATCTACTCAGGGGTTTAAGTACCTATGTGATAACTTTGTTATGAAAATTTGTCAATAAAAATTACTATTTTTTTCTAAGACATGCAATTCTTTGCTGTGTACCAGTAGGCAATTCAGTTCTCAAGACATTTGAGCTCCTGAAGGTGGAAGGGAAACATTCCCATGATGTGACTCTAGGTACTTGCACAGACCCTGTGCTTTGAGGAATCTCCTATTAGTAGAGAAATTGTCATGCACAAGTTCAGTGAAGGCAACTAAAAGGGAGAATTGGTGTCAAGTTTCTTCAGTAAGCACATACTGATTCAAGATCTGTGCATGTGATGACCTGCAACTCACCAGGAAAGAGGCTTGGGCTGACTATGCAGACACTTTCTTAAGTCATAATTTTGAGTTATGAGGAGTGAAAATTTTGATGATGAGGGTGGGGAAATCCATAAATCTAAGCTTCAGGACATGGGGATAGCTCCAGGTAGTCAACTCCTGAAGATTTATCTAAGATGTTGTACTCTCTCTGACTCTAAATGAGTTATCTAACTGAAATAAATAAGGTTTCATTCCCCAGCCTCTCTTTAATCTTTCCTACTAGTTAGGTTTTGGTAGCATTCCACTCCTCAGCTATTTCTATATAGGAATATAGTTTTCAGTTAGCAGTCTTGGAACCATCTCAGAATCACTGGAACACGGAATGGTTGAGGTTGTCAGGCAAACTCTGAAGGTTTACTGGTCCAATCACCTGTTTCAGCAGGGCCACCTAGACGCAGTTGCCCAGGACCTTCTACAGACATCCCTTGAATATCTCCAGTCAGTCTCACAGTAAAATACTGTTACTTGTTTTCAGGTTGTGCCAATCTTTCTTGTTTCTGTCAGTGGGCAACATTCCTGACTCCATTCTCTTTGCACCCTCCCTTCAGGAAATTATCCACATGGATGAGAACCTTCTCTTCTCCACATTGAACAGTCATAGCTCCCTCAGCTACCCCTCATATGAGAGGGTCTTCAGTCCCTTAACTGTTTCAGTAGTCTATCATTGGACTCTCTTCAGTATGTTCATGTTTCAGTTGCAATGGGAAGTCTGGAACTGGACCCAGCACTTAGCTGTGGCCTCACCAGTGCAAGGAAGGATCACCTCACTTGATCTGCTGAAGACGTGTTTTCCCCAATGCAGCCCAGGATACTGTTCACCTTTGTTGTAGCAGGGACACATTACTGGTTTGTGGTCAACTTGGCATCCACTGGGATTTCCAGATCCTTTTCTGCAGAACTACCAGGTGGCCCCTGGTACTGCTTTCTGGCTCTGTTCCTCCCCAGGTGCAGGACTTTGCACATCTGGCTTGTTAAACTTTAGAAGGCTCCATTAGCCCCTTACTCCACTCTGTTGCAGTCTCTCTGGAAGACAGCACAGCTTTTTAGCATGTCATTCACACCTCCTAGTTTGGTGTGATCTGCAAATTTACTGAGGGTAGGCTCTGCTCCATCATCCAGACCATTAATGAAGGTGTTAAATAGTACTAGGCAGCATTGGTAGAATTCTCATTTGCCACACGGGGGACCTGGGTTCGATTCCCAGCCAATGCAACATTCTCCTCGGGCAGGATGGGCTCATCAGCCACCCGGCAGCCATCCTAGGAGAAGGACAACTCTGCCTCCAAAACCTACATCCTGAGGACCTCGCTGTCACTGTCCAAGCTTGCTAGGCCCTGGCAGATGAGCCTCAGGAGTAAAGGGTGGGGCCAGTTCTGCGCAGGCTGCGCCTCACCTAAAAAAAAAAAAAAAAAAAAATCCACTGCGCAGGCTTGAGGGATTCACCCACTTTGCGTGGGTAAAAACCCTCCCAAATCTTCGTTCGCGAAGTCTAGCCATACATACATAAATAGTACTGGGCGTACAGTGGATGCATGGGATCCACTCCTAGGTGCTGTCCTCCCTTTAGAATTCCTGCTGCTGATCACCCCCTGAGCCTGGCTATTCAGCTACTTTTCAATCCTCCTCTAGAATGAGCCAAAAGACCTGAATACATCAAAATAACTCTTATAATGCCAATGTTTTTATTTTAGTTACTTTTACTAGGAAGGAAGAAGATTAAAATGATTCTTAGATTACCTTTATCCCAATACTGCATATATAATGTCTTTTGGTTGTAAATAATCTGAAAACTGGTTTTGTTTGTTTGTTTGTTTTCTACAATATACTAAAACTTTAGTTTTCTAAAATGAGCTAAGGTCAGGAAATTTGCAAGCTGAATATTAACTCCCAGGACACCAGGAGCTGAGATTCATATAATTGGAGAACATACTTAGAAGTCAGAGTCATAGAATCACTCTAGGGAGGAGAAATGGAAAGTAGCCTTGAACAAATTGTAAATATCAGCACTTTAGGTATTCTTCTCTAACAAAACATTAGTTAAATTCTTTACATGTAATTACTTCTTCCACAAAACCTGTTTAGACCAGAGGAACCCTCTTCTGAAATTAAGATATTAATAATCTAACTAGTTATATAGGTATTTTTAATTTATTTTAGCTGCCAGCCTAATTTGCTTTAGTTAGGATGAAGTAAATGGCAAGGGACATTAGCATCTATCAATAAATAAATTAACTGTTAAGAAATTTAGATCTAAACAAGCAGCCATCTTAATCAACACTTGGGTAGAATTTTGACCTCCTTGTCCACAATAAGAAATTTAAACTCAGATGTTGCCTGATTCAGGAGGAACACCTCACCAGGGAAAGGTGGGTGTGATGTGGTAGGGGCAGGGGCCAAGACTAGGAGGAGGACAGAAAGATTTGTCATTTCTCTGCTCCCTAACAGTGATTGTCATGGATTCTGACCTACATTTAAAGGACTGTCTCTGAATTTTACATTGTAATATATGTATGTTAAAACTGTAACTGAGGCCGAAACTGCACAAATGAGTGTCGTAGCCACAAAAGTATAGTATCTTGTTGCCAGTTCAGTTTTCATTTTCTGTTCTTATAAATCCTGATCCTGTGCCTGTCCTATGTGTCTTCCAGGAGATTGGGTTGAAATCATCTCACTCTCCATTGCCAAGAACCCCATAGGTAGCTCTTGACTGAAGAATAGTTTTTCAATTGTAACAAAATAAAAAATATTGAGTCCTTTCTTGAAGTCAGGCCACAAACAACATATCACTAGTTAACAGTTGGTCTTAATCAGTTTTAGTTTTATATGTGACTGTAATTACTGCTTTGTAATGGATTTTCATGTGGAGTTTAGTAGAAACACTCATATATTCATATTTCTAACGAAATTGTAAAGTAATCAGATCTTCCACTTATTCAAAAATGGATGAAATTGTAATAAATTATATCTAAATGTTTTTGTACCTCGTCAGCAGAAAGCTAAAATACTGCTGAATAAGAACTAGGTGGTGCTCAGTAAGAAGGTACACAGAAGTAAATGATTCCTTCCCTTGTCCTTTGTTTTTTATTATAGAGTCTGCTGCTTGATTGGGAGAAACATACCTTTTTCTTTTTCTTTTCTTTTTCTTCTAAGTTTTTGGAAATATTTTGTGAATTTTCAGATTGGAGAGATATGAAAAAAATTAAAATTTCATGGATAATGAGAAGCTTGAAAATGTGGATTGTAGTCACTCCAGAAGCAGAAGGTAAATTTTAAAAGTGTGCTTAGTGTAACAGTAAAAGGTTAATGTAGGGAAATAGGTTATCTATTTTCTTTTGTCAATAATCAAAAATCAATATAGACAAAATTAACTGAAGGTTGGAAATCTTACTTCTGTTTCTTGTATGTATTTTTATTTCAATATAAAAGATTTTTTTTTTCTTACATTTCACCTACTAATATTCATGAGGTTTATGCTTTCTCTTTTGGTAAGACATGAGCTTATACGTCACAGCTCTGAGACACTCAACAACAAAAAGTTAGAAAGATTTTGGGAAAGGGAGTCAGTATTTTTGCTCAGTGACTTTCGCTAGTTAGGAAATTACATAATTGGTGTTTGCTTTCATATAACAAGCCCTAACAATACCGTGAGGTTCTGTACATTATACAGATAAAAATATATGCACAACCTGGAAGGAGCTCTTCCATTTTTCTGTATCTTTGGGAAGTTAGATGGCAGTTTGACTGCAGAGGTCAACCAATGGATAAAAGACTATAAATAAAAAAAAATCTCTTAACTGAATCACTTCAAAGCTTTTCTTCTGTATTTCCAGTATTTCTTCAAGTAATATGCCAAGAGTTGTGGTCATTTGATGAAAAAGCAGGTTAAAAAACATTGCTTTCAATATAGCGACAGGACTGAGTCTACATGTACTTTGATATAATCAGGGAAATAAACTTTGTCCCAGAGTTTTCTAGGGTATGTGCTATGGAAAATTCTAGTTCCATTGTCTTTTTCTGCGAGATACTTCAATATTTTTTAAAAGTATGTTGCCTTTCAGGTCTTTACAATAGAAAAAAACAATAGAGATTATTTTGGGGGTTTTGTTTTAAAGAATGGTATTCTGCCTAAATTCAGTTGGCTTTTGTGCAAAAAGAAAAACTTGGTAAAGAAAACAGCAAACTTGAATGGAAATTTCAGACCAAAATAAAAAAGTCTTCTAGTTCTAACTGGCAAGACTGATTCTGCAGCAGAGCAAGACTTGCTAAACTTTACAGTTTTTAGGGCCTACTAGATCCCTGGTTCAAGTATGAGAGGTCAGCAGAGGCCAGATGAAGAACCGAGTTGGGATCAGTAAGATTTTCTAAGTGAGAAAGTGCTGGCTCTTTCTGTGGATGCCATGGCAAAAGTAGCTGAACATGAACCTACATTTCTCACTAAAGGGTGGACTGTGATTTCCAAGGAATCAATATCCTTTACCTCTGGTCCCTCTTCACCCTTTTTTGCACAGAAAAATTGCATGGATATTCATCATCTATGCCTACCTAACCGGTATTAACAGTTCACTAATAGTAGGTTGCCATTGTGCTTGGTTATTGTGTAAAGACAACTTCATACATTTAAGTAAAATAAGTAAATGTTTTAATCCATAGGCTTCAATTGGGTTCTAATTTAATTTATCTAGGAAAACTCAAAATAGCGGCAATTGTGGATAATGTAAGATAAAACAGACTAGCGAAAATATAAAGTCAAGGTCCTACAATTTTACATTATCCCTCATTCAAGAGTCTGAAATCATTAGGTCCTGACTTTGCTCAGTAAGATAATATCTAGCTCCAGTCTGATTTTGAGCAAATTCTGTTGATGAATGGAAAAGGTTATTTGTTGCTTGGAATGTGCCTGAAAACAAACTATTCCTGAGGGCAACTGAGAAGTTAACAAAAAAGAAAGAGTGTCATCTGTTTCCTTGCATATTCTATTGCTCTGAATAATACAGAAAAATAGGATACTAATTCTTAGGATGTAAGAATTCTAATAAACTACTTTTAGACAAAGGAAATTCTCTTTTCTGTGATATTTTTTCCATTATTCTCCATCTGTCTTTTCGTATTATAAGCTCTAGGGCTACGATCTGTGTATTTGTATATATTTGTTAAAGCACTTGGCACTCTCTCTGTACTTAATGCAAACANTAAAATTTTGTTTCATGGTGTAGCACTTGGTTCTTCTTCATATAAGTGAAATTAGAATCATGGTAACATCAAAAACAGAACTGAGAGAGGCCACTCATGGTGTAGGTTATTTCCTTCATTGATAATTCCTCATAATTTTCTAGAAACAAATATGTCATGATAATGTCCTTTCCTGGTTCCAACAAACCTGGAAATAAATAAACAGAATGTTTCTTTATGAAGCTTTTTGGTTTTTTCCTTTTTATGGTACTGTTTAAATTATAAACCTCAGAAGACAATGTCCAAATTAAATGAAAAATTAATGGGAAAAAAAAAAAGTCAGGTAAAAGGGGAGTGGAGAATTCTAGTCCCCTTCCTTTTCTCCTGAAGAAGAGAAAAATTCTGTTAAATTTCCTTTTAAGATTCCAGTGAGTCTCACAGGCAAATATTCAGTTATGGTCTTGACAGCTTCTCAGAGTTCTTATTTTAAAAGAGTGAGTCACGCCCATCTTCTGAAAAAGCAAATTATTTTAAAACACTCTTGGTTGCTGAAAATTCTTATTCTTCTTGAGTGTCTTAAGAGAATATTAATTGCCAACAGATAAAGATATATTAATTACCTACTGATAAACTCTTCTTTTAAAATGTTGAGTTCCGATAGCAAGCACTCAAAGATAATTAAGAACTTGGGATAATTGAGAAATGTAGGGCACATCCACATACACTTCACATAAGGTTATTCAAGCTAGTCCCAAAAGGGACTATGTGTTTGCCAGTGTTATGCCAAACAGGTATACTAGTTCATGTATAGGAAGCAGTATAGTGATGTGAATATGGTATTTGCACTGGGACTAATTAGGTCATTTCACTTTTCATATTGTGATTGTTTCTAGTTTTGGAGACAGCTGGGTATCTTTTCACAGTGCAATATTGTTCACTATAGACATACCCTTAAAATTATTGTGTATACTACCTTACCGTATATTGTGTATATGACCTATTCATCATGTGCACTGAATGAATTAGAATCCCCATTGGAAAACAGCACACAATTGTTCATAAGCCATCATGTAATTCAAGAGTCTCTCTTTTGAGTTTTCTAACTTTAAAAGTTTGATTTTTGCCATCTGACTTTTTAAGGAGGGAGGAAACTGAAACGTACTTTTATATGTCGTGACAATCCTCCATTCTGTTCTCTAACAAGAATGCTGAGTCTGCTATTCCTTGTATTAGGAGACAACTATTATCTCAGAGGGGAGTGGACAAACTGGTGGTGTTTGATCATGGGGTTGGAGGGACCTCAGCACAGGTTGACTTTCTTTCTTCAACTTCCTTCCATGAAAGTTTTTGGCCAGATGTGAGGAAAGAATTATTGGGCTTACATTGGTGCTATGAGAAATGGAAAGAACCTTTAGAGAATTTTCAAGAACAAATTTTAGCATATTTTGCTCTCAATAGTTATACAGTATTTAAAGGCTATTGCTTACAGAACTCACTAGTCATTGAAACAACATACATGACAAAATAATATTAGTAAAAATATGCACAGGAGTAATGAGAATTTTGTTCAAAGGAGGGATTCGGGTTATTGTACAAGATTTCTCCCACTATGTAGTTTAGGATTTTACCCCTCAAGAAGTTTCTTAAAGAAAAAATAAAAGATAAAAATAATTTTTTCATAAATATGCATTTCCTTTTTACAGAGTTAGCATGAAACACTGAATTTTTGTATCTCCTATGATTGAAGTATGAGTAATTGCACATATAATTGAACTGCCAGATATAATTTCTCTGATTAGAAATGTACAGATTTCAGCTTGGTTTTCTAGCTTGAAACTGATCTAACATCATAGATTTGTAGGTTAATATGATCTATTGAGATAGATTTCCATTGGTTTCTTTGTGTAAAATAAAGTCAGGCCATTCACAAACACTTAATTCTATTATAGATTAATTCCATTAAATTGTTGTCATGGTTCTGAAGTGATGAATGTGACAGCAATGAGCTTGATTCATGCCTGGGATACACTGAATGTTACAAGCCACATCTTTGAGGGCAGGTCTTTCAGATAGGGAGATTTTCTCTGGGTGTAGGCTACAACTGCACAAAGCACATATGACTTTAGGAAACTGGAACAATGTATTGAGTATTAAACTATCAGAGTGTCTCAGTACACATTATAGGCATCAGCAAGCAATGGAATTGTTAGAAAAAATCACTGCCTACATTCTCATGTACCTCAATCCATCCTTAGTGAGTGCACCACTCTTAACCTCCAGTTGCAGTGCAGACTTCATGACTTAAAGGTTTTTTCCTCTGTCATAATTTTCATAATTCATGGATGACTTGTTTAGACCCTGTTTCATGACACACAACAGAGGAAAACTCAGGATATTTGGTGCAACACTCACATCAGGCCAGTCCTCTCCAGGAGTAGCTGGGAAGGCTCAAAGACATTTAGTAAAAACAAAGAAACAAACAAACAAAACATCCCTCCAAAACCACAAACAAAAGCAAAAAAAAAATAAATCTCCCAAACCAAAAAACAAACAAATTTTTTAAAAAAGGAAACTCAACCCCCCCCCTCCAGAAATTAGG
>VXAU01003845.1:54877-71990 GCA_013399695.1 Formicarius rufipectus
CTCCTTGTAAGCTTAGAAAAATGACACAAATGGCCCTGAGGTGGTCCTCTATAGGCCTTTCTCTTCCCCTGTTTGCTGCAAAGAGAGCTGGTAGCCACTAGAGGGGAGGAGACTGCCGGCTTTCCTGAGCGCTTCACGCTACAGCTTGAAGGTGCAGAAGCTGTCACCAGACTGGTTGCCCAACGAAATGGTTTAAAATATGTTATGAAGGTTAGTAAAAAAATAAAAATAAATTTTTTTTCGCTCATGCCTCCACTCCCCTTAATGCATTTTAAATATTAACTGATCAGCACATTGGCTCTCTTTGGAGTGTTACTATCTCAGGTGATAACTGGGGGAGGGAAAGAGCCTACGGTAACAAATATTTAAAATGTTACATCTGGAGGTAGTGTGTTAAATCTTTCTAGGCAAATATTTAATTTTCTATGAAAGGATGTTGGAAAAATCAGGGCTTAGTCTAGGAATAGGAAGCATTTATTTCCTATATGAAATGAGAAGTTTTGATTTTATGTGTTCAAAGTTTCCAACCATTCTCCTCTTCCCTCCTCCTTTCCTCCCGAACTGCTGGTGCTGAAGAAATGTCCAAACTAGTAGAAAACTTAAGTATCACTCTTACAAACTTTTTGAAACTTATAGCCTGTGTTATATGCAAACAAATCTAAGCCAGAATAAGCAGAAATTCTCTTTTTATCATCTGTAGATGGGTAAATATATATTTCTGTCTTTATATATATATAGTTGACCTTTTTATTTTATTTTTTAAAACAGAGTAAAATTCTTGGTATTGTTAAAGAGCTATAATGTAGAACTGTAGCTTGTTACACTTACTCTCCTGAGTGTAATTGCACTAAGATCATTCCGTTTCCATTTGGAAAGCCAGTGGCAATTACTGGAATACAATGTATCATGCATTTGCTCACTGGATATAAAACGTATATACTAATTCGCAATAAAATGTAACAGCTGTCAGTGCATTTTCTGCTCTGTTACTTCAATAAATTGGAACTCTGACTAGAAAATGGGAATATTGCATTTTTACACACTCCGTAATGTGTTTGCTTTTTGCAAATACAATTTATTTTTTTCATGACAAAAATTGTGGTTTGTTATTACTGCTAGTGGATAAATATTCTTATATCAGAATGAATTACACATGGTATCTGTAAAGAAGTAGTAATATTTTCTGCTTTTTATTGTAGCCTGTCTCCAGTAAACAAAATGCACTTAACCTACTTCTGTCACATATTGGGTATTTTTTTATTATCTTTTTTTTTTTTTTTTTTTTAAACATTGCAATGGTAGAGAGATGGGGGGAGTTTATTTTACCCTACTTTTGCAGGTATTTAGGTAACTGGTTAACATTTTGTAGAAGACCATTATTTCTCTCTTGGATTTATTTTTATTTTTATAAACATATATATAGATAAATAGTTCTGGAAGATGGTTATTAACCATGACTCCTCACATTATGAACTAGTGCATCTGAGTTTTATTTAAGATAAAATGCCTGCACATTTGTGTAATTTTGTTACTTGAGGTCAGACTTTTCACAGATAATTAGCCTTTTACACACTGTGAAATCAACCTGCATTGGTTATTTGGCTAGACTCTTTGCTTCTGTTCTTTATTTCCCAGAAGGTTAACGTGCTGAAAATCTAGCTGCAAGCACATAGTACTGTCTCTTTGTGTTGCTAATTATCCTGTTGCATAATTATTAATATCAGGAGCAGGAAGAGGAAACAAGCACACCAAATAGTCATGAATGCTAGTGTTCTGGCAGGAAGCTAGTCCTGCATTAATAAAATGTGCCTGTGCCAATATCACAGAAGATAGGAGCGTTCCTTGTTAAGGATCATTTATTAACTGAGATCATCTTTTAGTTCGCCTTGGGGTAATGACTAATGTCAATGGCAAATTTCACAGTTGTCTAGAGAAATGAATTAAATTTGTAATAAAAAGCCCTTCGGCTTGTTGTACATGTTCATTTATTGGAGTAGTTGAACTAGGAGAACTGTAAGGCAACCAAGAACATTGGCTTAATTTTCCTTACATATAATAGTGACCTTTAGCTTCATATTGAAAAAGTTACCTATTATAGACTGGTAAATTAAATGAGAAGTTCCTCTAATGCAAAATAAACTAAGTGACTGAGCTAAGTTAAACGGCCCTTGAGCTTATGAGGTTTTTGGCAGAATCAAATTCTTTTTTTTTCCTACATCTGTTCTGCACAAACCTTCTGAAGGTGGTTTGGTGTCTAATCAGTCAGATAAAACATTACAAAGTGGGATGCTAATAAGTAGTTAGAAGCCCATCCTGAAAGATACCAGGATGATTGCAAACTTGGGATAGTATAGTGACATTTTCATATTGAAAGTGTGGTTTTGTTTGAAAACTCTGAAATGTTCTTTGCACATCTTCTTTTATATAAAATCAAAGCAAGCTGCATCAATTTATAAAAAGGTTGGTCTGACATTTGCCTTTTTTTGTTTTAATTTTTGTATTTATTGAAAACCAGAAGCAAGACCTAAAATATTGTTACTGTAGAGAATAAATAGGAAATTTTGAAATGTAAGAAGGAATGGCATGAACCACAGCACAGATGGAATGAGAACTAAAATAATCTCATGTTCCTAGGTCAAAGGTCAAAAGAATTTCTGATTTCAGGATATATATTTTAGTTTTAGGTGTGATAATATATCCTGTCCCACCAGCAGTTTCATAGAGACTCTATCTAATGGTTAGTGTGTAGGTTTCTCCCTTTTGAAGAGACACAAGAGAAAAGACAATAAAAGTACAGGGAAGATCCAAACAGACAGCAAGAGAAAAACCTTGCATCTGTTAAAAATGGAGATGGGAATATCTTTACTTTCCCATCAACACCTAGCTGGGTTCAGGATGTGCTTATATGGTGCCTCCCCACCCTATCACCACCCATGTTTGTCAAAGTTAATGGCAAAACTGCAAAGCCAACATTTCTAAAATCGTTTTTGCATTGTGTATAAATTCTCCTTTTAATTCTGCATAGTAGGTGTTTTTGTTTGATCTAGTGCTAGAATTCTGTGCTTATTACCAGCAAATTTAACATGACAGTCATCAACCCTATTTACTCTGAAGGATTCTGATGTTCTAAAATAACTTTTGGAAGTCTGGTACGAAAATACATGTTTTAATGGACACTTTCCCCATAATATATTTTTAAAAATAATTTTACAGGTGAATGAAAGAATTTTCTAACTGTAACTATGAGACTGAGCAAAACGAACGGAGTGTAGAGTACAATCATGAAAATGTCAATATGAATTCTTAATGGCTTCCAGGGCAAACCATAGCTTCTTAACAGTGATACAGACATAAGAAGTTTGTTGAGAATTTTGGCAACTCTTGTCCACAATATTGTTGTGTGACCAACTCAACAATTATTTCAAGTGTAAAATTAGGCTGTGGAGTAAACGATATAGACCAATGTAACATCCAGAGATTCTAATATATCCACAGGGAGTCAGTTTTGCCAGGTGAGTTTTTGTTTGTTTGTTTGTTTTTGTTTTGTTTTGTTTTTTTGTTGTTGTTTTTGTTTGTTTGTTTGTTTTGGTTTTGTTTGTTTGGTTTTTTGTGTGTTTTTGTTTTTGTTTTTTTTTCACCAGTCTGTTAATGGACCCAAACTATGGAGACAGAAAACAGGGAGTTAAACACAGAGGTACAAAGCTGCTAATGGTTACTGTTTACTTTTTCTGACAGAGAAGGTCAACTTTAATTTTGTATCTTTCACATGCCTGAATTCTAATGTAGCATGTTAGAAGCTTTTAAGAATATTCCAGAGATGGTTACGAGAAGATAATGCAGAAGCATGGTGGCATTCATAAGTGGGGGAGGGAAACAGTAGACGTACATTGTCCTTCCATGTAAATCACTACTAAGTTTAGTGGGTCAGCTATCCTTTTTTAAGGTCCAGATTAATATTCATTGCATAGACAGGATGATAACTAATTGGGGGGAAAAAAAAAAAAAAAAGTCTTCTGCATGGCTCTGAGAAAATTCTGAAAGTTTATCTTTTATGCTGTTTTTAAATCCAGGAAAAAATATTTTAGAATATATATTTCTTAAGCATGAAAAAGGGTTTTGTTTAGCTGTATGTAGTGAAATTGCGTTTTCTCAGCAGCAAGAATGTATAGTAGCAGGAGACCTTAATTTCAAAAAAGCTGTTTAAAATCTAACCATTGAAAGTTGGGAATATGTAAGCAAGTCTTATGTTTTTAAAATAAATATTCTAATGTCTGTTCAGAATACAGGCATGGGCTTGTATAGAAAGTGTGGTTTACATTGAGTTTTCAGTATGTTAACGTCAGTGGTTTTTTGTTGGGCTTTTTAAGGAGAGAAGAAAGAAGTATAATTGAAGCTAAAACTTGATGTGAGTGACAAAAAAATGATGGATTTTTGAGTTAATAAAGACAGTGACTGTACACAGGTACTTGAAAATTTCAATACACAGTTCTTTTAAGAAAATTAAGATTTTTCTTTATGTTTAAGGAGAAGGGGAGTAGCTAACAACTCATTTTCTTCCACAACATTTTTTTTTTCTAGGAGATATGTAACTAATAATATAACAGGTTTTTTTAAAAACTCAGAGAAACAAATGTCCTTGCAGCAAGGAATATGAAAGTGTGTAATTATTATGCAATTAAATGAAATGATTGAATATATATTTTCTTAAAATTCAAGTACTGTCATCAGCATTTACAAAATTAATACCTTGAGTACTGTCAAAATGTTTCAGAAATTTTAGTGAGAGGAATATCTGAAATTTATACTGTCCCTAATTAAGTTGGCCAAATACAAATCTAAACAGCTAAGTTTCAAAATGCTGGTTTAGTTTTGGGCTTTTTTTTTTTTTTTTTTTTAATTTTTTTAGTCCTACTACAAATCTTCACATCTGNTTTCAATTCTGTTAGTCTTTCAGGAAATGATCTATTGTCTCTGTTCCATTTATTTAAACTAAATTTTCTGTTTTCTGTCAAGAGGTGTTTTCTATCAGGAGGTATTTTCTATTCTGGATTTATTTGGTTTTTAATAATTTCCCCACACCCCACCTTTGTAAACTGTAGTATTTACTTTTCACAGCCTTAGCTGTCCAAGAAATACAGCAGCCTGGGAGGAATAAGGCAGATATGGGTGGGGTTCTCTGAGACAGATTCATTTTCTCTCTGTGTTTCTATGCTGTGGAATAGACTTTATGCTTATTCACACAGAGGGAGTTTAGAAATGTTTTTAGAAAATGCAGATGTGCAAAGCATTCTTAATAAGGATGGGAAAAGAGTTTGCACTCCCCTTTTTAACCACTCTCTCACCTCAGCCCTTTTCAGCATGTAACCTTATTCTCTGTGGGATTACTTGGATGAAAACCAATTAGAGAACTGCTCACACAATATAAATGCATACAGATTAGTACAGATTGAACGGTACCAATGCCAACTAATCATACAGTATATAAAGTCCTAAACAATATAGATATTAAGGAATGATAGGGAAATGGACTCACATTGTTACAAAACTGAGCACAAAATGGAAGCAGCTTAAAACTATTTATTTAAATAATAAATAAAGTATATGTTTTCTCTTGCCCCCTCCTTTTATTTCCCCCTTTGTGGCAATCTGCCCATAGACAAAACTAAGTATACTAAACAAACGTCAGCCAACACGTTTTCCTGGGTATCCCCCATACCTTCATGGTAACATTATTTCATTGCTGCTGGTTTTTATCCTTTAACTGCCCATCCCTTTGATAACCTCAAGTGCAGAGCTTATCCTTCAGCTGGGATGAGAATGAGAAAATGGTCTACTCTGAGATAGATGCTGATGCCACTAAAAAGGTGTCTGGGAGGGGCAAATAGAATCTGTGAATATAACTGTTATTTTAATGCATGGCCACTAGGACTGTGTGACCTGAGGGGTTTGTTTTGCTGAGTGAAGCCTGCAAGAGGACGACTGCAGAACCATGAGATCAGCCATTGTTTCCCTTTGCGTTGATGTTGTCAATTCTTGACATTCCAGAGAGGATATTTTGAGGGAAATATAGTACCTTTTTTCCTCTTCACAACTGTTGCCCAGCAATGGAAACAGAATGATGAGAAAATGCAAGTGTCCTTCAGGTTTCATTCTCTCTTTAAAGCACAATGTCTGTTCTGATGTGTCTACAGGTTAAGTTCGTTCTTTTATTTTCTTATTTTTTTTTTACCTTTTTTCCTTTTTTTTTTATAAATAGGAAAATGTTTTAATGATTAATATGAGAACTAGGCTTTCTGATGAACAGTAAACTCTTCGTACCTCCCTCTTCTGATGTTTCTTTGTTACATATAATCATAATTAAACCTTCTGACTTTTCGAAGTAATATGATAGACAATTTTCAGTCTGTTCCTAATTAGAGCCTTGTGAGGTACCTGTTATTTATTTTAATATTGAAAAAGCTTTTTAATCCTTGAAAAACATTTTGGCAACAGTCTTGAAATAATGTGCCAGAATTTTGAGTGGCCTGCTTGTCTTCTGCTGGGCATTTGTCTGACTTGATCTCATAGTTGTTGAACTGAATTGTCTACTTACCTTTACACTGAAAGTGAGAGAGTAAGAAGTCTATCTAGATATAGCTAGAAATCAAAAAGGAAAGATAAAAATGCATGAAAAAGAACTGAGTCATATTCAGTTTGGGGAAAGAAAAAAAAAAAAAAAACACACCAAAAAACCAACAAAACAGTAAGACAACTGAAGGAAATGGAATAGTTTATAGGAGAGGTTGGTGCGTGTGCATTGGTCTTCTCCAGAACAGCTGTCATTTTTAAACCAGCAGTGATTATGCATTGAATTTTACTCTGAAAATGTTTACTATAGCATTCAGGGAAAAAAAGGCTAATTACTGTAGTAACTCCCTGTACTATATAGTGTCCATTTTTCTCTAACTTCAAAGAAGAGGGAAAAGCAATCTCTGCTACCATGGTTGTTACATAATTTTAGCTGGATTTTTGTGCTCAACTTTTAATAGAGATGTGCAGGAACTCAAATGCCTGCATTCATTAAGCTCTCACTGCTCACTTCTGCAGCTCCTACTCAGAGCCAAATCCTGACTGTGAGCTCAGCTACTAATTATGTCCAAAAAGGAGTATTGAATGTGCATTTCTGCATGTGACACCCTCATCAGATGATGTCTAGATGCCATAATTTCCTTAACTGGAGTATTCTAGTAATGATTTCTGTAGCATGAAAGAAAGTAATTTTCAAAGTGATGGAGAGAGAGCAGCAGCTATCAGAGAGTATGGCACTTAAGCAGTATGACTTTTTAATGTCACAGAGCAGGAGAGGGGCAGTAGAGATGCAATGTCTAGTTTGAATTCATGTAATCCAATCCTTCCTCCAAGGTTTGCTCTAGACCTGCAGGCTTTTGGGGAAATCACTAATTGCTGCTTTGGCAGAATTTTCATTTCTCACTTCAAATAAAAATACATATGAGCAAATATGGCTGTGTCGGAGCTTCTGGATATTGACTGTAGGTGGAATCACTGGGGTTATTCATGCCAAATCTCACTGAATTTGAAAGAGTACTGACCTTTTCCATGAGAAATTCAGACCTGATCATTTGAACTTTAAAAGGAAGTAATTTTTTTATCATTAATATGAAAAATTTCTCAGATTCTCCAGAATGAGATTTATTTTTCCTCAAATGCCTTTCATTGTCATTGCCTCATTTCTGCCAGGCTCACCTTGGTCCAGCTTCAGGAAGGAGCCAGCTCTCCCCAGTTGCATTGCTATGGAGTGCCAAACCCCTACTCCCATCAGAAGGCAAAAATACACCTGTTTGGTTCATCTGAGTGCTTAAGTCACATGAAGAAAAGTTAGTACTTACTATAATAAGCAACACTGAAGACAAAAAGTTTTCCTTTAGAGCACTTTGCCGCATCACCTATCACTCCAAGTTAAATTAAGCATAATTTGAAAGGAATTAGTCGCATCTAACAAGCAGGACTATGTTATACCATTGATCACTGGATATCTATTCTATTTTCCTATCTGTCACAGATTTGTCAAGGACCAGTCAGGGAACTGAGGTATCACAAGCCTGAAGGGTTTAAAATAGGGAAAAACCTATTAGGTCATCAACTCCTCCCTTCTGCTAGTAGAGATTTACTACTGACGGCATATCTGAAGTGCTTTGTCCATTCCAATATTTAGTGACACTTGCTGTTGTATAGAAGTTCTAGCAGGAGAAACAATGTTTTATACACAGGAAAAAAAATCAGTGAGCAAAGACTACTAGCATAGGAAATCATATGGAAGTTAGAGGCATTATGTGAGGTTTCTGAAGTCTCAGCATCTGTGCAGAAACAGTAAAATACTCTGGGTCAACAAAGGGAAGATGCCCACAGGTTTTCCAACAAGAGCCACAAATGATATCAGAGCATCGATTTTTTAATAACAATTTTTTTATTGTTCTATAAAAAGGTATTGGTAGGAAAAAAAGTAAAGGATGGAGGGTTGCATTTGAGTGGACAAGGGAGAAAATTGTCTGCCAAGGGTAATAGAATCTGTGCGGTGAAACACTATTTTTGTTTCAAGCACAGAACAGTGTAAGAAAACAGCACACTGTTTACTGATTCATCTCAAAAAGCATGCTGAATTCTGAAAGCCTGCCAGAACTAACAAGACATCATGGGTGAATTCCTGTTCCTAAAGAAATGAGTAAGGATCTTGCCATTGACTTCCTTGGGGTCAGAATTTCACACAGTAGTGGAAATGTCTATTGTGCAGAGCAGAGCTGAGGGTTTGCTGGGATTTCAACTCATGAATATGCACACATGGTACTATACTGGGAAGTGGGCTTCAAAGAAACAGGGAGAAGTCAGTCTGGGATGCTTTCTGTACCATCTTCTGATCAGGTCTCATTTCTACTAGGTTGATATTAATCCCAGACATTCCTTATAATTTTGCATTCCAGAGAACAATAACCTGTCTGAAAGACTATTTTTACCCTAATTCCCTTTTAATATCCTGTTTGTGTTCCTGAGTGTGTAAGTAAGTTATTGATATGTCATTTATATGCTTAGACTTCAGGAATATTTTTAATGCTATCTTCAAGGAAATGGTGTCTGGGCATCATGTGAATTGTGAAGGAAAGGAATGCCATATCTGACTACCTCCTGTGACCAATAAAACTCTCTGCCATGCTCTTTCAGACTTCTCTCTGTCATTGATACTGTCAGTTCCAGGCTTCCTGCTGGTCATATTTACTATCCTAGGCTGTGGAGGAAGAGAGGAAAAGCTGTCCTCCAAATAGTGGAGATCTTACTCAGTGGGGATCCTGAAGAACAGGCTGAAGACCTTCAGTGGATTAGTGGTCTATGTCTTAGTAGATGTGGTGCTGCATTTTATGTTATTTGGAGCATCTGTATGTGCTGGGGCACATGTGTATGTGCCCTGGATACCTTTATAACACTTATTTCAACAATAATTTTCATCAAGATTGCCCTCATCCCTAGACTTAATAGTTTAGATTTCATTGGGAAGGAATTATAAATATGATCTCCTAGTCAAATCATGAAAAGCATTCAGCATACGCCTTCATGAAAAGCCTACATTTTCATATATTGTTTGCACACAATACTAGAAAATCTGGATTAAAGAAAAAAATTACTGTTTTGAAAAGTAAAAATAATGTATTGTTAATTCTAAAGTGTCTGAGAGGATGTCAACTCAATAGGATTTTGTTTCATCATTTTCAAAAATTATCCTTGTTTTTCACTTATATTCCCCACATCGAAACATAAAAAGCTATTGTTTATTTTTATATGTTTCTGGTACTCTAGAAACAGTTGAATGGAGCATTTTCATATAAGAAAACCTACAAGTGGAAAATGTATATCAAATGACATTGTATCCGCTAACAATTGTAGATTGTGATTTTTTAAAAAACCAAGAAATTCTCAGTTAATATTTGTCATTCGTGCAAACTTTGTAATTCCTGTCTGTTTTTCATGTATATACCAGAAAAAAAAAAACAAAACACCAACTTTTAGCAGTTTTAGTCATCTGTAAACATTCCCTACTCAATTTTTCATGCGGACATAACACTGTTATAGGGAAACCTATGTACAATTTTGATATATAACTTACTTTGTTAATAAATTGTTCAGAGCCATAAAGAAAGAGAGACCACATTTGTAATTTGTTCGTCCTCAAGGCAACACAGTTGCTAGATTTTTTGTGGACACTGAGGAACAGGATGGCCCTGTAATGTAGTTCACTACTTACTCTCTTCTGGAATTTAGGATGGCTTGCTTAAGAGCAGTTTGCAATATAGATATGACCTAGGTCCCTTAGGTAGCTGGGCAGGTTTCTACCCTGAAGTTATTAGCAGAATTAGTAGAATAACAGCTGACTAGATCTTGTTCTTACTGAAGTCTGCTGCTGGAGCTGGTAGTCTTGTAAATGTCTGTATTGCAGAAGAAATACTATGGGTGAGCCTGTGTCTGAGGACAGAATAAAAATACAGAGAGTAGGATTCAGCTGGCCTTAATTCAAATCATTGCTCCCAAATGTCCAGTAATGGCTACCTACTGATCCTAGTCCAGCTGGCATCATGTGCATATTAAAGTCTCCGTGGAGACAAACAGCAATTAAATCACATAAAGAGAGAGAGAAAGCAATTGCTGTTGAAGGAGCAAATACTGGGAAATACCATGAAACTAAGGTTCTGCTGCATGAGTAACATTATTTCTTATAGGATTCAAGCTGCATGTGCCAAAGTAGAAAACACTGATCGCCTAAGCATATTGGAGGGAGATAGAGCTGGATATGATTTACAGTGTTCAAGGCCACAGTGCCTGTGCTACTGTGATAGAAAGACATATGGTGCTTGCTTGAAGCAAGCCGAATACAAGCAGAGGTCAGTCTTGCACTGGTGAACAGTATCTTGCATGTGGATATGTAGTGCTACTGGAATTCAGCAGTGGCTAGCACAGCTTGCTCTTCCATTGTGGACATTGCAGAACTGGGGTTACAAGATGCAACAGTGCTCTTTGCTGGTGAGGTTACCCTGAAAAATGTGTTTGTCTGTGGCAATGGTGGTATAGTTTGTGCCATAGAAACCTTATGCCTTTGTTAAGAATTTTTATTTCACCAAAATATGACTATTAGATGCTGCATTCTTGGGGTATTTAAAGGAAATAGAGTGGGTTAATACCCAGGAAATTCCTCCTTAGAGAATGGCATTTATTATTTTGGATATTTACATTGAAGTATTTTTTCTTCTATTAAAATGTCTGTGAAGGAAAAACCATCCTGGAATGAAATATTATTTACCTATGTAGAGGATTTTTTAAGGAATTCTGTTTTCATCTGCTTTGACTCAGTAAACCTTTCAGTTGGTTGGCTTTTGTATTTTGTTAAAAATCAGAATTTGTGTCTCTCTTTGTCATGCACTCTCTAAGTTTAACTCACATAGAGCCAGTAGATGGTAATTTTGTTTCCATCCCGATACAGTAAAAAATAACCTCTTCGTATTAAGATGACTTTGCTTTTTTTGCAAAGATGCGATTTGCAGGTCAAAATCAATACATATCCAAATCCTTTGTGCCAAGCAAAGATGGATAAAATGCTTTGAGACAAAATTTTAAAAACAAACACTGTAATTAGCTTTTATTTAGTCTTTTTTTTTAAGACAATGATTTCCATTTCATATGGAAATGTAGATTTCTTCAGAGTAATTTCATGTTCTTTTTGATTTAAAGCAACTTTTTTCCTTTGATTACTGAAATATGCAGTTCTCTCTATTTAACACGTAATATCAAATCAACATACTTCCCCCCCCCACCTTTTTTTTTTTTTTTTGCTGATGACAGTCAGCAGAAATCATGTTCCAAAGTGCCCTGAGAACAAGGACATTGATCTCGAGTGAGACTCTTGTGCCACCTTCCCCTTGTCACTTTCAGCTGTAATTTGTTAAGATACCAGCTTTAAATTATTAAACACTTTATAAGTATAAATAATTCAGCAGTCAACAAATAAAGTGACAGCCCATTAATCAGTTTCTGTACATGTACATAGTTGGCATGTTGTGGTCTGTTGTGAGGTATGAATTCTGCTGAGGTACATGTGCTTTGCAGCAGTGCAGCTTCTCCTCACCTCAGTAAAAGGTTTGTGTGCTTCTTCTAGGTTGGTCATTTATTTCCACAAGATCAAACAAGTTCTTGCTAAACTCCAGGGCAGAGTCTGTGGCAAATTTTGAGGCTTTTGGTATATGAGACCACACTGATAAGCATTCTTTCATTCTGGCCTGAGTTTAAATATTCCAAAGGCCAGCCCAGCTTGGTAACACCAGAAATCAGCAGTGTGCCTGTAAGCGGGAATATTGCAAACTGACATGATCTTTCTGGTGAGAGGACCACCTCTTTGCTATTTCAAGCATCACCTGAACAAGAGACGTAGTGTGTGAATCAGGCTGAGATTCTTGTACACGGCCCACACAGTCAATGACCACTCCCTCCTCAGAATTTCAGTTAAGTTCTGTCAAACACAAGCAGCATGGAGCAATGAAAGGCTGTTTCTAGAACACTATATATTTCAAATGTGAAGTATTATTAGGGTTTTTTAGTACAAAGTGGGTCTATTTCATGCTTCTGATATTCTACCAAGAAGCCATTGGTGGGCACAAATGCTCTTGGACACTGTTGTTCCAATATGCCATGAAAATTCTAGGTAAACTTGTGTATGAGGATTATGCCCTGTGCTTAACCACGCTGATAATTAAAATTAAAAAAAATTCTCTGGAAAATGTTTTATTTTTTTAAAATGCTGTGTGAATTTTTGTGGTTTTATTCACTGTTTGACATACATAAATTTACAGTGATCATCTTTAAGTCTTCATTTTCAACACTGCAGGTGTTGCAAAATTGGATTTGCAGTAAAAAGTTTCCGCAGGAGGAACAAGAAAAATGGTTGTTAAACAGCTTTCCATTCTCATCTTGCTTAGAAATCCTGGGAAATTCTTGTTGTAATGGAGACTACAAAGAGGCAACTGAAATGATCCTAAGTCAAGGATCAATCCATCACACATTGGAAAAGATTATGTATGTGTCAATCTCTCTTGCTTTTTGATGCAGAACAAATGGATGTTACCCTTGGTAAATGGTTTATATGAATGCCAGTGCAGCGTTTTAATAGAACAGGCCAAGGACAGGGAGACCTCAAACTTCAGCACAGTCAGGGTTTCTTGCTGGATAAAGCACTAGACTGGAACTCACTAGACCAAAGTTCTGCTGTTAGATGACCTTGAGCAAGTCACTTCACCTCTACATAGCATCCTTATAAAACATGGATAATGATACTGACCTCTATTGTTACAAAACTGTGAGATCTAATGTTTAAGAGTCCTGCTTAAGAGAAAGGTGGTGGTGTCACCCTGTGTAGATAGAACTTGGATGAGACAATTTTTGGACCACATACATGCAAGTGAAGAGATTCTAAATTACACTGGTGATTTAATTTGCATAAGTGCTTGAAAAGAGAAAAATGAGCACCTGTGATGAAGCTGGTCTGAATAATATATGGCTTGTAAGTGCAATGGCAGTAACAAGAAAATAATGTGGTTCAGAATAAGAGAAATGACAAGCAACTGGCAAAGAAAACCTTTCACTAAATGGAATGTAATTCTGGGTGAAGCTGGGTAGATTGTGCAGATTCTGTAAAAAGTAAAACAATACAGAATTTTTTATTTTTTTATTTTAGAGTGGGGTCATATTAAACCTGCAATTTGCTCACATGTAAATAAGGATTATACTCAGCTATTTCCTGCAGTAGGACAGATGCAGAAATACATTGCCTGGTGAAAAGCTTACTGGGACATGAGAGTGTTTATTGCAAAGTCAAAGAATCATAGAGCTAACTGAGGTTGAGGGAAACACATATGAGATATTACTTTTCGGACTATTAAAAGAGAATCTCTGGTCAAGGGATCAGGTTTGTGGATAATGAGTGCTTTTAAGGTCTGCAAGGTTAAGATGATGTGGCATCAGCTATATATAAAATGCTAGTACTGACACTTGAAGCAGAGCTCAAGGTGAAAGTTAAAGCTGTCATGGAACAAGGTGGCTGAAAAAAGTTGCAAGGCCAATTGACTGGATCAGCAGTATGGTGGCAGTTAGAAAGACAGGCAAACTGATGATCTGCATCAATCCAAAGGACCTCAAGAGCATACTAAAGTGCTTATACTGTTCCCTGCCAACAGTCACTGAAATATTGCCAAATCAAGCAAACACAATAGTCTCTTCAGTCATGAATGCCAGAGATGGTTTCTGGCAAGCAAAACTGGATGCAGCAAACAGTTACTTGACAATTTTCTGGACCCTGTTTGGGTGCTATCAGTGGCTGACAATGCCATACAGAACAGAAATCGCTTGAGGGGGTACCAGCAGAGATTGCACACAACCCCTGAGGGTTGTCTGTTGCAGATATCAGTGCAGATGACACTGTTTATACTTATGTGGGTGGGCAAGGATTGAGCTACGGCCAACCATGATCATAAATTTTCTCTGGTAGAGTCAGGAGACAGCAAGAAAGAACAGTCCTGAGCAAACACAGGAATAGCTGTACCAGCTCAGAACAAAGCTTTCTAACCTCATACTCTGTTTCTAGGAGTGACTGGTGGAGGAAGTCAAGAAGTACAAAAACATGTCAAGTACCCAGTGGTAATCCCAAACTTTCTTCTACAGAAGAATTTGAGAAGTCAGTGATGGCTGTAGAGCAATACATACACACACACCCTGCACATTGGTGCTGGTGTTGGCAGGACCATCAATAGCTTCTGAGAGCATTATTTTCAACGGCAAAATGCCTTCCCTTCCTTTCCCTTCCTTTCCCTTCCTTTCCTTTCCTTTCCTTTCCTTTCCTTTCCTTTCCTTTCCTTTCCTTTCCTTTCCTTTCCTTTCCTTTCCTTTCCTTTCCTTTCCTTTCCTTTCCTTTCCTTTCCTTTCCTTTCCTTTCCTTTCCTTTCCTTTCCTTTCCTTTCCTTTCCTTTCCTTTCCTTTCCTTTCCTTTCCTTTCCTTTCCTTTCCTTTCCTTTCCTTTCCTTTCCTTTCCTTTCCTTTCCTTTCCTTTCCTTTCCTTTCCTTTCCTTTCCTTTCCTTTCCTTTCCTTTCCTTTCCTTTCCTTTCCTTTCCTNCTTTCTTTCTGTATTATATATGGTTTTGTTAATTCCACTTTATCTTTTTTTTTTATTATTTTTTTTTTTAAATTCTGGTTTCTGGAGTCATTTCATGATTTTAATTTCCATAAAATTCCCCAAATCCTTTTGGAAATTACAGTTCAACTGCCACTTTTCATTTCTTCTGTATTAAGGTCACTTTGACGAGTAGTTTCTTCCTATAGGTGTCTGAGAAGGTCTTATTATTAGTTTTAGGTTATTGGAAGCCATTTATAAAAAACTTTTTTCTTGTCTTGACTTTTAACTAGACTTTTTTAACTACTATTTGCTCATGATAGATTTGAGTTGGTTTTTTCTCTGTGTTTATGTGATCATGTACAGATCTTTTATTTCAGTAGAACATGTTAATTTTATTCATATTTACTATAACAGTATGTATTTAATGTCTTTAAACCATCCACCATCTGTATTTTACTTCTCTAATGTGTATATTGTCTTCCTGCATAATATTAAATAAAATTCTAAATTCTCATCTTTTTTTGAATTTACTTTTTACTTTTTTTTTTCTCTGAGTTTGAGCATGTTTTCACTCTTTTATCAAAACTTTTTGATGTTCAATTTTTGAGCCAAGACTTGCCTCAGAACTAGTTAAAATATGACTTCTACTCTGGATTCTCTGTCTAGCTTTTCCAAGTGTGATTGTCTAAATTGTTTTGTACCTTGATGTAACATTTACCCACAAGCTAAACATTATTGTTGTTGTGTTTTCTGCTTTGTCATCAATCTATTTGAGCTTACTTACCATCTCATTACCACAGACCTGCGTGGAAGAACAGTAGAACAGTGTTCATTATTCCCTTTTTTCATTTAGGAATGGAGTTGAAATTTTTCAGATTTCTACTTTATTTATGGGCATAATAAGTTTTTTGTTCTCACTTCATGTTAGGATTCTTGAACATGTTGAATTAATTTTCTACACCTGAACTTATGTACCTGAATATATATCATAAGGGAAATAGAAAAAGGTCTTTCTGCTAGAAGAGTAACTCTAAACATTAAAGAAAACTTAAAATTAAATGCGACAAATCATCTATAAACAACAATGGCAAGAAAAAGTCTCCCAAACTGCAAAATGTAACAATTTATTTTGATTATATTTTAAATACATTTTCTCATTTTTAATAGGTATGCCAGTTTACTTTCTCTCAAGCTAAAACAAAAATTAGAAAAAAAACCAAACCCACCTTATTTAATCTATTCACTGCTGAATTCATATTGTCATCTTCTTTGGCTTCTGATGGACATTGAGTCAATGTTTTCAGAGAACTGTTTATGAAGGATCCAACATGTTTTCCCTGAGCTGTAGTCTTCAGTTCTGAATTCAGACTTATCTAGACCTCATTAGTTTTCACCAGGCACATTACCTGTTATTCCCCTAAAAGCATTACTGCCACCCTTCTGGTCACTCATTTTTGTGGGAACCTTATGCAGGTTCTTAGCATTTGCACAGCAATGGACTACTCAGAAAAAAAAAAAAAAAATATATATAATCTGCAGAGTTGGAGAATTTAGTGTTCACACTCTTTTCCAGACCACTGATGACTTACATTGAAAAAAAGCAGCCCAAGAACTAGTTGATGAGAGTGCACCCTACTGTCTTCCATCTAGAAAATTAAAGAACCTGTGGTCTATGAAGGTCTATGAGAGGACATTTTCTTCCTATCCTTTAATCAGCTTTTAATCCATAAAAGAACCCCTTCCACCAATCCTGCCACACTTTAATTTCTTTAATAATCTTCGGTGTCAAGGACTTTTTAAAACTGCAAGTACATGCACATTTCTGCTGGCATCATAACAGAATTGTAGTGGGGTAGTAAGGTGGTATTTTTCTGACAGAAATCAGACAATTTCCCATGTAACCTTTTTTTTTTTTTTTT
>VXAU01003845.1:72020-91416 GCA_013399695.1 Formicarius rufipectus
TTTTTTTTTTTTTTTAAACTGGAAATGGAATCCTGCATTTCCTAGTATTATTTCTTGAGAATTTTTTGAAATGGGAGTTGCACTGGTAATTTTCTGTCACAATGGCTTTTCATAATGTAGCTTACACATGGTGGCCAAGAATCCTATAAGCTCACATCTGATTTACTTCAAAGATGTTGGGTGAAGGCCATCCAGTTTAACATCTTACTTCTTATAACAAATTGATCCATCTGACCTAATAATGGCTTCAACAATGGCTTCCTATTAATGCCTGTTCAAGCTCTTGGCCAAAAGTGAAAAAACAGGAACAAAACAATCACAGATTCACAGAATATGCTGTGTTGGAAAGGACCAATGAAAATGACCAGGTACAACTTCTGGCCCTCACAGGACAGCCTCAAGAATCACACCATGTGACTGAGAGTGTTCTCCAAACACTTTTTGAACTCTGTCAGGCTTGATGCTGTGACCACTTCTGTGGTGAGCCTGTTCCAGTGACCAACCACCCACTGATTGAAGAAACTTTTCCTAATACCCAACTTAAACCTCCCTGACACAACTTCAAGCCATTCTCTCAGTCCCTGCTCATCAAAGAGAAGACATCAATATCTGTTCCTCTTCTTTCCCCCATGAGGATGTTGTAGACTGCAGTGAAGTCTCTTCTCAGACTCCTCTTCTCCAGGCTGACCAGATCAAGTACCCTTAGCCACTCCTCATACGGCTTCCCCTGAAGGTCCTTCACCATCCTCGTTGCCCTCCGTTGGACGCTCTCTAAGAGCTTAGTATCTTTCTTATATTACAGTGCCTAAAACTGCCCACAATAACCAAGGTGAGGCAGCCCCAGTGCAGAACAGAGCAGGACAATCCCCTTTCTCAACTGGCTAGTGATGCTTTGCCTGATGCCCCCTAGGATATGGTTGGCCCTCCTGGCTGCCAGGGCACTGCTGACTCACATTCAGCTTGCTGTCAACCATCTCTACAGTATTGCTCTCCAACATCTCATTCCCCAGTCTGTATATACATCCAGGGTTGTCCCATCCCAAGTGCAGAATCTGACACTTCCCCTTGTTGAACTTCATATGCCTAATGATTGCCGGGTCCTGTGATTTGCTGAGGTCTTTCTGCAGGGCCTTTCTGCCTTTGAGGGAGTCAAGAGCTCTTCCCAGTTTTGTGTCATCTGCAAATTTACTTAGTACCCCTTTAAGTACTGCACAACCTCTTTGACATGAAAACAAATTCTGATATTTAAAACATTTAAATTCAAAGTAATTTTGAAAAATAAAGTTACAGTGTGAACTTGATTGAAAGGAAAGCTTCAGAACATTACGGGAGAGAAGTGTGAGTATTCATTCACATTCTTGTCTGAGAGTTACAGGCTTCTGTTTCCTATAGCATTTCTGGTTGTAGCTTCTTCGGGTAATTTGCTGCACATATTATTGCCTTTTCATAAAGCAATCTGCAATGAATTTTCAGAACTGATCCATGTTTAAAATCTATATATTATGTACCTGTTTTTTATTTGAAAACTGTTTCCTAGGAAGACAGATATTTATGTTTACCTTTTGGAAGATGAAGAGTAACACCTGACATGTATTTCTCCACAGAAAATGTTTAGCTTCACATCACATATCTTCCTTGTTAGGAAATTAAGAGTTAATTAATCTCTCCTTAGCTCTTCTCCATTTATAGGTCAATCAGGGAGTACATTCTAGAAGAATCAAATCCAGTACAGTTCATAGACATTGCAGTAATTTAGTACCACTATATCATGCTACCAGAGGGGATATCAAGATTAGAGCTTTCATGCTGAGTATTGAACACATCAGACTGAAGATGTCATGTTCTTAATTGCCCAAGCGGAAGTGTCTATGCCCAAAATAAACTTGCAATGGAGAAAGTTCACTCATCAAATTGCAAGGCACATGACTTGTTCCTCTTATTCTTTTTTCACTTAGACAGTAATTTCTTGGAAAAAAAAAAAAAGGTGTTAAAGAGTCTTGTCCAGAGTCTGTGGAGGAGGGAGGGTTATGTTTTCATGAGCAAGTGTGACTTCTTTTTACCCAGATTTCATTGTCGAGATAATCATTCAAAAGAGTGGGATATCCTGTTTTTCCCTTCACTTGGAGCTCTTGATGTCTTAATTATCAATGTTGTTACCAGCACCACAACCTAGAAAAATCTGCATCCTCATTTATAGACCTTCTGGGAGCTGAACTTTTATGAAGGTTCAAGTAAAAGAGGAAATTTAAATTGTTTTATTATAGTACATAGGTGCATAGTATCCAAAATAGTTAGTTAATGGGGAAAATATGTCTTCTAGTAATTTTGGAAAAAACATTTTTTACTCCAGTTTTTATGTGCCAGTGCCCAAAGGAATACAGCTGATTTTAGATAGGAAGAAATATCAACAAAATATTTCTGAGTTGTTTGCACTCTTTCTGCAGTAAGGAAAAATCAAAATACTGTATTTAGTTTAGACTAAATAAATATTTCCTTCCTATTTAAGTTAATGAATGGCTTGTTGCCTTATTTTCCTCCCCACTCCTTGCCCCCCAAAATAAGCAAGATTCCTGACACAGTCACATCATTCTTAATTAAGATTGAAAGTTTTGTGATTTTTGGATAAGACTAGTATCACCTCTGAGGGAAATCTATTCAGCACATTTTGTTTTGTATAAAATATGGTAGTATAGCAAAAGGAAAAAAGACGAGATTTTAGATTAGAGGCTAGAAATCTGTCTTGGAAATTCTATTATGAAAATGAAGCAGAAAAAATATTTTCTATCCTGTAGAGGAATAAAAAACTAGCAAAACCAGATTTTTTTGTGCACAAAATGATGAAATTTTCACCATAATGCTTTGGGCCAACTTATTTTATTCTATGCAATTTAAATACTTCATTTTGATTTCCTTATTAACCATTTTCTCTAAAAGCAATTTCACTCTGGAAAGAAATTTTGAAATAAGCGTTCAATTCAAAAAATGTTAAATAGGGCACTTGGGTGTTATTGAAATACCTAGCTTTATTTTCAAGCTGACATGCTTTAAAATGCTGGGGGTTTTTATTAAAATTTTATGTTAACTAGCTCAAATCTGTGTGATTATAAATTTGTGAGTCAGGTCTATTTCTGCAGAAATATAATACTCCTTAAAAGAAATAGGTAGTTGGGCATGTATAGCTTGCATTGCACTGCTAAGGAACTATTTAAGTGATACATAGAACAGAGTTCATTGTGCCAATATATTTCCAATTTGTGGGAAGAGTGGGTTTTTGCTTTTTGTTTCTTTGAGGGGGGATGAGGGGGTGAAGGAGAGGTGGTGGTTACATTCTTCACTTCAACCATAGCAAGAATTAATATTCAATAAGGACAGCATGATTGTGTTCTACGGACTGGATCCAAGTCATGGGATCCACAAGTGCTAAAGAGCTTCTTGATTTGTAATCCTTACATTTGGAGTACTACAACTACAGATTGAACTGTGCCATGAAACTGCTGATGGTTTACATCTGACCTCTGGAATAAACAGCAATATGGCTGTTGATGCTAATTGTTTGCATCTACATAGTGTCAAAGGAGCTAGAACTCTACAGTGCCAAGTGATGCACAGTGATTGTGAAGACCATCCTCACCCTAGATGCATGGAGGACAATAGAAATAGATTAAAATAAATAACCAAGTGCAAGGAAGCAGTCAGCCTACTGTGATGGTTAGTAGACCCAATGAACAAAACAAGATTGTAAGAGGCACTGAAGAATATGAGTTAATGAGAAATTGAAAGTTGAATCAGTTTAAATACTTCTTCAAGAGGAATCCTCTTTAGTCCAAATGAAATTAATATCTTGGACAATGCCACACTGGTGTTTGCACTGAAGTTTAACACATGGGAGAATGGATGTTTCCATTAGTGATTTCCCAGCTCGTCTCTTAGCAATAATAAATAAAAATAAAAATGTAACCCAAGTTTGCCTGTAAGACAATCTGAGAGCCTAAATTTATATTTAGTGCATTGGTCAATGACAAGCTGTAGGAAGGGTATAAAGGTGATGCAGGTTTAGCCCTGATAAACCTGGCAGAATGAATCTTATAGCAATGATCTAGACTGATATGAGTAGGACATTGTCTCAAGGCCACATAGAATAATGTGACTGCAATTAAAATTAATGCTAATTAGACCCTACTGAAAACAGATTATGTCCTGGCCATGTCTCACAGAAGACGGATGTGACAACAACCTGTGGCAAACGGTCAGATTCACAGATCAAGAACACTGCTATAAACATGGGATGTGGTCGAGGCTCATGCATCTACAGTGGTGCTGAGGGTTCACTGGCCAGGAAAGCAACTCAATCTTTTCTGTAGGAATAGCTGCAATACATTTCTGTTGATAGTGGTGATATAACTTTATTCAAGGTCAGCTGTATACATTTGGTTAGAAAACTTAGGTAGATCTTTATCTGATATTAATAATCACCGAGCAACTTGCTTTAATTGTAGTTAGTCATGAAAAGTTCACTGCTGACTTCTCAGCATGAGATTTCTTTTTTCCATATTTCAGGGAAATAGACACTTAAATATAGACATTTATAGAGACTGAAACATACTGCAGACATTACGCAAATTGATCTCAATAATAAGAATTAAGCAACATCAGTACTAGAAATATAAAATTTCATTTTGTACTAGGAAAATATTAATCTTAGTTACTTTAAAGATATTTTAGTCATTAAAAATGGATGCATTTGTTAAAGATTATAAATTATCATCAGTTGCTCTTTATAGCTGATTTAAATATGACTGAGTTTCAGCCATTGTATAATTCTGAAGAAGATTTGGAAAGGCACTTAAAAAATGCAACCTATGGGAAGATGTCTCCTTCGTATGTATTTAGAGATCTAAAATGAGACAGCATGCTATTTGAGATAGGCATAAAATTAGAAGCATCATGTAATGAGATATTATGTGTTACGACTTTTTAATATATTATTTATGGAAAACTTTTACGATGTTATCTATCACTCAAACTAAATGAAATATAACCATTTTATTAATCATATTATCAATCAACATTGTGCTTGAGGAATAGGTTTCGTATGTCAAGAACTAGAAATTATACATTCTATTTTTATTTTATTTTGCATCAGTAGAACTGTGATTCGTAACAAAAATAATATACAGGAAATAATTTTAACTTCAGTATAATCTTTCATGCTAGAAATTCAGATCAATTCTGACACACTAAAGACAAGAGACGGAAGGTGCAAAGAAAGGACAAAATTATCCAAAGAATTAACAGTAGAATATGGAAAGAATCTAAAGATTTAATCTGATTTTGCTTAGAAAGCACCTCTAATTTTAAAGTAGTGACACTTTCTGGACAAAACCAAGGGTATATAAGAAACTGAGAGATACAAAGTAGCTGGATCACTTTTCAACCTGAACTGTAGCTGAAGCAATCCGTAACTTCTTGCGTATATGTCTTTCAGTGGTGCCTTTCAGAAAGCCTGATGTCAGCACTGAGGGGCTGTGAGTCTGCATCAACCTCTCTGGGCCCGCACCTCTCTGCTCCAATATCAACACAACCCTTACTGCAAGTAACACAGTGAGGACTACAGGTTTGTGCTGTTATATTTCAAAATATATGGGAATAAAATAGGTGACTGGAAAAAAGGGAATGTTTTTGAACCACTAATAGCAGCCTAGTGTTGCTCCAGGACAAAGTTTGTCTTAACATTTGTCTAGACACATGGGACTGAATTAGTAATCCACAGGAAATCACAACTGAGTGATTTTTTATTCCTTACAGGAAAACATCTTAAAAAGACATGTCCAGTAGACACCTGCATATTTTTTTCTTGCTTTCTTTTTGTTTTGGGACAGGAGATGTCTAAATGACTCAAAGAAATCTGAAAGACCAATTATCGATTATTGTTTAAAGTACATTGCCATGACAAATGTAAGATTGCATAACCACTTCTGTAAAATTATTACACAGTTATTAAGATTTAGGGCATTCATGGTTCCTCTAGTACTCATATGAAAACTTAGCCTGCAGGAAGGAGAGAGAAAGGACCCAAAATATCCAAAAAAACTTCAGAAACACAAGCTCTTTGCTTTGCAGCTGAAGGTATATCACTATGCCTGGCATCATTTTCCAGTATGCACAGCAGCCTGGTGCCATGGGAAAGAGAGGAGTACAAGCCCTGTCCTTGATGTTTAAACTTGTAAGGGCAGGTAGTTAGCAGAAACAAATGACTATATCCTGTAATCAATAATTACCAGCTGGGGGAAACTGAATATAATCACTGAACAAAATGGTTATTTAATCAGAAGGTATTACTATGTATTATTCAATATTTAAGCTCATTGAGTATTTAGTTTGTAATTTTGAACTTATGCAGTTCAAAGTTACAGGTTGCTTTAACAAGTGATATTTTATCATGTTACCTTTTAGGTTTTATTTCTTAGAAATCCATTTCAGGTGTAGAAATCACTGTTAGGGTGTTTTGTATGACAAAAACTGTGGGTCTGTGGGCCTCTCCTGGCATCTGTCATGTTAGATTAGATGCATGTTGTTCAAAGATATGGGAGTAGAACATCACCCCAAAATGACTGCTTGTGTTGAATGGTAAAGTAATGGTTGCAATACACAGTTTTTTTATTTTTTATTTTGCAATTTTTTATGACCCTTTCATTACTTTTCATGCACAAACAACCTCTTGTATTGGGTTTGTCAGGTTTTCGTAGCAGGGAGCTACAGGGGTGGCTTCTATGAGAAGCTGCCAGAAGGTCCCCACCATGTCTGGTACAGCCAATGCCAGCCAGCTCCAGGACACTGCTGGCCAAGGCTGAGCCAATAAAGAATGACAGTAACACCTCTGTGATAACGTATTTAAGAAGAAAATAGTTATTACACAGAAGGCAATTGTGGCCAGAGAAAAGCAGACACAAAAGTCAGTGGGGAAGGAGGGGCAGGAGGTGTTCCAGCTGCTGGAGCTGAGGTTCCCCCGTAGCCCGTGATGCAGACCATGGTGGAGCAGCTGTGCTAGAGCAGGGTCCTACTGACCCATGGAGACAGGACCTCACATTGGAGCAGGTTTCCCTGGCAGGACTTGTGGCCCTGTGGTGGACCCATGATGGAGCAGCCTGTACCTGAAGGACTGCATCCCATGGAAAAGTGACCCATCTTGCAGCAATTTGTGAAGAACTGTTGCCTTTGGGATGAACTCACATTGGAAGAGTTCATGAAGGGCTGTCACCCATGGGAGGGATTCCACAGCAAGCAGGGGAAGGACTCCTCTCTCTGAGCAGCATCAGAAACAACTGACTACAACTCCCATTCTCTGCCTCCCTGAGCTGCTGGGGGAGAGGAGGTAGAACTTGGAAGGAGGGAGGGATGGAGGGAAGGTTTATTTTAAGATTTATTTGATTTCTTATTCTCCTGCTCTGATTCAGTTAGTAATAAATTTAATTAATATCCCACCTTTGAATCTGTTTTGCCCATGATGGTAATCAGTGAGTATTCGCCCCAGGTCCTTATCTCAACTCATGAACCCTGTGTTGTATTTTCTCTCCCTTGTCCAGTTGCAGACAGGAATGAGAGAGCAGCTTTAGCGAGTACCTGGCGTTCAGCCAGGGTCAACCCATTTCACCTCTTTTCTTTACTAGATAGAAAGTTAAACTGAACTTCCTTTGCCCTTCACAAGCAAGCTAAACTTTGACAGATCTACATGTAAATCCATACTTCACCGTCTGGACTTTTCTTCCTTCAACACAACAGAGAAGTTTGGAAAATGAAAGAAAACTTACAGATGATTGCAATTTTCTAACTTAATTTCACATAAATGGACTAATACATCTCCACAAGAAATTTTTTTAAAAAATCAAATACAAAAAAACCTACTGTGATTGGCTCTTCACATTTGCCTCCCTGAAGGTCCAAATATTCTTCTGTTCAGCTCTCACAATTATCATTTTCATTTGTGTGGTTTTGCACAGAAAGACGTGTCCCTCGTTCTTGGAGAAAAATGTAACCCCTCCCTATAACCTCAGCTTTTATATATGGAAGAAAAATAACTCCAGAAATCAGGAGTGGAAAAAATGTTACTCTAATTTTATTTCCTTTTAAAAAGCAGTTTGTATTTTAAATTCCACATCTACATCCATTCACTTCAGTAAGGCATGCACAACACTAAGAGTAGGAAATGCAAAGGACTTCCTGAACAGTCTTTTGCAAAAGGACTAAGCATTTTTCTATTACAGGACTGGATGTGTGTAAAAATCATAACTTAAACATGATTTTTTTTTTTTCATTTGTGATTTTATGATACTAGCAATTCTTGGAAGTGTCCTAATTTAGCACCTTCACAATTTGGTGCCTTCTGTGTAATCCCTTACTCATTAACTTGTTTTTACTGCCTTCTTGCTCACCTGCTTGCAAGGTGGAGCACAGCAGCGCTGAAATGAAATTCCATGTTTAGAGGGTCTCTGCTTTACAATTATCTAAGAAAGGAGTTGAACCCTTCTGGCCCTGGTGACTGCAAAAGGAGAAGAATAGGACAAGCAGTAGTATCTTGAAATGTTGATTTCAATGTCTTTATAATAACAAACATTACAATGCAATTTCACTGACATGGTTATCATCCTCAGTGTAGAAACTACTTAAATTTCCCTTTATCCCTCACACCACTTGCTCAATGCTACTGAAAATTTTCATTGGAAGCTGATTTCTGTAGCAGCGAGGAATCTGGCAGTTTGCATATTAAATTCATTCATCCTAGTTTTATAGCTGTGTTTTCATACTCTTATGTTTTGCCATGAATAGATGTTTTTTTCTCCTTCATATTGTTTGTCTGCTGTTAGATCTATCAATAAGATCTGTAGTCTTTCTCTTAGTGTTCAATAGTTTCATCTTGGCTTGATTTTCTAGTTTCTTCTTAAACAGTGAAATCTTCACTGTCTTATCATGTTAATAAACTTTCTTACTGCAATTTCTATTTAAAATTTACCTTTTTAGAACGTATCTGTAGCAAGTGTTCTAAGCCAGGTCTTATGCAAGAGTGTTACTACTTGATTGCTGGTTGAACTCCCTTGTCATTTGTTAGATTCCAGAATCACAAACAAGTTTCAGGCAGCTGCACAAGATCAGTAGCTTGTTGTCATTTTGTGACCTAATGGCTTTTGAGCCTAGGTCTATTTGTCTACATCATTCCCTTTTATAAAAACAGTTATTACAGCTCATTAATGAAATATATTTTCCTATCCTGGCACAATGGTAAATAAATGTATTGTATTTGTTTTGCAGTTAGATTTATGTTTCTAATTTTTAATTCCCATTTATGTTTTCTCTGTCATGTTTTGATATGTCTAAGCAACAATCAGTTTTGCCATATTCATTAATTCTACCTCTTAAAGGTCAGTGTTTTGTTTGTTCTTCCAAAGCTGTACAATATCCCCTCAAAAATCATTGCTACAGGCTAGAGGACCAATGTTTTAATGAGAGTCACAGGTAAATTTAAGTTGGAAGGTACTTCTGGAAGTCTCTAGTGTGATCTTCTGCCCAAAACAAGGGTAGTCAGATTCTTCAGGGTCTTGTCTTATCAAATTATGGAAATATCCAAGATAGGGCACAGTATTGTATGATGTGTATCCTGTGCTTCCAACTGAGCATAAGTTCATTCGGGCTTTCTGCCATTTCAGTTATGACTGCAAATGATATGAAATAAGGTTTATAAATAATATGATATGAAATTATATGATATGAAAAAATATGAAATTATATGAAATAAGACAGTTGGTTTTGTCCCTATATTTAAGCAAGAGCAGATGCATCTTTGCTCTAAAGAAAAGAGAGAAGAGGGAAGCTGACCTCTGTGCAAAGAATGCAGTGTATGGACATGCTGTCTGGAGCCCAACCCTGACAGGAAAGGCATATTTCTGTTCTCTAAACATAGAATTACTAAAGGCCTTTTCATAGCAGTGGCTTCCCAAACATGGGATACACAATATTTCCCTTCCTAGATTTCTTCCAGTGAAGATAATATTGGAATTTTTAGAGGCAGAATCACTTCTTCATACTTGAATATTCATGGAAGAGTCTAAGAAAAAATGGAATCAAGTCAGCATTTGGCAAGCATTTGTATGAGAAACAAGGAAAGACTTTAGATCCTACTGGTGGCTAATAAATGAGTGATTGTTTGGCATATCTTCTATATCGTTATTAGCCAGATTTTTCTTTTTCTGCCTGTGAAAATGTAGTACTGCTCTATTATTTCTTAGCTTAAAATTCTTATGGAGCAAGAGTGTCTCAATTCCAGAAGGCATGAAGATGTGAATAAGTAACAATGGAGCTCACATTGGAGCTGAGACTATTGCTTAGGGAATCTGAATAGGTAATATGTGACCTCTATATTCCTTCATTATTTTGTCTACAATACTTTACTCTTATACTGGTGATCAAGCCAGGAATTACTCACAGAAACATTTACATTAATTTTGAATAATAAATATGTTTGAGAAAATTAATCTGTTCATAGATAACTCAGAGTTACCACTCTGTGATAACCCCCTTTCTATTTATGGTGAGTTAAAAGGTTGGAAAGAATGATTCCAAGACTCTTTTTCTCAAAGTTTACGGTCGTTTAAGGAGCATGCATTTATAAGACAGAATTCTTGTGTACTATGGGCTTGAATTTTTTTATTATTGAAACAATGATATTTTTAAGAGGAAAAACTATTATATGTTGACTTTCATGTCAGAAAGATTTAGATTTTTCCACTCTAGAAGATGTGACTTTCTTTTGCATGTGAGAAACTATAGTAAAAGAGACAGCAGATAGCCAGTGCAGTGTGAATTTTGCAATATACTGGCATCTGCAGTTTGATGCAATATATTTTTCAAATGTATCCCTGTGCTGGAGCCTGCTGTATCCAATGGGTTTTGCACATGTCAAAAACCACCAAAGACTATTGAAGATACCTAAAAAGGAAATTATACCCTAATCGTGTTGTGGTCTCTTTCTAATGGAATACTAAGTATTCTAGGAAATTTTTTATGAACAGAGAAAAGGAAACTTGAAAGAAAAGGGTCAAACTTTTTCTACTTAGAGCTCCACATATTGTCTTTTAAGAAAGAGAAGGATAGAGAGGTTCTCTCTTTCTAGAAATCACATAAACAGCTAAATGAAAAACCAGAATCAAATTCAGGTGAAGATATGTTCTATATGCTTCATATTCATAGATTCTGATAACACCCTACAAGTCATATCACTCCTTCCTGGTATTATTAGAACTACTTGAAAATTAAGTTAGCATCATACAAGTGAGGATAACAAAACCTATTATTTAGGCTGATGTCTGGTCAACAATCCAGAATCGTTAACATAAATAGAAAGTCAGTTAAAGACACTGATGAAACCTTGCAAGGTTCGGAAATTATTATCTGTGTGCCTTTGGCTTTGAGCTGATCTTGATCTGATATTATATGCAGGCAAGACGGAGTTGATTATGTTCTCTTGTAGGTTTTTGGGGCTTCTTTGTTTGTTTCCCTTTCTTTTTTGAGATGTTAGACTCCTTCTGGATCAAGTTATGATCAAATTTTGATTTTCAGATTCATAGGTGCTTACTTGAAACCGCTGGTTGGTCAAAGCAATTTCTTTAGTCGCCTTCCTGAGTTTACTGCTACTCTAAATCAGGCAGAAAGCTTACGCTGACATCTGCAAAAAGAATTTCTTAGAGAATTTCATGGTTGTTTTCTTTTCTTTTTTTTTTTTTTTTTACAAGCTGATTCTGCCTTTTTCCTTCAGACCTACAATATGTGCTTTCATTGTTCACACACCAACTTATGAATATGTTGATGCCGTTTTCTCTTTTTTTAAGCTCCCATATGAGTTCTGTTCATCACAGATGTTTAGACACACAGCTGTCCATCTACAGTGGTTCTGCATGAAAGACCATGGCTGTTGTGTACAAAAGAAGGGATTCAGGCAAAATGTACTATAAATAGATAGCATTGTCTGCCTCTTCATTCTCCACTGGAGTCCTAAGTTCTGGAATTGGAATATTTGCTATTTTATCAAAATAGTTTTTGCCTTCTGCCTCCATTGAACTAAAAGATGAAGTAAATCATGAGCATTTATTATGGCTGTTATTCGTGAAAAGTTTCCATTCTCTGAAGCAAGGAAACTGGTTATTCTGGCACGGTCCCAGGCTACATGTAGTGTATGGTGAAAATGGGCACATAATGTGTGCCATTTCACAGTGTGGCATCTTCACCTGTACGAGTCCGCAACCTTCACATAACATAAACTGCTTAAAAATGCTTCAAGATCATATTATTAATGTCTTAAAGTCTTAAGCATTTGATTTAGAGAACAGATCTACATGCATCGTGATAGGCCCCCTTGAAAACTGTGGAGCAGCAGCATAATATCTGAGAGCATTGTGTCAAATTGGGAAGTTGAGATGGAGCTGCTAATTATTCCAAGGCATATTTCTGAAAGGACAGGAGGTGTGGGATGTTCTCTGCCAAAACCCCCTATTTCTTGAATGCTCTCACCATCTCCATATGCACATATGAAACTTTTAAGCTATACTCTGTGTGTATAAGCTGTAGAGAAAGTGGTCTTATCTATTGCTTGAAATCTTGAAAATCAGTAAGACACAATTCAGTAATGATGAGACCAGCAGTGGAATAATTTGGATAAGACTAGATTATCAAAAAACAAAGAATAAATTGCAATTAGCATCTGTTACAGATCCCCAGGACTATAAGAGAGTGAGGAAAAATATTCATAGAAGAACTCTGGAGTAGTTCAAAACCACACAATACTGTCCCAGAGGGGACTGTAACTGTCCAAACATCTGTTAAATTATAAAGCTACTGTAAATATAGATCAGAGATTCCTATACACAAATGAAAGTGTGTGGATCCTAAAAAAGATTCTTACCTTTAGAAGTGGAGTATCTTACCAGAAATATAATGCTAACAAGTCAATATAGAGAAATTACTTTGAAACAAGAGAAACTACAGTAGAATAGGTCAATACACTTGGAAAATTCTAGTAAAATGTGCTAGTTCAAGTCATAAATATATCAGTAAAACAAATTAAACATCACAAGAAAAAAGGATCTTTTTAGTATGAGACTTTTACTTAATGCAGCACTATTGTAAGAACTATATATCCATATATATAAAATACATAATTATAAAA
This sequence comes from Formicarius rufipectus, assembly GCA_013399695.1. Taxonomy (NCBI): domain Eukaryota; kingdom Metazoa; phylum Chordata; class Aves; order Passeriformes; family Formicariidae; genus Formicarius; species Formicarius rufipectus. The sequence continues at coordinate 85,231 of VXAU01003845.1, forward strand.
TTTAACCAGGACTGTTAATGGAGGTTTATAAATAAAAGTCATTCAATAATAACCTGAGGTATTGCAAAAAATTTCATGATACTTGTACACACCTATCATGAAATTGCTAGAAATGTAGTAGAGAAGAACTCTCTGAATAAGGAATTTCCTCCATTTTTTCATATGCTTGTTCCTTTTTTTTTTTCCTTTGAAAAATAGGTAATTGTTCCTCTCCATATGGGATAAGGACTGAAACACCAGAGGGAAAAGTTGTTCCCGATGCTGACTTATAAAAATATCTACCTCCTGGCTTCACCTGCCACTCAGGATTACGAATGTTTGTAGATTTTTGAGATAATTGGAGAAGATTGTTCATCTCCCATTAACCATGTGGCTGCCATAGGAGTCTGAGGCCAAGTGGAAACAATCCTTCCTAACACCCAAAGAATTTGTTTCCTTTATGATTACCTGTGACACTTTCATAATGATACACCAGCATTCCAGAGTTTATCTTTTGGTGCTTCATCCAGATGCTCCAAGGTGTATCTGACCTAGGAGTAGCTGCTTGACCACCATTCAATTGTTCACCAAAGGTGAAGAAAAAAAATAAATTTATTTCAGTGTTCTGAAAAAATTTCACTGGTCACTGAGTTACATTTAGTGGTTTATTGATCATTTTGAACTTCCAGCAGTATAAAAATGTGCATGCTGCATTTTATTATGTTAAGGAAACGTGAGAAGCACTCATGAAAAAGCCCTTGATTCACACTGGATATCTGTGAGAGGTACACATTTTTAAATACCTATTCACTAGCTTAGGTAACTGAGTTCCAACTTGTTTCTTCTTTGACTCCTTCTGGAAGGATGGTTTGTAAAGTAAGAAACAAAGAAAATCACATTTAAGGTACTGTGGGTTTTTTTGTGTTTTTTTTTTTTTTTAATTTGAGCCATAATGAAAACATTTTGTCACTCTACTATTGTATTTTCTTTTAAGAGAGTATTTACATATCCAAAAAGAAGCCCTTTCCATATTCAGAGATAAGTACTTTAATACCAGCACTTATGTTGTGTATTTATGCAGGTGTTTTGCAAAAGAGCAAAATACCTGCTTGTAATAGTCTGCAATGACATGGGCATTCTGAGAATAGGAATTTTTATGAAGAATAGGCCCCTTGGTAATTACAGATGTCTTAGTGACTTTTTGCTTTCACTAAGAATATCTCAAAATCCATTCACTCTGTGCATTTCTGGTTTACAGGGGTTTTTTAAGAGTAGAGAAGACATTTTACTTTCCTTCTATAAATTACAGTTTTTCTGGGAAGCCATTTCATGCCCTGCTTTTATTTATTTCTAATAATGTATTTTTTTTTGTCAGGTTCCAGAGTGGGAAGAGATAAATTAAAATGCAGAGCTTCAGAACTTCTTTTCTAATTCCTTTTTTTTTTTTTTTTTCTCCTATGGCTGCTTACTTAGTCTTATAATTGTCACAATATGTCAGATAGTTGAGAATTCAGTTCTCTGAAGTCCTAGTAATCGACCTTCTTCATTGTGGCTGAAGTGTTGTAGTTAACTGCCACTCAAAGTCAAATTACCAGGTTGATCAGACTTGGTAAAAATGTCTTGCACCATGCAGCCTTCCCATGTGTTGGTCAAAGTAATCTTTGTCCATTGGGATTTATTTGGACCTGTGGTTGCTGAAATCATTCCCTACCTTCTTCTATTATTTTTTATCAGATGTGGCCTCAGTTCTTCTGCATATCTCAATGGCTTGAATATCTTGTTGCCTCTTTTAGACACTGAATTCCCTCTTCAAGTGCATGGGTAACCTTTAATCCGGAACTCCTTGACAGTGACTGCCCATTTCTAGACTCATCTCTGTCTTTTCCAGTAATTTCTGTTAATTTCATCCACAATGTTGTGCTTCTGGCCCCTGGACAGATCTCTCTCTTTCCACCATGCTTTGTTGATGAATTCAATCACTCTCTTCTTAAAGCTGTGAAAGTGATGGAGCAGAGTGGTATAGTGATTTTTTTTTTTTTCTCTTTTAAGCGGAGGGAAAGAATTTATTTGCTGAAGAAATGAAATTGCTGGCAACTAAGAGCTGCTTGTGACTTTAGTTTCAAATGTGTGAAGTAACTGTGCCTGAAGGAACATTTAGAAATGTTCAAAAAGCACTGTCATTGGCTTTTTGTTAACTGATAAGGCATGTAGCTCAGACTGCTCAGCTGCCCGCGGCTACCTAGAGGAGAGGCAACTTCTGCCCCACTGCAGGGGCTGCTGTTTCACTCTATTGGACAAGGAGGGAAAGCATCAGTGAAATCAATACAGAGGCCTGGTAGTTGATTGGAATTGGAGCGCCTGTTTTCATTGAGAACAGCATTACCAGTAGAAGATGTTAAGAAACCCGACCTCAAATGTCATATGGTATCACGATTTTTACAGATGTAACAGAAGGAAAGTCAGTCTGCTCAGTCAGACATGCTGATCTGAATTTAGGTCTTCCATGACCTGAGGGAATAATCTAACCACCCTCACATTGGATAAAAGGGGAGACAAACCAAACTGGGGTCTCCTTAACCACACAACCCTGGAGGATAAAACAAGCAGTCACAGAGTTTATTAGTAGCAAAGTAACATCTGGTAAGATGTATCCCAGTCATATTTGCATTCCTGGTTTTTAAGTGTCATGTAAGTTATAGGTTCTGTGCATAGAGAATGTATAACTTAATTGACAGGAAAGGCCAAGGGTGAAAAGGGAAATACAAGCATAATGACTGCAAAATGTATTGCTGAAAGTATTATTTTAGTACAATGACAGAGATGGAAGAACAAAGTTTTCTGGTGTTTGCCACAGCTACCAATAACCTTGCCCACTATTCCATGTATCATTTGACCACTCCTTTTTAATTATCTTCCTATATTCATAGCACATCCCACATAAACTTTTCATTTGCTCCTTTCTCCCACACTCTCACCTCTTTGGATTACAAAATGCACTCTGAATATTTTACAAAAGTACACTTGATGATATAATAGTGATTTAACTGTGATATATGAATTATGTTAGAAATGTTGTTGGGTCACTCATGGACATTAACAATTCTCAAAAGTCAGGGAATTGTTAAATGAAAACAAATCAGTTGAGTTCTTTTACATAATACGTGACAATGTTTGAAATCCCTGTGCAATTTGGATATTCATATCAGGGGCTGATCGCTGTGTCCCAAATGGTAGACTTACCTCTTTCTCATAAGCTGAAGGTGTTTGTCTTCCAGATGTTGATCCTAATGTCCAAACTTAAGCCTTGTAAAAGCTACTACCTTTTCATCCTGGATGCCCCATTGCCTTTGCTCAGTGCTGGGTACAGGAACAATGAACTTACTTTTGGTGTTCACAGGTAGGGATGAGGGAATATCAATCTTAGTCACTCAAAAACAGAAGGTTGCATTCAAGATGTTGGTTCAAGAAAAACACAGAACAAAATGACATCTATAAGTGAAGATGAAGGAGAGCCTGTTTCTGGCAAGCACAATGACCAAATTGTTTATGAACTGTTCGTACTTTTTTCTAAGTGACACCCACAGAACTCATTATTCCTGCTCCATGAAAATACATCTAGGGTTAGTGAAATTCAGTGATATTGTCTATACTGCCATTAAATTGATAATTGAAAACAAAAAGATTTGATCCTTGCATTTCCACGATTGTTTTTCCTTGTCCACTGGGCCAAACACCATCTCTGCCCTTCTCCTCCCAGTGCTCCTCTTTGTCCCTTTCTCCACTGTCCCTCACACAAATATCTCTTCAGGATCCTTTTGGACTTGGCAATCCTCTCACTGTGGATAGCTAGTGGGGTATATCAGCTTGAGGGTAACTTTAGACAACATTGTTCTTTAAAATACACTAAATTGATTCATATGAAGCATAAGAACTGTACTGAAGCACAGTGTAGGCTATAGAATAATGTCTGGGAGATTCATTTGTAGGTGGCTGCAAGTATTTCAACTTGTGTATTTATTAAGTCTCTCCAGTGGTGCACAGCCCATCCTCCTGGTTTGTTTGCATTATTGTCTATACGGTATTTTCTTTGACCATTCACTAGGTTTAAGCATTATGGAAAAAGATTTTCTGCAACTTTCATCTTCTGTGCCTCTGCCCTCCACACTGACTAGATGTTTCCCTGTGTGTGTTTCCAATATAAAGAATTTCCTCTGAAATTTCCAGAGTGTTTGCATTTATGGACCTAGTGTTTTAATTTACTTGCTGCCAGTGATGTCTCATGCTTGATCAAGGGTGACAGCTGTTCTTCAATGGGACATTTGTGCTTAAGACGTTCAATAGGTGTTAAGTGAGCAGTTGTTATCTGTGCTACTGGTGGTGGCCAAGACCTACCAAAACAGCAGAGGTGCTGTTACTGCTGCTCATCTTGCTTGCTGCAGCAGTTGGCAAGCACTGCCAGTCAGCAGGGAATGGTTAGGGTGAAGGAGACCCAATCAGGCATGCTGTAATTTACATCTGATTGATGAATGCACGGAGACTGTGGAAACACCAATTAGAAATAAAACTGTGGCAGCGAAGGGTCTGGGATGTGTTCTTTCTCTTACCCTCTGCCTCCTGAATATAACTGAGAAATTCGGATGATCTGACAGTTAAAATTCAAAAGGCAAACTCTGTGTTCATCCACAGCTCTCTTTGGATTGCATTATAATGTTTGCAATACTTTGCAAAATGGATAGCAGCATATTTGTTCTGCAAAATTTTTTGTTAAATTTAAAATGGAAATATGATTGTCAAGAAAAGGTAGAATTGTAAGCCATTTAAATTCTTATTCTGAGAATAGTTTCTGATTATAATAATTGTCTAAAATTAAATTTTATATTATTTTGAAAATTTTTTATTCATCTGTAATAGAAACCAGAAATAAATTTACTGGGTTTTTTGTAGTTTGGGATTTTTTTTGTTTGTTTGGTTTGTTTGTTTGGTTGGTTTGTTTTGTTTTGTTTTTTAGAATAGGATGCTTGTAAATACATCAAAATAATTTTTCAGATTTTTCCGTGCTGAGGGAAATAATCTTACTTTAACATTCTGTACTTAAGCTAGGATTGCCAGTGCTATGATTTTGATTCATATGATGTGTTCAATGCAATCTGAAGTCTTCCTCTTTTCCTGTTTTTGTGTGTGTGTGTTCCCGGTAGAGTGATCAATATCATTTACCTCAGTATAGAAGAATTGGAGTTGATATTGATTACACTGTGTTAGATTTTGAAATTCCTTTGTAAATGTGTAAAGCCTGTAAACATCTACCACTCCCAGCACCTTAAAAGAATCATCCTTCCTCTGACCACATAATTGTTAAATTGTGCATGCAAAATGCCTGGAGGTTATTCTGTCCCTTTTCCAGCAGGTTATCAGGGAAAACTTGCCAGAGAACATTGTGCTGTTTATATATCCCCCAGGTTAAGAATTCTAAGGTCAATAGTTGCCAAAAGCAGTTTCACTTAGTAACTTACTACTTTTCCCAAGCTCTGCAACCTGCTTCAGCAGTGATCCTTATCATTTATTAGTGAAAGGGTACATATGCAGCTCCTAGATCTCTACCCATAGGCAAGTAATCTTGGTTTACTGAAATAATCTGCCCACTTTCTAGTGTAATTAATCATGATGATTAATTACCCACATAAGCAAATATTACCCATAAATACGACTGAGCTTACATTGCAATGTTATAGTTTCCAAACACTCCCCATTGAGCGAATCTGCAATGTAACATGATTGACTGAGGCAAAGTTTTCCCTGTGTTGGTTTTAGGCTTTTTTCTTTTTGTTTGTTTGTTTGTTTTTGTTTGTTTGTTTGTTTTGGTTTGTTTGTTTTGGTTTGTTTGTTTGTTTTGTTTTGTTTGTTTGTTTGCATTAAAAAGTTAAGAACATGGTTGGTTTTATTTATTTTTTTTGCTTAAATTTTAAATTAAAAAAAATACCTAATTTTTCTAGATCACAAGATGGGGTGTTATCAAATATTTAAATTACATCTGTTTTCAACCGCTTGATTTTGTCTGTAAATGACTTATGAGACCTATTGATTTAACAGAATGGCCCCTGTTGCATGCTGTTGAAATTGAAATGAAAATTAAGGTCCTCTCTTCTCTTTTTTAGGCAGGGGGAGCTTTTTCCTTTATTGACAGGCTTCCTAGACTGATGATTTAAGAGG
>VXAU01003845.1:91443-104407 GCA_013399695.1 Formicarius rufipectus
AAGAGGACTCATATATATATATATATAATTTTAACAGTTGTTTTAAAGGACAACACCTCCAGGGAGGAAACTCAAGTAAAGTTGATAGATTTTTGCTTAGCTAAAAGGTATTTGAAAGTGCTGATAATAGCTCTGTCTTTGGCAAATACTATTAATAGTTTTGTTCATTTCACAGAAGTTTTGCTTTTTTTTCCTGAGCTCTTACCTTTGGTAATTCTGGTGTTTAGCTGAAATCATCTTTTAGGCAAAGTGGTCTAATAAGTTTTGCTTAAACCAATTCTGTTCTGAGAGTACCCAGACAAAAAGATGAAGAACAGAACTTTAATATTTTGTAGCTTAAAGAGTAAAGGCATTCATACTAAATCACTTCATAAAACATCCAAGTAAAATTACCTTGGTTCTGAAATTTGCAGATCAAGTGTGTACTTAATTTTAGGATTTTGGAATACTGCTATTGTTTTTAAATATGTTGTGTGTGGTAAAACAAACAAACAAGAACAAAAAACCCCAAATCCAGACTCAAAAATACATAAGCCTTTATATTTTATCTAGAGGGCTTACAGAGTAAATATAAAATTCTGTTCAAATAGACTTGGACTTGTTTTCTTCTAATTATGATGACATCATCAAATCAAATAATATAGATAATGAACAGTAAAGCCAAAAAGAACAAAAGAAAACCAATGGACAGTGATGGGAAAGCAGTAGATACAGTATAAGAAAAAAAATCTCAGCAGATAAAAGAGATGAAATATCATGGAATATATGAAAGAAAAAAGAAAAAGAAAACAGGTTGTTATCAGATCCTTTCTCATCCCCAAAAGTTTGATACCACTTCTTTAGGGAATAGTTTGGAAATTATATATATAAAATGTGTAACACTACCATAAACCAGTATGCAATTTGATTCACTTACAATCTGTTCCATGATCTTTGTTCCTCCCCAAGAAAAAAGACAAGGTGCAGATCTTTGTAAAGGAGGATGGGGAAATAAATCAGAGCTGCTGATCAGAGTTACTAGAACTGGTTTGAGACATTACAATTGTAAATGTTTCCAATTTTTCTTTGTGCATATTCCAGGATTTATGCTAACTCCTGTTTTCAGTGTACTTGTGGAAAGTTTGTTAATCCATTTTAACATAAGTAATTAGCAACCAATGAAGATAATGAGTGGGAAATTGTGTTATATATATTAAAATCTAGATTTTTTTTTCAATATACATATATTTAAAGTAATCTCCTTGTGACATGGGCAGTAAGGTATTCATCCTCTACTTTTGCTTGGGCTTTTTTAGATCTATTGGAGTGCCAATAAACAAGCAGGATTAAGGAGAAACCTGTAGTGGAGAAAATTGCATGTCTGAACTATTAACTGGTATATTCAGTGGCACTTACATTTTCTGCCACCAAACACACAATATTCTCAGGTCTGTAGCTCAGCTGTACTTAGAATTTTATTGCTATAACTGCTTTCTTTTTCGTTAAAAGACAGTTTACTCTGCAGTGTCCATGTGTGAGAGGGAGGGAATGTCTCCCATAAATTGCTGTCAGAGCATGGGAAAACAAAATCCCTTCATTTTTGTTGCCTTTGTTACACTTCACTTCAACCATCCCCCAGCTGTGCATAGCCACTTGCCACTGACCCCTACCTTGTGCCATTTTCATTAGCCCTTTGAGGTTAAATGTTTTACTGCACTGAGAAGCACTGAATTTGGAAACTGAGCATATAACATTGTCTGGCACAAGTTGTGCAGGAACAGGACCAGCTCTGTATGAAGCTGGAGCCTTCAGAGGTTGTCAACCCAGACATGCAGATCCCAACACACCTTCCTGTACCTGTTACAGGTTGTAGGATCATTGGAGTAGAAATGCAGGATGTTCAACTTGGCTGAGACTGGCTCTTTATACCATTTAAGTTCTACTTCTTACTGGGAAACAGCTATACCTCTACTCTTGCTTTGCCCACACTTTCTGGTCACTGCAATCAGAGAGTATTTTGTGTTATAAATGCTGATCCAGTGATACTGTTGACTCTTCAGATCTGTCTAATGAAAAAGTCAAATATTTATAATAGATAATTTACATTTGGGGGCAGGCGATGGGGGGCAGGTGGGGAACAAAAATGGCAGCAGATAGTTGGAAATGGCCTTACATGGGTTACTTAAATTAATTCCAGTTTAATACATGTCTGAAATAATCCATTAAAAGAAAATTCCTGTCACCTACATATGAAGTGAACAGCAGTACAGTGAAGTGATGGCATAAATTAGAAAAACAAATACCTTGTTTAGATTTGTACATTTGATTATACTGCCCCCATGCATAGTGATGACTGAAAAACTGTCTGACATGATTAATACATATGCTAGTTGTTAATTTTTAACCTTAAATAAGGATTGGGGCCTGTGAAATAGAAAGAAAGCAGGCAGTATTAGAGCTGATCACACATATAGTTCACTTGTTAAGTTTTTTTCCACTTTTTTAAGCAGAATTTCCAGGCATGTACTTGAAAATAAACTTACCTTTATCAGAGATAATGATAAATCTTGTACAACTTTTTAAAATCAGTATTTGAATTTAAAATACCGGGGTTGACACAATTTGAAATAAATTTTTGACCGGTCTTCTGAATAAGATTCAGAAATACATTTCTCTTTGGCCTTGTGTTAAAAAAAGAAAAATGTGAAGCATGCTTGTGATGTGACAGCTGATTGAACATATACATGGATGCTGTGATTTTTGTGGTTTGTTTTGTCTGCCAAAAAACCCCCCAAAAAATGAAATGAAATGTGAGAATCTGCAGCAGTCTAAAATGTAGTAAAAATAATAGTATAGGCATACTGTATTTAAACACACTTTTTTAAGTAACAGAAAATGTTTTATTCCATTGTACTGTTGAACATTATTGCTCTATGGCTAAACATGCAAAATTCATGAAAAGAAAAAATAATGTGGTTGTCTTAACATTGTTGTTTTGTGCATATGCCCTACAATAAAGGTATTTAAATACAACCAGCTTCACATTTATAGTCAGATATATCAGCTTCCAAGCTTGCATATTTTAAAGCAAAATATTACATACTTTTGCATATTAATCATGTGGGGGAAAATGCCGTTTTTGTATGCTTGCATTAATGTTGTCATAATAATCTATCTGATCTATCTTAATTGTTTTGTGGGTCTGGCTGAGAGTTGCTAAGGAGTACAATGACCCAAAGAAGAATTACCTTTTTGCAACATTTAAAGATTAATGTAAAATTTTTTTTCTTTTTTGGCCTGAAACACAATTAAAACCACTGCAGCAGTGAAGGTCTTTGTCTATGATAGCTACCTTCTCTCTGTTTGGATTCTGATTTTTTTTTTTTTTAATCTTTTGACCTATCTTCCCTAGCATGTTTCCCCCTTTGGTCTTATACTCTGTCATCTCATAACATTAATGAAACTTGTTTTCATATTACTTTTTTTTTTTTTTTCCTGATGGAAATATTCATGAAAAATGAATGGTTGAGGAAGAAAGACATACTAAGGACTGGTAAACCCTCATTAATTTTACTCCTTTCTTTTCTGTCCCTACCTGAGTGACCTCTCAGTGTCTACTACCTAAGTATTTTTGCTATTTATCATGGATTCATAGCGTGTAGGGCTGGAAGGGAGCTAGAAAGAATGTTCAATCCCTCCTCTTACCCCAAGGCTGGACCAGCTGTACCTAAATCTTCCCTGACAGATGTTTGTCTATTTTGTTTTTAAAAACCTCAAGTCTGGGGATTCCAAAAATTCTCTAGGCAATCTATTCATTTATTTCACTGTCCTTACAGTGAGAGAGCTTGTTTCTTCTTTTGTGTTTTCTAAGGTCTAAACTCAATAATAGGCTCCATACTGCAGTTTTCAGCATTGTCATCTGTGCATCTTCAACAAACATGAACAGAAATCTGTAGTCTTTCTCATTGAAGCTACTTTTCTTATATTTGGAGATTAGTACTGAGTTTTTTCTGTCTCCTTTCCTTATGCTTGAATAGGACCTCTAGAAATNTGGTGTTGTAATTACAAAAGAAAAATAAATGCCCTTTATTTTTTGTTTTTCCTTTTTAATAAAATTAAAAAACAAACAAACAAAAACAAAACAAACAAACAAAAGCTCCAAAACAAAGCAGGAGTTCCATTTTGGAATAACCATTAATATGTTGCTCACGGTCCAGATGATTCTACTTTGTTTTGAGCATTTTAGACTGTGTTCTTTTGATATATTTAATTTTTGCAATTGAAGTTTTCTAAATTCACAGTGAGGTATTTGCAGAAAGTTAATTAGCCCATGCAAATTCACTAACATCTGTTTTCTGCTTTAAAATAATTGAATTTGTCTTTTATTCTACAGTTAAAAAAAATAAGTAGTTAAATTTTCTGCTATACAAGTGACCCAGATTGTGTTGGAGTCTTCAGACAGGTTTGATCAACTTTCTTAGGTTGCTGATTGGACAAACAAAAAATAAAAAATCAATTTTACTAAATTGAGTAGTGTTTTAAAACCTGATAGATACCTTGAAAGATAAAATAAAGACAAACAATATGCTGCTATCCCTTTCTGTAAAGCACATTATCAGTCTTGGAGAAAATAAATCTGAGGTAGCTGGTGTTATTAGACTTTAAATATTGACCTTGGACAAATTAAGCCATAATCTTTTTATCAAAGTAATATAGAAGGAGGTGGACATCTGAAAGACCAGAAGACAGCAATGTTTTCAGTAACCAATCTCAATACTATATATTGTCCTAATCAGAACGTGTTTGGTCTGAATTTATTCCATTTAACTGTAGACACCAAAGTGAAAAATGTACCATAACAGGGCTCCGTCTGCAAGCTAAGGAAGAAAACATACCAGGAAACTTGAGAAGACTGAGTTCCAGATGTGAAAAAAAAAATGTAGGTCTGAGATCATATAAGCACTCTGCTAACAACCTTGCCATATACCAGGGAAGTCTGTGAAAGCTGTCATAATCGAACAGGTTAGGGATTGGAATCCAGGAGAAACTGCAGTCTTTTCCCATTACTTGCATTTGAGTACATGTGTTTTTCCAATGTTAGACAGTCTTCCTAGGATATAAAATATCAAGCTCAGGCATTAGAGATCTGAAGTAAAGGTACCAAAATTTAATATGGTAATGTTTTCTTTAGCAATATGTTTTCTGATATCTTCTAACATAGCTTCTCTGGTAGACAAAATTTTTAACAAAATTGTGTTTTTATGGGAAATTTCCCTTAGTCTTTCTGATTTCCATATGATCTTTCTTGAGGACATTTCTGTGAAATAGGGTTATATATGTGTTTTTATATCTCTTACAAAGTACCTCAGAGAATTACAAGAATCTTCTCATGTGGTCTTTACAGTGTGAGTATTCAGTGTAGAGGTGACAACGACAACAAAACATTTATTGAAAAGTATCAAGAAATATTTAGGGGTGGGAATTCATGGTGCTGGGGCAATAAATGCTGCAGACCCCTGAAGAGTATTTCTGAAGATGGTGTCACAAAATAAACAACTCTGTTCTTAAATAATTGCAACAGCAAAGATTATAGCCACAAACATGTGGAAAATGTTCCTGAGAATATAGCTGTGATTTTACTGGTCAGTATTAGAAGCAAAAATACCTTTCAGTTTCTTCTGATAAACCTCATGGAATGGTAGCAGCAGGAGGGGGAGTATGCTTGCTCCATAGAGTTTGCTGCTAGAGGCTGCCTATGTCACTGTCCACCTCACCATCCCCACCCTTGGCAAGCAGAAGCAGATACAAGGCTGTACGTAAACACTCATACTGATTTATACTACTTAGCAATCAGTTGCAGCAAGGATCCACCCAGATCTCCAAGTTATGAATGTAACATAACCCCTCTGCCCAGTGCATAACACTGAAATGTTAAGTCTGCAGTTGCTAAGAATCCTTAAAAAAACTGTCACCTGTTTGGCTCTCTCCCTGATTGATAGCTGTATGCACTCCATGATTTAGAAACTTTAAGAATAAACATCTGGAATTTCTTGACAGGTGATTTTCTCCTTACTTGCAAACCACTTGGGAATTCTTTAGTATGTGAATAACTTTAAATAACTTTAAAGACATAAATAACAAGCTGTGTATTAAAATACTTCCTCTGTCTAGGTTACGTGTTAAACCCTAGAGACAGAGAGAGGATGCAATAAGGTGCACTCTCCTCCAGTCTTTCTGCTACCATTCAGTGAACTAGGTACCAGGCATCAGCTGCCTTGTGATCAGCTTCCATACAGCCAAGCAGATCAGCAGCTCTTAGCTACAGGTCCCACATCAGGTCATCTTTGGCCAGTTGTTGGAAATTAAGGTTACGGGGACCATGGATCTTGCAGTGATGTTTCAGGGATATCACCTTATCAGCAAGTCCTACCAAGGTTTTGACAAGAAATCATAAATTCAGTATTGAAACAAATGGATGGAATTTGAACTAAAATTTGATGAAGGAGTTGAAAATGCATCATACAGAACCACCTTATTTGTATTCTTTGTATGTCATCTACACTTGTGGGCCTCCCATGTGGAGAAACACATGCATGTATGACCTAAGTTGTGCTGACATTTCTGCCTTTTGCTGTGGCCATTCACTAGTACTTGAAAAGTGAATTCTGATTTTCAGATCCTTCCTCTGGAAATAGCAAATAACAAAACCATCATAGCCAAAGAACATTTAGCTTTTGCTGACATTCTTGTTGGAATAAATGAGTACTAATATGGATATATATATGCATATACAGAGCTCCGGATCATATAGAAGAGGACTTTAACTTTTCAATAATACAACTTTTCTGATTATTGGTCAAATCTGTAAAATGATACCATCATATTTTCAATGGAAAATGAACTTAAATTTCTGGTTGTCATGCACTGATTCTGATAATCCTGTTCTATGCTCATTCTTAAATTCTGATTATTTACTCCTGAAAAGCTTAAATAACTTCAGATTTCCATATTAAAAGATTTTACAGTGTCAGTTTCAGAAACACAAACTGCAAAGATTTTGGCTCAGACTGAGATTGAAAAGAGTTTCTTCAGGCAAGGGTCTAAGAAATCATTTGCTTCAGAGAAGAAATCTGGCACTTTTTTCTTCTTTTTTTTTTTTTTTCCCCCCCATCTTTTATAGAAGAAATGAGAGCAACTTCCAAATGGTATACTGAATTTCAGTACTTCTAAGAGTCAAGAAGTTAAAGTAATTGTAACTCACTTGTCCCAATCTTTAACTAGTGCCACTAACCAAAACTTAAATGTAAAAGACACTAAAATATTTACAGATTATGTAAGTGGTTTAAGAATGTGACTTTTCTTGACTTTCACATAGACTTGTGTTCCTGACTCACTGTTTTGCTCTTAAAAATATTCAGATCCTTCCTCTTTTCACTTTTCTGCATCTTTAATCCTGGGGAAAAACAAAACAAAACAAAACAAAACAAAACAAAAACAAACACCCAAAACCACAAAGCAAACAAACAAACAAAAACACAAACAAACAAAACCCAAAAACGATGACAAAAAACTCCAAATATTTTAAATCCCAACAGTACTAGTCAAGCAGTTTGCAGAAACAACCACAATATGTCTGTTTTACCATTGAAACTAATAGCATTCTTTACTGAAAGCAAATGATTGTGTACTAATTTCTCAGTGCGGAAAAAAAGTGATGAAAACAAAATTACCCCAAAACAGCATGGTATCTTAACACAGTATATAATATTCTTTAAAGTTTGTAAATTATGACTTTATTCACTTTGGAAGACAATCTGTCTTTATCAGTGAAGATGCAAAAAGTAAAATCAAGATTGTAATAGCTACATACCCACACTTTCACTCCTACACACAGTATTTAGAAACACTGCAAGCTAAAATTTCTGCCTCTGCTGTGAAAAAGGTTCCCTCAGATACCTGAAAAGGTGATTTATCAAACTCATTCTTTTTCTTGTCATACTATAGAATCAGATAACATATTGAACTGATTGCCATAATTCTTCGAAGTTTGTTTTCCTGAGTGTAGCAGACTCTACATGAGCTGTTTAAATATGAAAAAGCATTGCTTGTGGATATGTTATTGCATTCTTGTACTTGTGCTTCCTTCTTGATGACAAAATACACTTTTTCATAGAAAGTTGTGCTGATTAAACTACTTTCAGGTAAGGACTTAATTGTTTTAAAAGCATTTATCAACAGATACCCTCAGTGAAATATTTTAATCACTATAGTTTATGTAGACTAAATTCAAGCATTTATTATTACAAGCTAAATGCTCATTATAAATTTGCACAGAAAATGATAAAATATTATGTATGAAATGAATCATTAGCATGGACCATTAAGTCCTCTATTTTCCTTTAATTGAATTTGTCAGTAGTACCCTCTTTAACTGAAAACCAGTCATAACCACAAAATTAAATAATAATTAAAGAAACAACTATTCAAAGAGTTGCTTGGTAGCTAAGGTGCCATTTAACCAAAACAGCAATTTAATGTAAATTGCAGCCCATGTAGACGTAGTTCTGAAAATTATATATCCTGTGGTTCGTATATGTTTGAATTAGTGAACCATTTTCAACATCACAGTCTAGATGTTCTTGTAGCTGTTCTGTAAGCATAAAGAAAGGCAGAATAAATGGGTGAAAATAGGTATAAATAGACTTATGGCAATTAAAGCTAATTAAGACTTTACAGAAATAAATTGCTGGTTGTTCAGTAAAATTTAAGCAGATTAGAAAATGCACCAACTTACACTACAGACATTCTGCCTCTGTACACATTCATTCAGTAAACATGTACTGGATGTGGAACCAAAAATAATGTTTTGCCCACCTGTTTTTTTCTAACTTTATCTAGTTATTGAAAAATAGGTGGAACCTCATATTTGCAGAAACTTTGTAACACTATCCTTTTTGCAAACTTAAGAAAAACAAAACCAAACAACTAACGAATCTGCCCTCTACCACCCTCACCCTGAAAAACCCCACCAACCAAAAAAAAACCCCAAAAAAACAAAAAACAAAAACAAAACAAAACAACAACAACAAAAAAACCCAACAAACAAAAAACCAAAACCAAAACCAAAACCAAACCAAAACAAAACAATATATAAAATAATCTCAGGCACCAAAATACACCACTGGCAGGTTTGAGAGGAAAGCAAATCTTCCTCTGTCTGAATAAACAATGATGCTGCTCAGAGGAGGTCCAAGAGTCTCCACTGCATATATAGAGCTTTTCCATCGCTACTTCGGAATAAAGACTGGGACTCTACTTTCTTGTTGAGTCTCTTACATGTATTGCCTTTGGGACGTTTTTTCATTTACAAATTCTGTTTTGCACAGCCAGCAGGGGGAGGCAGGATTTAAGGAAATAAACTGGGAAAACTTCATGGAAGCAAGTACTTTTAAATAGGAGGTGATGGAAAGCTTTGAACAAAAGAGAGAGGTGAGTAACACAAGACATGAGGGTTAAGCTGATATTTTGATTGCTATTCTCATGTAAACGAAACCTTAACATGCAGTTGCCACGTTTGTGAAATTTGAACGAACTCATATCAGTTTGTCTGTTTTCCCCATGCAAGCTTTTCTGCTTACTGTGGATATACAGCTGTAGTAAAAATGCTTTTATTTCTATTTTCTAGTAACGTAAGCTAATATGAAAAACCAGAGCTGTAAGTAAATGATGTTACAAATTTCAAAGACAATGTCTCTTGTTTAAATATTTCACATAATTGACTACTTGTGTGTAGGAACCAATGAAAGAGATGCACAGCTGGACTGAATGCCCTAAAATTATTTTCAGAAATACATATCTCATTGTACTTTTCAATTCTTACTTATATAGCTTTCATTCTTCTGCAGAACAATTTACAAAACAACTTGCGTAGCTATTATGGTTAAATTTTGAGTCTGCTAAGAGCATTTCAAGACATTTTCAGGCAGAGGACCAAACATCTTGATGTATATTCATGTCTTCTCCATGATTGTTATAATTTAGGGGCACAAGCTACGTGATAAAGTCTAGTAGTCAATATGTGTGCTTGTTGCCAAATAGGACCTATTTTGCATAGCAAGAAAGTGTGCAGACCTGCTGTGAACCATAGACCTGTTCAGCTGTGTAACGATGTTCTGCAAGAGCCAGGGCAAAAGTTACAACCAAGCCCTAAGAGCTTCCTTGGTAAGCCTGGATATGCAAAGCTGCCTGCTGAAGAACTGACCCATGAATTTCATCAGGGCTGCTTACAGGTTGCTGGGTGAACAGTAAAGTACATCATGTGTATCACAGATTAATATTCTGCAGGTTACTCATGTGGATCGTCAATGAGCCTTTTCAGGTCATTACTCCTCCTGCATGGATCCTACCTGTTATCTGCCTCATATATCCACTTGCTTCCATGAAGTTGAGATTTCTTTTTACAAATATGATTGTACTGTATGTGCATATTTGTTTAAAACTGTATAGGTAATATGCATATTTATTTTCTATGTATAAACTGTTAAAAACATGTAGGCTTAGAAAGGAGGTATATATTAACATTTTTCCACTGTAGACCAACATGGCAAGAGAGCAAAAGTTGCCCTAAGTTCCTGAGGTACAGGGTGTCATTTTCACAACAGACCCTATAAGCAGTATAGTATGGTATAGTATGTTTTGCTATGGTTATTACCTTCATCATAACTTTCTACTCTGTAGTGATATCCTGTCCCAAAGCATACAGATATAACAGTTACTTGTAATTACAGCTTTGACGAGTTATTTGAATCAATGTATTCCAGAGCACAGGAAAAGTTCCAGCGTCATGGCTTTGATACTGACAGATCTGGTGCAAAGTGGGTGTTTGGATACAATGCCAAGCATAATTGGTGCCAGCAGTGGAGATTACATGTGCTGGCTCTATGGAAGCTTTTAGACTTACACAAGTGTTGTGAACAGGGCCACGTATGGTAATTCACATGAAGTCAGAGCACAGCCCTCATGTGAAGATTATATTATTAATTTGGTCACAGCCTTCAGTCTGATTTTTGGAAATAGGAAGGGATGCAGACCTTATTGCTTTGGTTATGCACTTCTTTCAAGTTCTTCACTCAAATCAGAGGGTAGATGCTGGCACCATCCTCCAGATTCAGCTGCTCTTCTTCACAAGGTTTCAAAAATAGCATCTAGAAATTTTTATTTTACCTCCTCCAGTAAGGCCATCTGTTCCCATAACTTTCTCTCAAAACACCTGGCATTATCTTTTTTAGAATTTCTGGACTTCTATGTTTGAGGAGTTTTTATCATGTTTAGAGGGAAACAAAGATTTAAAAATACATTTTTAGGTAAAGCAGCACACATATCTCTTCTGTTGCTCTTCCATTTGTTAAGCAGAAAAGTGGCAGGCCATTCTGGGTGAATCCAGAAGTTGCTTTCAACTACAGCCCTTCCAGGATCAGACGCCTATTGAAGATGCTTTACTAAGTGAAAAGAAAATGTGTGTTAAAACTGAGTGACAATAATTCTTCAAAGCTCAAACATGGGATTATTTTATTTTATGGTGTTCTAACAGGAAATAGCTGGTTTCATTCCCTTTTTCCATAGTAAGTAATCTTAGCACAATGCAGCAGTGTTTCAGAATACTCATTGTCTTACCACAAATATATTATTATTTAAATAATTAAAGGTCTGGATTTAAAACCACAAATTCACAACCTGGAAAGATAGCACAAACTCTTTGTAATTTTGAAATTGCATGACAAAGATATGAAGGTTCGATGGCTCTAAGAAGGGATTTGTGGTCTGGAGAACTCAGTGAAATTCCTTGGCCTGTCTTATGCAGAGTGTCAGACTAGACTGGTGATCACTTAAAATAGAATAATTTAAAACAGATTCAGTTCCAGCAGTTTCTAAAAGGTCTGGTAAGACTTAGTGAATTAACATTTGGAAGGTTAGATCATACTCTTGCTTCACTTAGTCACAACTTCTCTTTGGCAGACTTTTTTCTGTGTGAGTAACCAGGTACAAGTAATATTTCTTGACCAGCAAAAGGATAAGACACCTTAACTACACCTGCTTCTCTACAGTCTGCATATTTTGAAACAAGAAGACTTCCTGGCTGACAAACTGGAATCTTTTTAATCCAGTGGCCGTCCCATCATAGGCACCATTTTCACATTAAACTGCAAGTGAATCTACCTGAAGTAAAGACTTATTTCAGGGATAGCATTTGGGACCAATGACAAATGCCTAGCTGATCCAGTTGTATAACTTATGCTGAGCTACAGAGACAACCTCTAAGAAATTGTTACAAGCTTGTGTTACAGCACTTCTAAAAAGAGGAAAAGATGTTTGAGAGCCAAACCCCATCAAACCAATGTCTTTAATATAGGATTATAAAGATAAAGCACTGAAGTAATTTATAAACTGTCTGTCACCAGTGGCTGAACACCACCTTCTTTCCAAGCAAGCTGAATTTCAGTTGAGAAAGTATGTCCTGGCTGAGGACTGAACATCTTTCAACTTGCTGAAGTTGGGTTTGAAAGTGATATGGGCACAGATGCAATGTTCAAAGGCCAATCAGCTGTGTCTGACACCATATACCACCAGATGCTTTTAGACAAAATACAGCACGAGAGAAAATCAATGCATAGTATGACTGATACAATTTCTATCTAAAAAAGAACAAAATTCCCCATAATCAGCAATGATTTCTATGCTGATCTATGCAAGAAGTGCCAATAGTGAAGGCTACAGTATGACCTACGACAGGGGAATGTGCTTGAGTCTGTAGTATCCAGCATCTACATGAACAACTGAAAATCCATTCTCATGGCATAAGCAATATGTTCAAGCAACATTTGTAATTCTACCTAAAGAGCTTCACTTGAGTCCAAGACAGATTTATGTCCATGTTCCTCAGATTACACCATCAAAAGTAAATTTCTCTCTCTCTCTTTTTTTTTTT
>VXAU01003845.1:104438-123976 GCA_013399695.1 Formicarius rufipectus
TTTTTTTTAAATCACAAGTCCAATAAACTTAGTACAATTTGGAACAGGTTATAATTTTCCCACTGCTGTTATCCTCTTTATTTTGGGCACATGTAGAAAAGAAGAAATGTTAGGTCCATGCCCATAATTGTATGGAGGAGTCACAAATTCTAAATGGAGACTAACCCAAGAACATCATCAATGACTACACTTACTCTCTCTCCGGAGGCCTAATATAAAAATAAGAAGGGGTCACTCACGCAGAGAAGTTTGACAGTGTTAAGAGAAAGTGTCTGTTATACTATTTAATGCCTTAGACTAGGTGAATGGAAAAAACTGCTTGGTCATTTTGGGATCAACCCACTGAAAACCAAAAGTATAGTTGTGAATATAGTGGAATCCTTCCAAAAGATTGAAGACTGAGGTACTGACTTCTGAAGCATGCTGCAGCTGTTGGCCAGCTGCTGTAAGATTTCCAACTACAATGGAACCGTTTAATAAATCATCAAGAGTTCTGCATCCCATTGAGTTTGTTTAGTGAAAAAAGGGAAAATGATCACTGACTTTTTAAAATATCAGCTTGGGAATTCAAGAGTAGACTGACCAGTCTGGACATATTTGAGTTATGTTGAAAAACTGTTGATGGCACAGAAATATTATATGAATATAATACATATACATGCCAACGTGGAAAATCACAGATGAAAAGATATCTTAATGTATCATGGATGGTAGTTCATCTGTGGAGCATGTTATAACATGCAAAGGATTTTGGAAAAACCACACAGTCACCCTGGAAGGACATAGGAAAAAACATTCTTGGTACTCAGAAGGTTTAACTTAAACTGTTTTATTACTCTGTTCACCTACGCTATAGCATTTCAGCCAGCTTGTATGCCTCATAGTCCAAATAAGAAATATGAAATGATTATCCAGAGACGTGTATAAAGATGAACATCAACAAAAATAATGCTGTGCTTTAGATACAATACTCTTTCAATAACAAGTGTGGCTTTTCCTTTCTCTCTTTTTCTTTTTTTTTTTTTTTAAATTCTGGGGCATATCCATACTTTAATCAGAGGTACCACGAAGCAATTAAAAAATACTGTAAGGCTTATATGTACAGATAACACTGATTCCCTGCCACAAGTAGACACCATTGATTACTAATCTGATTTTCCATTTAAAAAAGAGCTGCTTGTTTTAAAGTGATTTCAGATTGCTTGGCTCCATTTTTATTTTTATGTCAGTCTCTGCATCTCATGACTTTGCAAATTTATATGTCACTTCTCTTTCCATATTTAAACCATTCAAAGATGATTCTTCTGGTCTTGAGGTAAATTAAGGATATTATTTGATGATATTATATAATAATGTCAATTATCTGATGATGCTTAGGAGGGAGAATTTTGAGTAAATTTTATGTGGGCTTACCTTGGTGAAAACAAAACAAAACAAAACAAAAGAACAAAAAATCCCTGAGTCATACAGTTTTATGAATTATTTGCTTGCATTTTTGTCAATACAATATTTTCTCAGTATAGATTGCTACTGGGTTTATATATTTGATCTTGAAATTTGGTAATATGAGTCCAACTCAGGTGTTACATTTTCTATTTGTTTTTACCATTCCTGTTGTGAAGATGGACAGCAGGACTAAATTTAGAGAGGGTACTTTCAATGTGTAGTGTTGTGCAACTTGTTTATTACAGCAGTGTGCAAAAGGTCTTATCAAGAATGACCCACAATATTAGTTTTACAAGGCCAGTTTGGATGCATTGTGCCCCTCAAAGTTCATAAAGCACAAAACAACAAATAAAGGGACACGTAGTTGATGCTGAGATCAAATTGGAAAGAAAACTCTGCAGTGAAGGATATGAAGTTGGAGCATCACTTGATAAAGAACAGTAAGTTCCCTAAATAACAGGAAAAAAATAATTCAGAACTGGAAAGGAAATAGAAACCATGCGAAGTTAAAGAGTCAGAGAGGCCGTCAGCTTAAAAATGGAAGTGTACAAAGAAGGTAATTTGGCAGTATGAGGCAAAAAATAATAAGGAAGTTGAAATCACTTGCAAATTTTTCAACTGACTTTCTGCTTTGTCAGGACAGTCTTTTTCTCTGTCATTATATAGAGGAGTACGTTTAACAACTCAACCTCCATACCTCATGTTCCAGATGATTTTACAGGCCTTAATAAAGCTTGTACTTGAAAAACATTTTCATTTCAGAAGTGGGATAACTATTGGCAACAGCCAAATTCCCACTCAAATGCTCACTCACTTCCCCCACTTCAGTAGGATGAGAGGAGAGCAAAAGAAAGTCAGGTAGATGAATGTTTGTGGACAGAGGACTTTGCTTGCTAATTACCATGGCAGGCAAAACAGACTTGTCTTGTGAAAAAATATTGACAATTAAAATGAATTTCTGTAGTGAGAAACAAAGAAAAAAATAAAGCAAACATTAAAGCAATAACTTTATCTCTCCATTTCTTAGGCTGTACTCCTGTAATTCCATCTTATTTACCCATGTCATGTGGAATAGTGGGAAATGGAGAATGAAGGCTATGGTCAGCACATGCCTCCGCAGCTCCTTCCCTCTCATATTTTTTCTCCTGATCCAGCGTGGACTCTCCATGGGACTCCTTGTCCTTCATTAAATATCCATTGTCTCCACCATAGAGAACCTCTTACTCTGTCTCGTGCTCTGACCTTTATGTTCCCTTTGCTGTTTCTCCCTGTTTGGTTTGGTTTTTTTGTTTGTTTGTTTGTTTTTCTCTCCTCCTCTACCTGCCCATAATTTTTGTCATTTATTAAATATGTCTTCCCAAAGCTAACACTAGCTTGACTGCTGAGTGCTGCCATGGGTCTGTTGAAGCTGTGTATAGTACAGGGCACCCCTTGGTCTCTTCTCACTCCTGTAGACCCCCATGATTGATATAAAACCACCTACACCCACGATGGCTTTGCACTGCGGTATGGTGATGCTCCTTCCATTGGAGGCACAGAAATCTGAAGGAGTGAATTATTATTTTGTGAGTTTCTGCAATTTGATGTGTGTGTGCTTTTGTGTCAGAAGTGAAAAATAGACACCTCAAAAAGATAGTAGGAGGGAAGGGGAAGGACCTAAATGCCAAAATCTTCTATTTTTGCTCTCACAAATTTTCCTGGATATCAGTGTTAGTTCTGTAAATGATGATTGACAGGGTCCAATAACAAATTTTTACTCCCTCTCGACAGGGGGAGCTGGTTGGAGTGAATCCTTACACAGTGATCCTCTATGTCATACTGCCTTTTTCAACCCAGGTCACAAAGTGTTTCCCTTGAATACCTTTTTGCTTTTACTCAGGACTCTAACTGCAGGTCTAACATTGCCACAAGACTTTGTTCCAAAAGCAAGAACTTGCTTGACTAGCACTTTGAAAGGAATACTACTAGGAAAATCATGAATATAACTCTAAACATATTTTGCAAAAGAAAAGACGTCCTGTATTATATATTTAAAAAAAAAAAAATCCAGACAAATTCAGAACTAGGAGCTGAAATAGAGTCAGTAGTTATATAATTACAATTATTATTACCCTTCAATGGGAACACAAGTAGAAGAGAGGAATAGTTTTGCATCTCGCTTGAGATTAGACATTTCCTGGTTTCCACTCCCACAACATTGGAGTGGAAGAGATCTTTTTACTTCCTTGAAGATCAGCCAGATTGAGATCTTCCTTAGATGGTGAAAGACATTTCTATGGGAATGCCTAATTCCAATCTAGTATAATAACAGTATATTATTTGTTATTTTGAGCCAAAACATATTCCTTATGATGAGGCTTAAAAAAAAAAAAAAAAGGAAAACTTAATCTCCAGGGTTTTTGTGGGTAATTAATGTACTAATGTGAGTAAACTCAATCCCCTTTTAATATAATTTCTGAATGTGTGCTCAGCTTCTCAGCTTGCGTTTCTATTTTAAAAGTTCACAATACATGACATGATATGTCAAACAGTTACTTTATAAATGTCAACCTTTTGATGAAAAACAAGTATTGTGTTGTTTACAAAGGTAACCACAAAAGAAAATCACAGAATACATGGAACTGGAAGGGACTCACAAGGATCACCTAGTCTAACTCTTAGCCCTGCACTGGACCATCCCCAGGAGTCCCACCATGTACCCAAAAGTATGATCTAAATCCTTTCTGAATTCCATCACTCTTGGTGCTGTGACCACTTCCTTGGGAAGCCTGTTCCAGTACCCAACCATCCTCTGGCTGAAGAGTCTTCTTCTAATACCCAACCTAAACCTTCCCTGACACATCTTCAGGTCATTCCCTGAGGTCCTGTCACTGGTCACCACACAGAAGAGAGCAGTGCCTGCCCCTCCTCTACTCATCACAAGAAAGTTGTAACTGCAATGAGATCTCCCCTCAGTATCCTCTTCTGCAGGCTGAACTGACCAAGTCATCTCAGCAGCTCCTCATACAGCTTCACCTAAAGGCCTTCACCATCCTTGTTACCCTCCGTTGGGTGCACTGTAATAGCTTAATTTCTTTTATTCAGCTAACATGGTACATCCAGCAGCACTCAGCACTAGATTTGTCCTGCCTAGTTACATGTTTATCATAACAGCATCTAAATTAAGACCACTCTTACTTTAAGTTTTGGGTTTTTTTTCCTTAAAACACTCCTAAAGGACAGTAAACAATCAAAAAGTCTGACTAAGAGCTGAGTCACTTTCAAAAGAGTCCCCTTTTTTTTTCTTTTTCTCTATTTTCTGTCTGTAATCAGGGCTAGGGGCTATGTTTCTAACTTAATCCTAGGGATAGATGATGAGTATGGGATCGTCTGCATAGTTGTGCTTATTATTTTGTCTGTTGTTCTGTTTCCTCTTGCATAGAAAGGTATGTAGGATGTTCTGCTTGATCTCGAGGATATTTTTTTCCAGAATATTCTAGGATTTTGGAGTTTGGATTAGTATCTCCTTTTCCCTGAAGTCTTCAAGAAAACGATGTCACATAGCAGGTCTCTCATTGATTTCACCTGATATCTGAAAACAGAATAAAAATATTAGTATTCTGGGCGTTGGTGACTGTAAATTCTTGGTTGGCTGAGTTCTCTAAGATTCTTAGGAGTCAGAATAGCTGAGCAGAGGCAGGAAGAAATAGCTACTGAAACAGTCTGGCAAGCAGATGTGGATAGAAGGCAAAGCATGACAGGGTGATGTTTGCTAGTGGCACAGTTATTATGTGTAATACCCTGCTCAGAGCAAAGCATTCTTGCTCAGGAAAACCGTAGTGATTCATATGTGGTTGTGAATGAGTTTCTAATAATGCTCACAAATTCTCTGGAGTTTGCAAAGGAATTCTGGCATTGTTCACTAATAAAAACCAACACGTTCTCTGTATTCCCTGCCCAGCACAAACCAAAAGTGTTTCTGCCATTATTAATAGAAATTGTAATGAAATTACTTATTTGAGGTGAGTAGTAGAAGTAGTAGCACAATAAAGCACAGGCAAATATAGACGATCATTGAGCTAAGAGACTAATTTTAACAAAATAATGAAATGCATTCCTTACAGGGAAAAAAAAAAAAAAAAAAAAAAAAAAAAAAAAAAGAGATACCAACAGTAGAAACATGTTAATTAGAAGTGGTCGAAAAAATCACATCTTTCCTACTTTGCATGATTTGTACATTTGACTTCTGCAGGATGCATGTATTTAATTTTAGACCAAACACTTTAAAACTCAAGCAACTGGAAGGAAATTTAAAATAGAAACATGAAATCTTTGTTATTTTCAAGGACTCCTGCTCCAAAACAGGTCAATGTCCTCCCTGTGCTGAGGACCTCAGAGCTGGGCACAATACTTCAGGTGGAGTCTCATGAGGGCAGAGTAGAGGGAGAGAATCACCTCTCCTGTCCTGCCAGCTACATTAGTTTAGATGCAGCCCAGGATACCATTTACTTTCTGGGTTGTAAGTTCAAATTTCTGGCTCGTATCCAGTTTTTCGTCTACCAATATCCCCAAGTCCTTCTCTGCAGGGCTGCTCTCTAGCCATTCATCTTCCAGTCTATATTGATATAGTGATTACTCTGACCTAAATGTAGTACCTTGCATGTAGCCTTGTCGAAACTCTTGAGGGTTATTTAAGCTCACTTCTCAAGCCTGTCAAGGTCCCTCCATATGGCATCCCTACCCCCATGCATATCATCTATATATACATAATCATTTGCATTAAATAAATCTTTCAGATCATAGAAAATTTCAATTTATTTAGAAGATCAGTAAGGAGTTCCACACAAACCTACCTCATCCACAGTTTTGTAAAAGGCAATTACTAATTTCCTTAGATGGCTATAGAGGTTGTTGTATTCTCCTTTAGTGGCCGAGTGGTGTAAGTTGCCACCTGTGGAGCCGGCTCCTCCTCTGAGGACGGCAGTTCGAATCCCGAGGAACTCGCTGTCACCGTCCGAGCTGCTCGGCCGTGGCAAGATGAACCTCAGGAGTAAAGGGGGTGGGGCCAGTTCCGCGCACACTGTGCCTCACCTGAAAAATCCATTGCACAGGCTTATCCCAAAATCTTCATTCGCGAAGTCTAGACAACAAACACAATTCTCCTTTAGCATTCTAGTATTTCCACAGTGTGAAGGTTTTTCCCATACTATCACTTAAGACCCATAAGACTTTGTTTTGTCATGACTCAATGGCAATTCAGTTTTACTCTTACAACTCAGTTTCAAGTGCAACATTGTTTACAGGATCTCTGAATATGGGGTGACCTCTCTTAAAAAATGTTTTAGAAAAACACTGATGGTCCCATACTATTGAGAATTGGATTCCACAAGGTCTGCTTGGTGGTGCTTTCCTTCTTACCATGACAAAATATTTGCCAACAACCTGGGCAACAGTGGTGGCTAATCACTGGCTGCGTTTTCACAGGGCATTTCAGTCATGTGAAATGACTGCAATGGCATGGTGGCTTCCACATATCACAAGGAGGATGTAATACTTTCCCATGAATTATGCTTTTACTGAACTGTACTATTTTATTCCTGTGTCTTCCAGACCTGCATCTCCATCTTGAAAACACTCTATTTTGGTGCTGGATGATCTCAAGCTGTCAACAGAGAGGAATTAAAAAGAGCACACATGTAAGTCTACATAATCTTTCAGAAGTTTTAAATGATGTCCACTAGTTTAACACTCTGCATATTGCCAGATGGAGCAATAGGCCAGTGGAAAATGGAGGCTGACAGCAGTCAGAAGTTTTCCAGGAATGTAAATGCTGATTTTTTTTATCCTAAAAGTTTCGAGGCCCAGTTGGAACTAACATATGAGAGTAACATAAATTAAGTCCCAGCCTCACCTTTCATTTAATGGCATTCTGTGTAATTTCCCACTGATTTCAGATTTTTTTCCTAATAATTTGAAGTGATGTTTGATCTTCCTCTACAATGATAATTACTGATATGTAGAAAAAACATGTCAACTTACCAAAACCCCTCACAGTTTCACTCATTTATCCTGCAGAAACAAAAGAGATTTATTGGCATCTCTTTCTCTGTGTAATGCTTGGGGCAGGAATTCTGTTGCACTACTATTGACAAAAAAGTTGAAAACTATGTTAGACTTTACTTGCTTGTCTATTATGTGCTAAGGAATATTTATGTGTGTAACCGCATTGGAACTTCTCAAAACGGTGTAACTCACATTTAAAAAGAAGAGGGTTATTGTCTCATCAGCTAATAATTAGGCAGTATGAATAGGTTCTAGCCAATTAGCCTGGAAGTGTTTTCACTTTCTAAGCCAATAGAACTTATATACAACATTCCATAATAAAATAAATTAATTAATTTGATTTAAAAAAAAAAACATAAATTCTAAAATGGAACATGATTTTGAGTGGGTAAGTACCCATGCCAAATAGTGTCTTACAACAATACAATCTTATTCTACTGGTTGGATAGATTACTCACATGGCTTCAGACTTTCCTACTTGCTGGCGAGAAATAGGCATGCTTGGTTACTTTGAAACTTCTGTGGTATGGACAGATTGCCATTCAATTATAGAGAAACTCTGGTGTCATGTCTATTTTTCTGTAGCATTTTTAGGTTTTTCACATAAGAGGAAAGCAAGTGTTTTCTATTTGTCTGTCTTTGAAGAGAAAATGCCAGAAAGGTGATAATTCCCCTGCTGTTAAAATCTAATGCAACGTCATAGGCCCTTCTTTACATGTACTTGGTCCCAGGAGTTTTCAAGCATGAACATGAATGAATTTTCTCAGCCCTTGACTCATGGGGTAAATCTATTCAAAGGCATCAGACCACTAAAATGAATCTGAAGGAGCAAAAGGTCTACCAGGTCGTTGCTGCAGTTCAAAGCATGCTGGTGCCAGCCCCAGTGCACTTACACCAAACCCAGAAATTACAGATATAATAATCTTATTGTTTTCACTTGCAGATCCTCAGTGATTTAAATTCATTATCGAACAGACACTCTTGAAAGGGTTTTTCTTCTGATCTTGTCCCAGGTGCCTGATTGCAGTCATCAAGCATACCATACTAAGTATTTATATAAATATATCATAAAATAATCAAATATGATGAGCTATTCCCTTTGTTCCTTTATGTTGATACACTTTTTGCAAAATATTTAATATGCTTCTGAAAATGATGATGCCAGTGATAAAGCTAGTTTGCAGTTTCATAGATAATTTATGGAAGTTATAAAAAATGAACCAAATTGTCATAACAACATGACAATGTGAACATTCATGTTTACATAGTGTCCACATACAGTACAAATACTGAATATTAATATGAAATGAGAATTTATAAAATTTGCAATAAACATAATGTAGAAAAAATAACAACTTGATACAATCTTTGCTTATATTGCAACTTATAAAGAGAATTTACTTTATGAATGGCTTTGACATTTCCTTTAATGTGTATTGTTTTATACCTTTAACCACAAATCCTGGTATATTTTAAATGTAAATTAGATCATATCTATCCTCCTTCTCCTTTCAGATAGACAATCACTCTAATTCAAAAGATGGAAAGAGAGTCCATAGACAGCATTTTAAATGCACTTGGCACATATTCATCCGAAGGGGTGCAAGTAGCAAAAAATGTCTGGATCTGATTCTGCCACTTCAGTTCTCATAAGGTAGCTATTTGTTTGTTCAGTAATTCTATGGGCTTGAAGTGAAGTAATACATGGTTTTTTGCCTAAAAGACATTTATTGCTGTTTTGAGCTACTCTGAGGCATTATTCTGGGACAGGCAGATGGTACACAGGCTTCACACAGACCCACACCTTCATGATGCTTCTCTAGAACAACAGTTATGGCCAAGCAAGATACAATAGGGTAACTCAAATGACACTTGATGCTTTCTTTCAGGCAAATAGATCAGACCTATATTGACACCCAGTAAGGCATTTCTTCTGAATACAGCCTTTGCAAATGATCATTGCCTCACAGTGACAACAAAAGATGCAGTATCTATTTGATAACTCTTTTCTGATGGCATCTGTGCTTCATCGATATCTGAAGAAACTGAATGAATCATGAGGCCTGTGCCTTTGTACCATGTGAATACCCTGAGAGTATTACAGTTATAATTATAACACTTGAACTGTGTTTATTTCAGTAATCTATTAATTACATTACTAGCAACTGGGAATGAGTCCTGAGGTTTTCATTTTCCTAGCAACTGTAAAGCCCACCTTTACTACTACCTTTTGCCAATGAATGTCCTTAGGCATGCTGAATTGTGGATTTAGGTAGCAAATCAGAATTGCCACAGGCCACTGGTTGCCTGTATGTATCAGTAAATTTGAAGCTTTGGGTCAAAATGTGAACACTGTCCAGTATTAGATAACACTTCACAGTTCCTTCTCAGAGCTTGGGGTGACGTTAAATGTCACATTCCTTCATGGTAGAATTGTCCTTTGTTTCTCTATCTCTTTCTCTCTTTGTCTTCATGGATGTGTAGGGACCCCAGACAGCTATAATCCTGAAGTTAGGTACCCCAAAATGATTTTTAAATTTAAATGAGATAAAAGTAGGCTTAAATGACTTGGTTTCCCCATTACACTGATGAATATATATGTAAACATATTGCTGCTGTCTCATGAAGGGTTAGTTAAGTGTATTAAAGTGAAGTTGTGAAGCCCTGTTTAAGAGATTAGTTGTCTTTATTATTAATACCTGGAATGTGAGAGTTGGAATTTTTGAAATACAAGTATTTCAGCTAGGTGTTGTAACCCATGTCTTCTAAGGTGAATAGTGTAGTTTCTTCTTTATCTCTTGGTAAAGCATCCACATATTACCATATCAACTGGGCTGAGGGTATCATAAACAGAAATGCTTTTTGTACTCTTAAATCTCAAAATAATATTCAAATACTGCTAACCTCCAAAAACATTGCAGAGGAGCAAATGACTGAAATCAATTATATGGCAGAAGGTCCCCTGCTACTTCATTCTGTACCAGCAAATAAGACACTACTGAAATGTGATACCACTTTCAACCTCCTTCACTGCACAGTAGCCAGTATGCATATTTCAAAGGAAACATTCTCTGCAACTTGGCTCAATAGGTGAAAAGCTAACTTTTACTTTTGATAACTAATTTCTATGCCTGAATTTTATTTTATTTTTAGCCTAAGTGGTGCTGCTGTTTGCAGCTTACCCTTGTTTTTAATATTCATTATGTAAAATTGTATTAATTATTTCTATCTTTTTCTATTATTTCTATTTTTTTATTAAAATATTGCTTGTGCCATGCACTATTCATGTCTATTTTAGAAATCGTGGGCAAAAATGTAAAAAACTTAGACTTTCTTCTCATTTACAGAGGCTTTCTAAAGGCTGGAAAACTTTCAGGTGGAAATCAAAATATCTGCAGCACTCTGGCTTATTTCTGTCTTGGCGAGGATGAACGGCTCCATGGTAATCAATTCAAATGATATTAGAGCCCTTATTGGTTGTAATTATCATGACACCTGGGTCCAGGATTGTGAAATAATTATGAAAGGCATCACCAGTGTGCAAAGGCTTCTGTAATCATTGATTTTATATCACTAAGTGTTTAACGGATTTTTACACTCTTAATACAAATCTGAGTATCCACTTCGCTTACAAAAGCATTAAAAATAAGGAAGATAAATAAAACACACACATCCACTATCACAGAGGTGAATCAGAAGTAAAGAATTAAGTCGAAGATACCATCCTCCTTTTAGCATTCCAGGGTTCAAAATCAGATTTGACTGGTTTGAAAAATGTCAGTGTTATGTATTGAAACAGCTTGTGCCAAATAAAATATATACAAGGGGATTTATAGTGAGAGATTAAGGAAGGGGCCTTTGAGTCTCCTTTTTCTTAATGCTATATGTGTACTTGAGTCTTTTTATTTTTATTTTTTTTTGCAGCTGTGATCCTGAAGATCTGAAACTGAGCCTACACTTGCTGCTATTCCTTCTTGTTGCCCCCACCACGGAGTTAGGGAGACACAGTAGCAATGGGAGTTTGGAGTCATTTGCCACAATCTCTATAGCATGTCTTTTCTCTGGACACCTATGTAAGTTTTTACTCCAGGGTAATCTGTCTTTCTGCACTCAGTGATTGGAAAAATTGGCTTCTAATTTAAGAATTCAATGTTAACTAGTATGAATACTCCCCTTCTTCTTCCCTTCTGCCTCCCTCATTTGCTATTTCGTTCAGTAGGTTACTGCATATGCTGTCTTTGGCCTAAAACTGATGTGTTTATTGATTTTCAGTGGTGATGAATGGAAGGATGATGAATGGGCATCCTATTGAGGTTAAAATCATTACACCTGTGGAAGATCAAGCCTACATACTTCAGGGAACTAAGGCCTTTTAACACCTATCCTTTGCACATTCTTGACATGAAGTACTACCTGTCTAGAGCAATGGGTCAGAGTCTTTTATTAGTGAACTTTTCTTTCACCTTTTTGATCATTTTGGCCTAATTTAGGCCTAGTTAAAATAGTTAAAAATAGTTTCCTGCAGTTCATGTAGCAAAGATCAAAGGGTGCATTTCACACCTTGAATCTAGTGGTCCTGAAGCCAAACAAGTTCATGTGCAGGTTCCTATAGCTACCGTCATAGATTATGAATTCTTGTGGATGGCCAAAGAGATATAGCTTTATGAGAATACTAGCTCACACTCAAGATCATTTGTTGTGCATATAAGACATCTGAATAAAGAATCAGGTCTTCATTTGGCCGTATCTTCAAAAAGGAAGATATGAAACATGCATCTAAGGTTCAGCACTTTTAATGTTACTGATTTAAGAGAGTGAATCTCAGAGGTGAAAGACCTTGTGAGTAAGGGATGATGGCAAGTAATAGGTTTCGCAAAACTCCTGGCTAGCCAGAAGAGAAAAGCTATATGGAACAGACTTTATAGCACTGACTGAAGAAATCCGGTTCTGAAAGCAATATTGCTGTCTTGTAACTATTTTAAACTAATGGTCTGAATAGAAACTGAAAATTAAAAAATTAATTTAAAAAAATTGTCCACAAAATACCTTAATAAAGCCCTTCCTTTTTTTATATAGCTGAAACTGGTGTAAGTTGAATGTCATTAGAGAAAAATGATCCTGTAAGTTTGAACTACTTCAGTAACAAAACACGTTAATTGCCAAAACGGAGACTAGGACTGAGGAAGTGTGAGTCAAAGTTGTAGAGAATGTGTGAATCTAAATTACTGCATGTGTATATTAAACTGACTATACTATACAGCTTCTTTGGGAAGTGATGGAAGTCCTTGCACAAAAAGAAGTCTTTGTTCTTCCAATAATGTATGAAATAATATCCACAACTACTCTTGAATGACGAAATGTTGTAGTTCACCTATGTTGTGTCTGTGTATGTATATACACAAATACGAAATATACATGTGTATATATATACATACACCTCTCTGTATATTAACATGCATGTATTAAAAAATGACACTCCAGAGGGAGACAGTGGTCTAGATCCACCTATTCTGCATTGGGTTCCATAAATTATTTTCCCCTCACCATCTAATCTGTCATGCATAAAGACATCTTGTCTCCTGTGTGAAACCACATGAATAAATTATGTCCTGGACAGTGTTAATGCAGTGTTTCCATAACCAATGATAGCTCCGATAAGAGATGCGAAGGGTGACACCACGACTTTTCTTCATTCACTCTCAACTTGTCCTCTCCCCACAGTGCTGAATTCAGCTTTGCTGGTGAGGTGGAATGTGTACTTCAGATTTTTTGTACTGAAAGATTTTTTTTAACATGATCTTCTCTATCTAGTACTCATTTATGTAAGCATTATTAAAAAAAAAAAAAAGGCAAAAAAGAAGCATGCTGTGAGAAATAAAGCATGGCTTACTGAAACTAATCAGAAGATAGGACTAGGGATAGAATGAATTAAATGAGATTATATCTTTATCATATCTTTCTAATAAGCAATCTGAAAATCTAAATAGCTATTCATTTGCTATTATGTACCATGCAAAATGATAGCAGTATCTACAGTGCCTGGGTTGATGGTTGTAAGTTGACTAAAGCAAGAGGGTAAAAATCCAGACAGTTGTTTAACCTATTTGAGAATCTTTGCCTTGAAAAATAAAAGGTAAAACATTTAAAAAAATGTTTGGAAAAAGAAATTAAGAGGAATTCATAGTGAGGACAGGAATGCCCCTTTTTGTGTAGGATTTCTGTAGAAAAGAGTGACAGAAATCCATTGATGTACATTTACAATAGTAGTGGATTGCACCATGCAAAAGAAAAGAAACGCCCATGCCTGAGGAAGATAATTACACCAGACATTATGTTTGAGTACATCACACTGGCAAACAGTGGAGCAGTGGGAGTAATACAGTTGGAGAACACCTACAAGAAGAGAGTTTTAGCAACAGTTATACTGTTTGGTTACAAAACAGAATAAGGAGAAAGAAAATAATGAAGTAGGCTTAAATGCCTCGTTTCTATGGTTCTGGTAACTAATATCATCCTGGATAAAGTTTCTGGAAGAAGTAATACTAACATTTACAGCTGGCACTGTGACTGAATGAGTGAGATTGCAGAGCAGAAACTATAGGAAATGTCTACTTCTTTGCTCAGTAGAAATATTCTCCTAATCCACGAGAATGGCAGGATGTAGACAGCATCTGTTTTAGCCAGTGAGTGAATGAATGAGAAATGCAAAGAAAATAAAAAACACCAAAAGGTAAATTCTGTTAGCAAACCAATACTGAGACTTGATACTAGAATTACAGGAGGGCACTGTGTCTTGGAGAAAAATCTGAAAGGATTTTTTTGAATAAGTTATGTAGTATCTATGAGACTGTTGCAGATTCAAGACCGCTATGCCTATGCAAAAAATTCTGTATGTGACTATGTCTTCAAAAATCTGGTGAGAAAGAGAACACATTATGATGCTCACAGTCATCCAGAAGAGGAGATAAACAATGAAGGAGCACATCTTAGCAAATCCTGTAAAAAATGTGAAAGTCAAAAGACTTATCAATCCTTGCAAAACTAAAACAAAACAAACCACACAACTGGTCCACCTTGGATTCCACAAAGAAAATTTATTTACCAAAATATTATCTCAAAAAGAGTTCAGTAATTTAAGTATTTTTGACATTCCATTCTGAAGATGATGTTTTAACGATAAAAAGATATATGAAAAACAAATTAAAATGTAGAAAATTCATATAACAAGTATTTGGACACATACAGTGTCAAAGAATTACATGAAAAAGTGATTTGTGGTCAGGAGTCTCAGAGATGTAAATGAAGGCATAGTTAAATTGCAGAATTTTTACCACAGGATGTTACCAGTATGAAATGTTTAGATTGGTTCCTATTCTTTGGAGAAAAATCTATCAAGTACTATGAAGTCAAAAGCTGCCACCAATTACTCAAAAAGTCCCACTGCTGGGAGCTGGGAAGAATCACATTCTGTGTTCCTGTTCTTGTGTTGTTCTCTAGGTGTCTGCTGTTGTGCTTTGCTAGAGATGGGAAACAGACCGTGGTCTGACCCAGCTGGACAAATTTAGTGTGTACAGGTGAAGACTATTGGTGCTAATACATAATTATTTATTGTTTAATTAAAAAGAAATAAAATATGTTTTTCATTATCATAGAAAGTTGGAAATTTCATCAAGTCTCATCTAAATACATGGTAGAATAACAAGACCTGTAGAATTTTACAAAGTCTTAAAGAGCATATGGAACAAAGCTCCAACTTCTTCACCATCATGACTTCTATACATGATTTTGAAGCAACTGAGAGGTGCAAGTGGAAGATGAGCATAAGTCCTAACATACAATCCTGAAGCAAGCTTTTGGTTTTTTGTGTGTGTGTGTAGTTTCACAGAAAGAATGTATTTCAAAATGGCTTGGATAAATTACAGTACATGTTACCAGAACCAAGATTTCAAGTAACTTTATTAGAAACAAAAAATCCCTTGAGTAAACGAAGATTTTAAAAGACATAGTAAGGTTGATATATCTATTATAGGCATAACAGTTTTGCCCTTATTTTGGACACAGACGATATTAAATAAAAATACAAAGTTGACAGAGTAATGATGAAGACAAAACCCAAACAAGCAAACAAAAAACCCCACAAGTACTTAGAGAATCATGGCAACTCACAGTCCACTTTGCTCACTGTCTAAAGCAAACCCATAGTCCAAAGTAAAAGACCAAAAGGTGTACAAGTAGTCAAGAAGTCAGAAAAAAAAAATAATTAGAGAACAGTTAGAGTAATTACTTCAGCTTTTTAAAGCACCAAATCATACCTGAGGAAACTATTGCTTCATCTGAGCACAGATTGAGGAGTAAAAGGGTCGTATCATGGCAACCTGCAGAGTAGTGTCTTCCCATGCACAATTGCCAAGCCTAGACACTGTTCTGGATAAATGGAAGAGTCACAGAGTATGCTGAGTTGGAAGGGACCCACAAAGATCATCACATCTAGCTCTTAGCCCTTCACAAGACCATCCCCAAATGTCACACCATGTGACTGAGAGCATTGTCCAGATGCTTCTTGAAGTCTTTCAGGCTTGGCGTTGTGACCACTGCCCTGGGGAGCCTGTTCAGTGCCCAACCACCCTCTGGGTGAAAAAGTTCTTTCTAATATTCAACCTAAACCTCCCCTGACAAAACTTCAGGCCATTCCCTTGAGTCCTATCTGTGGTCACCAA
This sequence comes from Formicarius rufipectus, assembly GCA_013399695.1. Lineage (NCBI taxonomy): Eukaryota > Metazoa > Chordata > Aves > Passeriformes > Formicariidae > Formicarius > Formicarius rufipectus. The sequence continues at coordinate 120,644 of VXAU01003845.1, forward strand.
AGAGACTAGATGAGTGCCTGCCCCTCCTCTTTTCCTCACAAGGAAGTTGTAAATGCAATGAGATCTCCCCTCAGTCTCCTTTTCTACAGCCTGAACAGACCAAATGAGCTTGACAACTCCTTATTCTCCTCAAGGCTCTTCACTATCTCCCTTTCCCTCCTCTAGACATTCTTTAATATCTTATATTGTGGTGCCCAAAACTGCACACAGTGTTCAAGATGAAGTAGTATCTGTACATCACTGAAATTTTTCATGGAAATGTCCAGTATATAAAAGTGAAGGTCCAATAATTTGGGGCTTGGTAGCTGAACACACAATTAAATGCATTCTATGAAACACGGACAGCAAGTGCACACCTGTTTGACTAAGGCCACAGAACCCCAGGGGATCACAGTCTGCAAGCGGGATCACTTCCAGTGGGCAACAAGAGCATGCGAGAAAACCAGATGTTACCCTATAAATCTCTGTAAATCCAATTACTTTGGAGATAAAATGCATTCCAGACAGGATGCCATACAGATGTTAGAAGAAGCTACTGTGTACCTACAAACATATGGAAAACCTTGCTCTAGATAAGGCAAAAAATTCAAAACCTAAAAGTGACAGTGTCACAATAGCTGAGACTATTATTCAGACAGGTTGAAAAAGGTGTCTCAGAGCTAATTTTCACCACAATGAACAGCTCAGGCATTGTAGATAAATGGAAGAATCTTCTAGAAAAGAGGCATCCTGAAACTGTGTTTTACTCTTTCTTATTTTTTTTCTTTTTGTGCATAAGTAACCCACAAATTGTAAATAAATACGGTGGAGAGAACGGAAGTAATAACAGCACAGATCTATGTGCTGTAAAGATGAAGCCAGCACACATGTATTTGGTATTGCCTTCATCCTAACCAGAAGAACCCACTGCCTGGAAAAGATCATCCAACATAGGCAGAATAGCTATCATAGGCAGAATAATTAATCTGTACAGCTAAAAGATGGGTCTTGAATTACTTGTCAACCATTAGCTGCTAGAGAATCAGCCCACACAGCAGCATCAAACATTCCAGGTAATAAGAACTGGTGACAAGGTTAACCCACAATGAGGTTTTTCATTTTCCTTTGAGGAAATTCTGTTCTTGTCTCAAGAACTACCTTTCCTTAAATACTCCGAGTCTTGTTTTGACAGGATTAAATTAAAATCCCAAGAAAAGTGGAAGCAGTATGGTCTGTAACACTTCATCTCAGAGAAGCAAAACATATGTGTAAAGACATGTCCCCTTTTATGTTAGAATTTGTGGGTCAGGCTTGATGGCAATTTTCTCCAAGGCTTTCTATTAATTCCTCGATCATCCAAAGGTACGGTAACTTAGGACTCATTCCCTTACCTCCTTAGTTCAGTCCACTTCAGAATAAAACCAGCAAACTGGAATCCTGGCCTGGCCTTTGGTAGTCTAAAACTGAGGGTGTTTACGTAGAGCACAGTGTAATTTTGTATCAAAAAATGCTATTTTAAGTATTACATGAGTTAAAATTTTAAATTAGCTTTGAATATGTAAACCCAGAACTGAAGAGGGCATGTTATAGAGAGGCCAGGAATTTTTAAAGGTAAAGTACGGAATGGAGGTGCAAAAGTTTCGTCAGAGAGAAGAAACAATATTAAAATGATTGAAGTTCTCCAGTACTGTTCGAATTAAACAGTAACAGCTATGTATTTTCATATGAACTGTTCATATTTCACATAGCTGAATACTGTATGATTCCTGAAGAGTTAATAACATATAAAGGATTGGAAGTAATTTAATTCAGAAAGTCTTCTAGATATATCAATTCAAACTGCCATATCAAATTCATACTATTTACAGTTTATCAATCTATCTTTAAAAGTCTGTGAAGATAACAAAGCTCTTCATATTTAAAAACGCACATAAGATTCAAAAGATTGTTAATGCTTACTAGGGCTGAAAGTGAAGTTAATTGAGAAATTAAAAAACTGACAGGAAAAAAAAATAGAAAAAGAAGGAAAGACACTTCAGCCATTCTCTTGGCTGCCTTTAGTTAGAATATCATGATGCTTCTTAGAGCCATTCATTAGTTTTGTCATTGTGTGTGAACTTCATGGAAGGAAGAATAAAATCTTTAGTGACAAATGCCTAACAAGCTTCTGGAGCCAAAGAGCTGTGCCTGCCAGGGAACTAGAAAGAATGCAGGGGGCGGGGGGGAAAAAAAAAAATTAAAAGCAGGTTACCCATGTTGTAAAAGAAAGAGAATGTGGGACTGGAAACCGGATGTGAGTGGCAGTCTGCCAAGGCAACAGTTATGCCATCTGCAGCAGGGTCAGAAGTCAGAGCCATCTTTGAAAGTAAGCCCCATGGAAGATATCTAAACAGAACCAAGGAGGGCACTCCCTCTGTTTTGTGAGGATACCCAATATGCTGCTGACAGTTTCCTGCCAGAGCTGCACACAGGCATGGTGTGCAGTGGGAAATGCTGCTGCATGATGGAGGAGCTGCCCCAGATCCCTCTAATGGGTCACTGAATGCACACTGAGCAGTATGCTGCCAGCAGGACCCACGAACACACTAGGGAAGGGTGCAATATCTTATCTGCTCTGGAATATATCTGCTTCAGTGCCAGGCTGAGAATGGAACAAAATGGCATCAGCAAATGAAGAAGCCTACTAGCAAGCACCAGGTAGCAGCAGGGTCAACCTGGCCGCAAAAGACATTGCCTGAAAGGCAAAAGGAGGTTGGAACATCAGGGAACACGACCCTACCTTGGTGGCACTTGTGCAGGTGTGCCACACAAAGATGTTTGGCTTCTCTGTAAATGTGGCAAAGACAGATTTGGCCATTCTGATTCTGGATTATTGCTAGGTTTTTTCTTGAACTGTTTTCTTTTTCTGCCCACTCTCCAGAAAAAATGATAACGGAAAAAACTATAACATCCAGATAACAGTGCCCCTGGTACACGATCTGATTCAAACAATGGGAACAGCAAATACAATCTACTCTCAGCAACACTTCAGTTTAACATGCCTGCAAGCCAGTCTTTTGTAAATATTTTACCTTCTTTTCTGTTTTTTTTTCTTTTGCATTTTTTCTTTTTGCTTTTTCCTTTTTTTAACCCCCATTTTTCTCTGACAGTTTTTTTTTTTTTTAATTCCTTAAGGTACACAAGTATTCCATCTTGTTGCACTACAGTTTTATATGATGCACATGAGAATGAGTCTTAAAATTCTTCTGTTCTAATAATCTTCTTCCAGAGAGAAAGAACAGGGCAAAAGGCTAGCGAGAAATTTGTTGTTTAGCTGGCAGTGTGTAATTACCATAACTTACCAAAAAAAAAAAA
>VXAU01003845.1:124014-156573 GCA_013399695.1 Formicarius rufipectus
AAAAAAAAAAATTCCACGTGTTGGTGTGTTTGAATTAATACCATCAGAAGTGTAAGGTTACATGAAATAAGTGGCTAATTGGGTTAATTTAATAGCAGGTTAAATCTTTCTTTTATTTTGTGCTAAAGGAACATTAAAATGGTGCAGTTTTCAAGTGGTCTTAGGAAAGTAGAGTTTCTTGATAAAAAAATATATATAGTGCTCCTACTGCTAGGTTTATGGTTGGAGCCACTGGCATTCTTCCAGTTCACTGCATGAAAATCTAAGCTGCCTGTATAAGTACAGAATTTAGTGCTGGGTCTTAAGGTTTTCATTGGCATATTGCCAGAGATGTTATGTATTTAGCTGGGAAAATTGCCTAGAAGTTAATTGAGAGGAAAACACCAATATACATCCTACACCACCTTAAAAAATGCTATGGATGTGCATATGTTGCTGATCCTTGATAAGAGATGAGTGTTTGCTGTAAAGAATTAGTTTAAAATTGATTCAGAAATTGGCTAGATTGAGTTTTTCAAGCTTCTTCATTCACTATATTCACAAGTAATATTATCGTGTCTCCTCTCTTTTTAATCTCCCTGCTAGCACCATCCTTAGATGGGCCAGCAGCAGGCCATGACATGACCACAGCCTTCTTTGGAATGGGAAGAGCTGGGGCACAACACCTTTGTGCCACCTCCAAGGACCAGACAAGACTAAACCTTCCCTCACCCTCAGTTCTCTCTTGTGACAGCCCCAAAGTTTATGGTGTGGCTGTTTGTCTTACTATCACTGCCATCCAGTAAATTTTCAAAGCAGTATTTGCAGAGTAGGTATTGATACTTAACCTGTTTAAGAGCAGCAGATGATCATTTCCTGTGACACAACTATCCATGTGGATGTTGTAACCCAGCACAGCATCTTGGGTGCACCGTGTGCCTGGAAAAGACCCTCTGCACTGAGAAGCAAGAACTCAGAAATTTTGCAATTTTTCATCTTACCAGAGAAATTGTTGTTTGTTTTTTGGGTTTTTTTGGTTTTTTTTTCAACTCAGTAAGTGACCACTGTCTTCAAACTGTACTGAGTTAGTCTGCAGCAGCAGACCTTAAGTGGTTAATGATCACATCTGTAAGTGGGCTCCAGATCAGACAAAGGCTACCTTTGGAGCAAGGAGGCTGTGGGGCAAAAGGCACAGGAAAGTAAAACTAGGAGCTAAGCCGAAAGCAAATGAGGAAAAGGTTTTCTTCCAATTGTGACCAGCTGTCTTTTGTACACCTAGTGGATGCTCCCGATGCGCTGATCTAGAAGAGACATGAGGAAAGTAGAAACAATGACATTTCGCTACTGTATGAATTCTCTTTCCCTTCACTTAATCCTGCTCTTACTGGGGCCTTGTGCTGAAAGCTGATAATTTTGATGGCCCCTGAATAAAGCCGGTAGCTTGAATTCCTGCCACCAGCCCCCGTATAATGAATAGGGCTAATGAATGCTAGTAAGTGGTAGGAATCTGTGACCAGCTGCATCAAGGCAGGTAATACAGCTCAGATTTAATTGGGAGCAGGTATTGGAAGGCTGTATTACTTTAATTGGTGAGGGGGTTTTATAAATGGAGGGGACAAAGTATAATGGACAAATTGTGCTGTACAATAGCACTTAAGCCGGGATTGTATGCATTCGTTAATCTGTTGAGGAATGAGGCAATTCTAAACAATTTTCTCAGTGAAACCAACTCCAGAAAGCTTGCCCCTTTTGTTCTCCCTTGGGAAAATGCAAGATTGAAACAGAAAATACCTTTACCGAGGCAATCGTTTGCCACGTGTGGAAAGCGGATACAGCTGTAAACTATGAAAGAGGGATCTTTGTAGTACAATAAAGGATGGGAAAAGAGATAAAGCTGGGGATAAGAGTGAGCCTGTCACTGCATCTTAAGGAGGAATAAAGTGATGACATTTACAGTGACAGATGAGACTGTAAAGAGAACTCAGGACAATTTAGAGAGAGAAATTTGATATTTAAAAGAAAGGGCTCTGATAATTAAAAGTAGCATTACATTAAACTGTTACGCATGTCATTAGTGACAGAAGGGAACTGGTGCCTTTTGAAAAGTTAATGATTCGCACAGACCTGCTCTTGAAACTTTGTATGTAGTAAAGTTCACTTGAACGCAGCATACTGTATGCAACACAGCATAAATTTTCTCTCTGTTTCATAGTGGGAAATAAGAAAGTTATATGATAATATGGAAGGTGTACTGTAAATACCATATGCCAATGTGTGTACAGTGTGGGTGTGTATGTGTAGAATCGTTGTACGCTGGAGGTCCAAGGTAGAGTTGAAAACCCAGCATATATAAATATTGTCAAAAATGCTCATTCTGTGGAATCCTTGGAAAAGGCAGGGTGTCTTTTTCTCAAGGCACAGGTTCACACATTTTATTTTTGTCTTGTTTGTGTTTAGCTAGATCTGTTCAACCTAGTATGCCTATGGCAACAAGATAGCTTAAAAAGTAACCTCTAAAGGTAGGGTGTATTTAAAGTGAAAGAATACAGCACATGCAGCCAATTTACATGTCTGATGCAGCTGTAATGGGTTAAGAGAGCATTTGTAATTGAGTTCTTCTAGCGGGGCTTTTGCACCAGGTGGAAAACAAGAAGGATTGTATGTCCTTCAGAGTTCATGTAGGCTGGGAAGTGGGAGGAGAAAAACAAAACTAAGTTGAAAATGAGTGTTGAATGGGCTTTCCCAGGATCCCCAGGTGGGTTTCATGTATTGCCTAATACTGAAAATGAGACAGATTCAGCTTTCTGTACTGGTTGTAAAGGCTGAATTATCTTACTCTTACTATTGTTCACGACTAGACATCAATACACAAAGCTGGAGTTTATTTCAGAAATTCTTTATCAGTAAGAACTATTTTGTATTCTTCAACATTTTTTCATTTTTACAGATAAGAATAGTATTTGGACTGAAGCTCACAAAACATTTGCATATATAAGTAAGATAAATTCTAAATTAAAAATTATATGCAAGAGTAGCATTTTTTATTTCTAAAAAGGAGCGTGAAATTAATACTTACCAATTTGTGTGAAGAAGGATCAAGGATCCTTTGTTTTTGCAGAAATCTGTGGATAGCATGGTGTGAACTGTAGCAGTTTAACAGAAAGTAGGTGAGTTGCACAATAAAATAATCCATAAAAAGCCAAAATACACACAGGGCTACCTATGTGATAAGCCATCATTCCTTTGCTCCCTAAATAAGGTGTCTGAACAGTGACAGACACATTAGATAGAAACTGGAAAATAACTTCAATTTAAAAATAAAACATTGTTTATGTGATCAGAGGAGACTCTTTTGAAATCCTAAAAAGGCATACTGATCAATCACTGAAAGTGTCCTAAGATCAATTTTATGCAATAATCATGTTTATTTGATACAGAGAAAATAAGGCAACAATCTCTCCATCTCTCCTGTCATATAACATGTGTTATCTCTGTAGAGCATCTCTACCCCTAATCACACAACATTAAAAGACATTCAAGGAAACTCATTTCAGAGAGGAAAAAAGAAGTTTCTTTCAAAAACACCTCTGTTCCTGATCTTTGCAAATAGTGCAACCACTTTAGTAGAGTGCTTGAATGTTTTTAAGGAAGTTGAGACCACAAACTCTATGAAACTCCTGATTATCCACTCTCTCTGAGGCTCAGATATCTAAACACAAAGAAAACTAAATCTTTTCCTTCTTTAGCCTGAAGAGAAATAGCCAAATTTCATTAAAGTTTGGATAGCTTACTTTCTCTGTCTGTGTATGTGTGTGTATATATTTATATGTGTTTGAAATTAAAAAAATGTTTTCAAAAGCCAGTTCTGAAAATAGTAGCCCTGTCACAGACTTTCATGATCTACATCTGCTTGCTACTGTCATTAAATTCTTATTCTTCAGACTAAATTCTTGCATTCCCTGCATGACCTAAAGGAATCTCAAGAAAAACCAGCAGTTAATTTACAAATTGAGAAAGGTCAAAGATCATTATGCCTTGGCAACGAAATCCTTAAGAATAGGACCATGTGTTGTGTCCTACTTTTCCTAGTTAATGTGCATGAATCAGGATTTTGAAAAGCCAGGTCTATGTTCTCTGGAGTTAGAGTTCTCCCTGGTACCCAGCTGGAATGCAGAGCTGAGCAGCCTTTCTAACATGCAACGAAGCCACCACACTGTTTCAATCTTCAGGCAGCTGCTTTATGCCATCTCTGTGGCACCAGTAATAGCTGGTTATTACACATCTGTGTTAGGTGAGGCTGGAGGAGAGCAACCAGCACTGACTAGTTTGTGGTACAGTAAATTACTGATTACCTGTCCTCTCACAAGATCCTCAAACAGAACTTGACCAACTGCCCTGTGGCCCATGAACATCAATACAGCTCTGTTTCTGGAACACCTGTGGTATTCTGTGCAAACTAGCATAAAGGATTGCTCACTTACACTTGCTTATCCAAGGTAAAAGATCTTAATTTGAAAAATAAATTTATTAGCTATCATCTGGAAATAGTATTCTTCATGAAAAATACTAGTCTACTTGTGGGGCTTGATGTAGATGAGACTGAGAGGAGACACTGCCAGTGTTAACATGTGGTCTGTGTTGGAAGAACTTAAGGATACAGTCCACTGCATGTGCAGCTTAACACCTTTTGTATACTTCTGCCACTGTTTCTGGAAAATAGATGGTCTTGACCTCCTTCTTTTGATAGCTGCTCCTGAAAGGTCAGACTATTGTCTGACCCTTCCACTAGTCAGCATGATTAAGTGACCGTGTAACTTGTGAGTGCTTGTTCAACTGCAAAATTCTGCAGCTGGGGCAGCAGCCTCCACGTAGCTCCCAGTACGTCTGGGATGCACAGGGAAAAAGCCATGGGAAAACAACAGTCTGTGCCCTAATCATCTCTACTGACTGAGCCCAGCATAGGGAGAGAAGTGAGGAGCAAGCCAATCCCTGATGTCTCTCCCAGAGTCAGGGTCCTCTCAGTGGTCTACCCAAGGAAATACTGCACTGCACTATCCTTTGAGTAGGAGTGTTTGCTAATTGCCTGGTTCACCTCAAGTGACCCTGTTTATGAAAGAAATGAAAGAAAGCTTCAGATGGCAAAACTTGTATGAAAGAGAATAAACGAAATCTGACATGCAAATGAGAGAGGAATCTACTGAACATAAATCAGTCACTGTAATTTACATTCCAGATTTTTCTCATTGTTACAGATATTTGAGATATTGCTGTATTCATTTTACATCAAGAGATTTTTAAGATGAATAGATACTGTTTCTACCTCTACACATATAAGACAATGAAGTATAAGTAATTGGAGAGAAAATAAAATAAAATAAAATAATAAAATAAAATAAAATAAAATAAAATAAAATAAAATAAAAAACAATGAAAAGCTTTATTCTACTTCAGCTCCTAGAAGGGTAAAACTGAAGAAACTAGAGAGGCCAAAGGACTTGTACATACTATACCTGGAGTTCATAAGGACCCAGCCAAAACTTCAACAGTGGGAAATCTTGGGTCTTTACTGGAATTTGGATGTTTGTTTTCACAACTAATAAACCCATTGGGCCCCCACTTACTGTGTTTGAGCTACAAAAGCATGTAGTAATGAATGTGGAAAGAAAGATGAAACATGCTTGAGTATTCTTGTGTACTTTGCAATTTAAACTGGAGAAAGGCTCTGCTTACATGAATGAAAGCCTATGAGAGGTTTGGCAAACTTATTGACAACAGTTTACTTGTCAATACTACAAGGAAGGCTCTTAACAATTGACTTTCCTATGAGATTTTCAGGTCTGCCTTGATTTAATTTTAGTATTTATCTTACAAATTTAGCTTCTGCTTTAGCTTAAAAATAACTTTATAGTGCAAAAGCACAGCTGGTAACACTGATAAAAATATAAAAGGAATTTAAATCCTTAAGCATTTTAGATGGGGTTTGGATTTTGAAAAGGTGGTCCCTTTTCAGTTATCACTGTAAATTAGTTCAGTCTCTCTTTTTTGTCACTTATTAACATCCTTCCCAGAAATAGAGGCATTCCAGATATGATACTCCACAAGAAAACAGACTTATCCTGACCACTTGAATCTATGACCTGAGAAGTGGAAAGGCAAAAACTACTTGAGAATCAAAGTAGGTAGATGAATTTTGGAAACCTCTGGAGCCAAAAAGTGCTGTGAGTATTTTAATTTTGCAACCCATCTTTGAAAGAGTAGTTATTGCTATGTTAAAGTTAATAAATCATGAAAATGTTGTCATCTCTGCTTCTAATGATGTTGTAGGTGAGATTTTATTTAAACCACTCTAAGACCTTTTTCCCTATGTAGGTTAGTCTACATTCCCTCCCGTCTTACAAGTAAATTATTATTGTGATTTTAGATTGAATTACAACAGAGTATGGTTTTTTTCCACTTTTTGGCCACTATAACTTAAATCAGTTCCTGTGTGAGCTTTCTCAATGTAACCATTGGTGAATTTTTTGTTTAGAATTTTTTTCTATTCATTGCTTATGACAAATTTTTATTTAAAAAAAAAGAAAAAAACCCCAAACAAACAAAAAAACACACACACACAAAAAAAAAACAACAAAACAAAACCCAAAAAAAGCCTACAAAAACAAAACAACAAAACAAAACAAAAAAACCCAACCAAACAAACAAAAAACACATGCAATAGTCAGCCATCGCCAATTTCCAAACAAGTAAAGTTCTTCGTAAAATGATCCTGAGTGGATCACTTTTGAAATAAAACACATTATCTGAAAGTCCTGAGCATGGACTGTCATAAGTGTTTAGCATTTTGATAAACTAAATTACAAGATTAACTATAAAATGCATTTCTTCTGGCAAAGGCATTAATCAACAATGATCTTGCATGAGGCCTTCAAGTCTTTTATGTGCCCAGCAAACATTCCTATTAGGAGGGTCATTCACCTCTCCTCTTAGTCTTGAATTACACCAGAAAAGATGTCTACTTGGATAGAGAGACAACCTCATGCTTACTAGATCCATTTTTTTCTTTTTTTTTCTTTTTTTTTTTTTTCCTCTCCCCAGGTTTCATTTAGCTGCCTTTTAAATACGAAAGTTTTCTTGTCCAGAGTCTTTCATTCTAGCTGAACATATACAGGTGGTTGTATGGGAGCCAGCATTGCAGTTAGTGGCCAAATGCTGATGCTTAACACCCAACATCACCCTGTTTCATGTAGTGCTCAATGCTTCACTATGCTGGAAAACATAGTGCTACATACTACAGTGCTCTATGGTTACATATTTATCTTCCACATTTCTCAAGGCAAAACTCCCTGATGTTTCTCTGATGTGCACATAATCCAAATACCATGTTTGCTGTCAACAACTCATCTGATTCAAAAACCTTTGACTTTTTTTTTTTTTTTTTTTTTTTTTTTTTTTTTTGAGGAAGATGAGGAACAGCAACCTTGACATCTTAAAAATCCTGTGTCTCTAGGGGGCCAGTCATTATCCTGCAGTAGGTATTTCAAGTTGGCAAATCAGTGTAGAAGATCAGGGATGAAGATGAAAGACCCAGCTAGTCTTGACCCTTGCCACTTCTATTTTTTCAAGCATCCTTCAGTGCTGATCATGCAAAGAGTTGCACTTAGGCTTATTTTACCACCAGCCAAGATGGAGAAAACATCCTTCTTTTGAACTTTTCCTTCTTTTCTCCAAAGGCTTTCTGAAACAGCCTCAGGTTTAGGGTTGATGTTTTGTCTTTCTCTTGTTCAAGACTTTATCTGTTGCCTAAGGAATTTGTAAGAATATTTCTTTCTTCTTGTGTTGTAACGACCATCATGTCATGACAGTAATGACAGACAGGATCGGGTTTTATATCCCTAGAATAAAGAAAATGGGTGCAGGTTTTGTTCTGAAACAGGGCTCAGCCTGATAAATGAATAATTTACTTTGCAAATTGCTGGAGATGGTTACTTTAATGCAGAGACATATCTTGCTTTTTAGTGAACCCTGGAGTGTGAAAGTCTGTCAGTTTTTAGGAATAGGAAAGCTTCTCCATACGGAAGCTGGCAAAGTTATTCTCTCAGTTGCTCTGCTAAGCAAATTTAAAAGGTACTATTTATTTTGTAGTGCATGAAGGTTACCTGTTATTTTGCTTCTACCAGTCAAACTTGATGCAGCTGTCTATATACAACAGCAAATCAGCAGCATCATTAAAAGACAAACTGCCAAACTGATCATCATCATAGCTAGACTTCACAAATGAAGATTTGGGAGGCTTTTACACACGCTTGCTGCAAGCGTGCTGATGGTTGATAAGGCCAATGTGAGATAGGCAAGTCCAGTTGCAAAAGGCACAGCAGAAAGCCTCTGTAGGTGGCATTGTCAAGGCACAGTTCTTTCTTCATTGACTTTTCTCCTCCAGACTGATTCTGCGTGCTGTTTCAAAGGAGACAGCAGTGTTATAGATCGTGTGTCTCCACATCTCCCGATTGGAGGCCAGAGTGGACCAGTTGTTGTTGGCTAGACTTCGCAAACGAAGATTTTGGGATAAGCCTGCGCAGTGAATTTTTTAGGTGAGGCACAGTGTGCGCGGAACTGGCCCCACCTTTTACTCCTGAGGTTCATCTGCCAGGGCCCAGCAAGCTTGGACGGTGACAGCGAGGTCCTCAGGATGTAGGTTTGGTTGGAGTATCCTTCTCTTAGATGGATGGCCTGACAGGGCTAAGTGAGCTCCATCTGCCAGGGTTTGGAGTTGGAGTTGTACTTCTCCTAGGATGGCTGCCAGGTGGCTGATGAGCCCATCCTGCCCAAGGACACTCTTTGTCTGACCCTTCAGTTGAGACCTTACTAGCATGGGAGACCCTACCGGAGGCATAAACCACTGCCAGCATAGCTCACAACCTCATAAGGGCACACAAGTTACTCCCCCATGACAAGGGAGTGTCCGTGGAGAAGTGACAGACTGATAAAAAGTGTTTTAATTACAGAAAGGAACATCCCAAAATAAGGTTTATGAAAAGTTTGGGAAATAAAAATTTACTGACAACAGACTGTTGAAGAAAGAGAGATATTTTAGTACTTCATTTGTAACTCCCTATATTTGCCTGATTTTAAAAAGTATCCAACACTTCTTTGAAAACATAATGCCTCTCGAAGTGTTTCCTGTAATCCTCCTCCTCTGAAGTTTAGGTTAGAGAGGTTGTAGGGTTTTAGGTTGTAGGGTTTGAAGTTGTAGGATCTCAGGTTATTTTATTCATCAAAAAAGACAGGGTCTTCTTGTGACTTTTAACACTAACCTGGATAAATAGGTATCCATGCTTTACAGGACAAGTCCTCACACTGTGATTGAACATGGAACTCCCTTTAGATATTATGAAGCAAAAAAATGTCATTGTTGCCAGAATTAATTCCACTGAAGAAGGAAGTTTTTTCCCAAAATTAGTCCTCTCCCTCCACACATGCTTTCTCAGCAGAGACCATCTCCTAACTGTGCAGTATTTAGACCTCTTCTTCGTTATGTAAATTTTAGCCTATGTTTTAACATAACTGGTGAAACACTGAGTCACCAAAATGCATTAGTCATAGTTTTAGATTAATCCTTAGATTAAACCTCAAATGAGGTTTTAGCAATCTCTTAGATTCCAGCTTCTTCATAGTTTATAAAGATCTTAATTTATGAGACTTTCACCACTCTCTAATTTGCTCCTCAAAAGATGTCTTGATTTCTCTCTATTTGTACCAAAACTGTATCTTGTTTCATCAGTTTGTAGCATAGAAGAATGGATGGAACATAGGGCAAAGGACACTGAGGAGTTGTGAGTTTCCCATCAAGGCATGTTTTCTATGGTTGTCACCAAAATGCCACCTTCTATTCTTTGAAGATGAGCAGAAAAGATTTTGACTATAAAATCAGAGCTTAAACCCCACAGTTTTGCATTACACACAAATATATTACTTCAGTGTCATAAGAACTGCAGAAGTTAAAGTCTGAAGCAAAGAAATAGCTGCTATGAATTAGGAAATGTTAATAGGGGTTAGTTTTACCTCAAACTTAATAATCTTGAAAAATTACATTTGGGGCACTGCTTCAGTTGTAGAGATAACTATGATACCTTTCTTGTTCCCAAGTGTGATGAGCTCTACCTGGCAGTTAATCCACGGCAGTTACTTACTTTAGGAGATATCTGAGTAACATATTAGTGACCTTTGTTTGATAGATCCATATTCCAATTGTGCTTGATCTTGTGTTAGCATGTGAGGACTGATTATACACTTGAAATGCACAACTCCTCATGCTATTATCAGGATAGTTTGGGGGTTTTAAACTGGAGTTACTGAAATGTGAGTCAATGCCTTATTTTGGTAATTTTGAAATACAGTGCTTAGTAATAAAAAAAAAAAAAAAAACAAACAAAACAACAAAGCAAAAATCTGAGTTCTGAGTATTTGAAAGGCCATTTCCTTAGAAGTGTTCATATCTTCCCAACAGAGAGCTGCATAGCTATTTATATTTCTGTAGTTTGTTTGGTTTTGGTTTTGGTTTTTTTTTCTTTAGTTGTTAACCCAAGGATTAAGTGTTTTATTTATTCAACTTGGCACTCTTTGTGTTATAGTTTTTTTAGGAGTGGGTGGAATTTTCCTTTCCCCTACTGGTGAAATGAGGGGCTAATGGCCCTAATTTTCCCCACTGCAGGTGTCAAAGGGTGAATCATGGCTTAAAGGGGGTTGCTTAGCAACCATAAATCCCTGGGGTGGGGTAGGGGACACTTTTGGGTGTTTTTTCAGCTTGCAGGGGAAGGAGGGGGACTGCTGCGGGGAGAAAGGAAGAGAGACAGCGCTCAGGGAAACCTTTGCCCTACAGGTTTTGGTCTCCTTCCTTCTTTTNGACTGCTGCGGGGAGAAAGTAAGAGAGACAGCGCTCAGGGAAACCTTTGCCCTACAGGTTTTGGTCTCCTTCCTTCTTTTCCCTCCCATTTTCAAATCCCTGGATTTTTCGGAGTTCACGGTGCTCCAGAGAGAAAGACTTCGCTAGCCCGGGCCTTTTGCATTGGGCTTCCTGAGGGGGCCAGCGGCTGCCAGCCCAGGCGCGAGGAGCCCCTGCAGCATTGGCGGCTCCAGCTCAGAGTGGCATTCATCCTCCAGCCACAGACCATGGAAAAAGGATCCCAGCTCTTCCCCTCCCTGCACGGCTTCTTCCCACCAACTCCTCAGAGGGACTCCACAGCCTCAGAGGGACACACCAAAACCTTTTCCACCCACACCCGGGGGACAGCTCAGCACTGGCTGAGAAGCAACATCGCCACCTGCTGTCCGAAAATATTGCTGTGCCCAACGGGATGACTGAGGGGGTTTCAAGGGGGATTTGTCCCACAAATTGGCCGTTTAGTTCTGGTTGCTTTGTTTTCTCTTGAATAGATATATATAGATTTATATTGTGGTTAAGAACTGTTATCTTTGCTATTATCATACCCTAATTAAATTTTGTTTTGAGACCAAAGGAGGTCTGTCTCCTTCTTTGGTTTCTAGTCCAACAACTTTCTTAATTTCCTCTAAACTTAGACACTTTGGTTCTTAGTGGAATTGCATGAAAAAACACACAAACAGCCCCTTTTAAATTTTGAGCAGTGTGAGTAACACAGTTGGTACTGTGAAGACAGAAGACCTCCTGATGATAGTATCTCATTGTCACCTCAAAAATGTAGTTGCAACATCAGAGAATATGGAGTCAGCATTGTCTCAGTGAAGAATAAAAAGTTGTTGGTGGGTTTTTTTTGTTGTTGTTGTTTTGTTTTGTTGTTTTTTGTTTGGTTTTGGTTTTTTTGTTTTTGTTTGTTTGTTTGTTTGTTTTTTGTTTGTTTGTTTGTGGGGGTTTTTTTTTGGTTTTTTTTTGTTGTTGTTGTTGTTGTTTTCTTTTTGTAACTTCCTGTGGATTCCCAGCAGCTTACTGGACAAAGTCTTTTACTAATATTGTCACACAAACTTCATCTTCAGCTGACAAGAAGAGTTTAAAAATCTAAGAGCAGGAACAATTATGTTAATAAAGCATATTTACTTTTTAGAGATGATAAGTACTTTGAGATCTGGGAACAGTCAGATTTTATCATTGATGCTGAATTGTTGAGCACAGCAGCATTACCAGTTAGGAGGTAAAATTGATCTGGAGAAAATAGTTTGCATTATCAGTTGGTTCTCTGTCAACCTTCTATCTCTCTTGATCAAGAAATGAAGTCCTTGGAAAATGAATGTATGGAACAAATGTCTGTTGTACAGCAAGATGTTCTTTAATTTACTTCCTTTTGTTTAAAAGTGATGTCTGTTTAGCACATTGGTTTAGATATGATTTAAAGCAGTTGACATGACAGATTGAAAACTTAAAATGTAGCATGAATAATACACAGTAAATTTATGTTGGGATGTTTTTATTCACTAGGGAGCCCTGAATAAGTTAGCAACACTTGCAGCCACAACTGGTATACAGGGAAATAATTTGTATTTATTCCATTCTTCCATGAAGTTAACAGAGGTGTGCATCTGTATATGTACATATATGTATACATTTGTGTGTGTATATACATGTATGATTTATGTGCATGTATATGTGTATATGCATATAGTGAACTAAATGTGATTCACACACTCACAGTCCATGCAGTTTATTAACAGGATATCATCTCTAAATGGAGCTTACTGTAATTCTAGATGTGCCCTGCTAGGAGCTAATGAGCAAACTCCTGCCTAATATTGACAATTAATCAGGCATAAAAAAATCTAAGATCAGGACCCATTGCCAAGCATAGAAAACTCATACAGACTTCAATGAAACATGTTATGTGAACAAATTTGTCTAATTATATATCAGTCCTAGGAAGAAATTCCCACCAAAACACTTCATTATCCACAGTACAGAAGCAATGCCTCCATCTCAGAATATGTTAATGGCTTTTTGGTTTGTTGTAAGCCATTTACTGTAACTAATATATTGAAGGAAGTATCATCATGTTTTCTTTGCAGTGTTCCTATTTTAATTGGTCTTGTATACTTGAGCCAATATCTGTGCATTGACTAGGGTAACCAAGTAATGATTGCACAAGAAAAAGTGATCACTATTGGCTGAATACTTTTCTTCTGTTGATGTGGGAAGTTTTAGACTCAGTCTGTTAAAATTGACCTCAAAAGTAAAAACAAACAAAACAAAAACAAACAAACAAACAAAAAACTCCAAACTGAGAAACCAACAGTGCAATAAAAGGGTCAAACTCGCAGTCCATAATAAAAGAATAAAAACATTATTGCTAATACAGAAAACATGTTCTGTGAACTTAATACTGATAATATATCTGGCATACAACTCTTTTTCTTCTAGAATAAAAGTGTGTACCTCTTTCTAGTTTAAAATCATGGCACAGGTTTTTTTTGCTTCTTTTTTGCAACATCAATAGAAAATCTGTTATGACACAAACCAGAAAACCACTTGAAGTATTGCTGTTACTATAGAAGAATGATTTTTGCAAAGATAAGATGCTTTGGCCTTGAGACACACATGGGTAAATTGGGTAGTTTTCCTAAGAAGCATTCTTGTTGAACTGGTTTTCTTTTCCATTTCAGTTGACAATATGGATTTGTAGTATATTGTTGGACCTGTTGTGTGATAACACAAAGCCTGTGTTCTGCTCTCAGCAGAGCTATTTATACCTTGTAACATTTTTCAAAGTTCTACTTTATTGTTCTTCCACTTCCACTTCCATTAAAAAATCCCCCACAACAGAAACAAATGACAAAAACCCAAACAAAATCCCCAAACAAACCTCACAAGATAACCTGTCCCCTCAAAAATATAAATAAATAAATAGAAGTAGCCATAAGTCAAATTCAAGCCTTGATATTTCCCTGACAGTAAAGTTCATTTTTCAGCTCATTTTGATTTATAGATGAGGTCCTGCATCTCGCAAATGACATAATGTGAGTCAGAGTCTACCCCTTAAAACTGGAGAAGCTTGCAATCAGGGAGTTGTTCAGACCTTTTTTCTTTAGCTTAATACTATGAATGGAGATCAAGGGCTGCCTTTGGCATTGAGCTGAGAATCGACTATGAGTAGCTGTCATCCAAAAATCTCCACAGCAGTCAGGGCACAAGCTGAAGTCTCAAGTGGAAGCCAAATGCAGTGAAGGGAGCATGCTAAGCATCTACTAATTTTTATTTGAAGATGGCTCATAGTAAGAAAGCTCAGTGTGACTGCTGAGCTTTCATATTGAAGTGTATCTTCATGTGGTCTGTGGGAGAGACCCTTCTGTCCTGGATGCCAATCAGTTGTGATCAGCCAGAAGCTGAAGTGATACTTACTGGAAATGAGTTATAGAAGATGAAAGAGATTTATGCTAGGCAACTACACAAGTTTTTATTCATCCTCAGGCAGCAAAGAAAGAAAAAAAAAAGTGTTTAAAAATTTAATTCTGGTATATTTTGGAATACATAGGTCACCAAAAATAAAACAAGACTAATGATTTTTCCTTATCCTTAGAATTTACGTTTTCATGGTTAACACTGCACTGTTTGAAATGACTAGCTTTTAATATTAACCATTTTGTGTGGTTGTATGATGTCTCAGTGCATGTCCATGCCTCAACTGAAAACCAAAAGAAATATGATGCCCACATGTTAAATGCTGAAGTTCCCTTATAGTTACAGTATATAAGGGGTTTACAGTATAGCCTATAATTTGTATTGGGAGGTGAGTGGAAGGGGTGCGGGTGTGTGCATTATTATTACTACATGTTGTTCTAATAATCAAGGGCAAGAAGAGAAAAAAATGAGGAAGAAAGCAGAATAGTTCATTAAATGTTCACTGTTTCCTTTAGTATCCCAATGTCCTGATAAAAGGGCTGGATAGCTTCTGTGTCTCCAAAACAGGCAGCATGCTTTTTCACAGCACAGTATATGTTTTTTGAATAAGTAGAGGAAGCAAATTTACATTAAGAAAACTATATTCTTGGATATGAACTCAGGAAGATGTATTATCTTTCTATTTAAGACATCTCTTATTTTCTATAGGTCAATATTTCTTCTCTTTTTGAAACATTATTTGCCTGGGTTAATCACAGTCAAAGAAAAATACATTGACAGCTGTACTGTCATAGATCTGTTTTTCTCTTAATTCACAGTAAATCATCAGTTTCATGGATGATTTGCTACACCTAGAACATGCAGACATGGAAATACAGCCATCATAGAAAGTAGAAGGAATAGGAAGAAAAACTCCTTGCTAAAATTAGACTTAGCACCTTTAAACTTCTCTTTTTACCCCCAATCTTTCCTAGAGTCTTTAGGTATCTCATGGTATCTCCCAGAACAGTAAACACTATTTCTTTCTCACCATGAAAAGTCTTCCATCACCAAACTCACAGTCTTATAATTAATAGTGAAGGTGAAACTGTGCTAGGCTTAGTATTAAGGGCAGCATGCTGAGGGAGGAGGTTGCTGAAACTTTGATCTCTCCTTTACTTCTCCTGCAGCTCGTGTTACTTTGTGGGAAGTTTTTGGCATGGTCACAGGACTACACAGTGTTCTTATGTAAAAAGGAACAAGTGCCTTTGCCCAGTTTTAGATTGTTCAATTTTCCTACATGTTCACCCTCTTACTCATTGTAATGCATTAATTTGAGGTATGTTTTGGAGCAGTCTGAATGAGAAACGTTGAAGGTATTTCTATAACACATATATTGCAGTTGAAAAAGGAAAGACCAGTGTGTGCGTACATATCTATACAGATATACATGTATATAACTATTAGCAATTATAATAATGAATATATATAAATTCATCAAGATGACATTTCAAGCTAGAATAGAATGGTTCTGTTAATTTCTGGATGCTTATTTTGAATGTGTTAATAGATAAACATTTTACAGTGTTTGGTAAAATTCACTGACTTTCCTCTGTTCACCCTTGTGCCTGAGCCAGGCCCAGTGGGACAGAGCAGCTACATCACTGGCTGGCTCTGAGGGAGCAGGTGACATCAAGGTGGGGTAGCAGGTCTTGTCCCTCAGTGCTTTGGGCATAGGGCTGTCTCAAGTTTCTGGGGCAACAGTCCTCAATTCAAAGTATTTCTTGAAGAGTTAAAATTCTTTAGCAATTGAAAGCAAACTTTTGAAAACAACAGTGGGGTTTTTTGTTTGTTTGTGTGGGTGTGGTTTTGTTTGTTTGGGTTTTTTTTCACTTTCCTGTTGAAAAATAAATAGAAAAAAAGTCATGGAAATTATCATTTTGTCAGAAATGTTTATGCTTATACTGTTTATATTTATACTGTTAACAGCTGCAGAGGAAGAACTTAGTCAAATTACTGATATAGTTGCAAAGCACTGAAATCTTTTTCAGAAGCATTTATGAAGTTCCTGTATTTCATAAGTTCAGAAGATTGGTAAACAGAAGATGGTAGAGTTTGTGCCAATATACAAAATTTTAAAGGCAAAAAGAATAATATATGAAGGAAGAAGTAAACCATGCAGCAGGTAGCATAACCTGGGTTAAGTCCTGAGAGAGTCTAGGGAATATAAGTCATGAAAACTTTGTAAAGGTGCGTTACAGTTTTTGTTTGACCAGATGATAGGTGGGAGAAACAGGCAAAATTTTAGACATAGAAAACCATTTTCAAGTTCAAAGTAGGAAGAAAAAGTCTCCTCATAATAACACGATCACAGTTAAAGTAAGATGTAAATTTCACTCTTATTGTGCCTTAGAAATGGATACTAAGAAGCTAATAAGAGAAACAATTTGTGTTAGCATTCCTTGCAGTGAAACAACATTTTTGTTCCTAGCTTAAATTGATCAAGGAATGCATTAGAAGTTTGAGGAACACCATTTGTCATTACATATCTGCCTTTTCATATGATAAATAACTTTTTAAAAATTGATATAAGTTATGCTTGTAAATATCCTTTAAAACTCTTACAAACATTTCTTCTATATACAGAAGAAGAAATTTGATTTTGATATTTTCTTGCTTTTAAATGTCATAAAAAATTGTATGTATTTCGTGGTTTATACATGCCTAAGATTTACATTTTCTTTTAATGAGGACATTAAAAGCAAAAGTGACATGTTTGTGCAATGTTGCTGCCACAGAAGTAGAAAAGAAAAATAATACAAAATTTAAGATTTCTGTCAGTGTTAACTTGGTTGTTTTAGTAACTTGGATATGAGCATTACTGATTTTAAGTGGAGCAGTGCAACAGCTCAAGGCAGATAGATGCTCTCTTGGCCCTGAATGGACTACGGGAGTCATTAGTCCAAGCACATATTCAGTGGGTGTCCCCTTTCTGTGAAAGAAAAGCCAGGTGAGCTTCAGGTGAATGAAACTTCAGCTCCCAGCACACACAGCCCATCTGAATTTATCAACCAGTGGAGGTGGGTGACTCATGGAAAAAATGTCAGCAAGAACTGGGGCAATGAGGGAAGGGCTGGAATAAAAAAAGAACTCACCATAAGGGCTGTCCAGTGAGGTGTACCTTCTCCATCAAGCCCAGTAGCATTTAATGCAACAGCATAAACATGAATCCAAATTTTTTGAATATTTATTGGAAAGTCTATTTGATCCTGTGATGCACTTTTAATTTTCTTTAGAAAATATCAGTTGACTAGATCTAATTCCATTTAAACTGTTCTGATTTCAACTTTAATTGAAGAAGTGTTCAAATATTTTGGATTAATAGCAGAAGATTCAATTTGTAGCTCACCCCATTGTAACAGAAGCTATTTTTAAATCATTCCTTATGAAAATACAGGGTAAAAAAATCATAATTTTTAAATACGATTTCTTTAAATCAAAATAGAAGCTCTCATAACTGAAAATTTGGTGAAGCAACTGTCCATGTCTTATTTTGTTTATGTTAATGTTGATTATAATTTTAAAATTTCTGGATTCACTTGTTCAACAAGTTCTAATGAAACACATGGAAGGAGACTGGAGAGAATATTTCACTCTACTCATATCCCGCAAATTCATAGAGTCTAAAGGTGGCTGTAACATACTTCCTTGTCCCTCTTTAGAAATTAAAATCCTCTTTGGGCTGAGTAAAAGAATCTTAGATTCCAGACCCTGAGGAACTGATCAAGAAAATTCGGGACAACTGAAATAGGTGATAAAACTAACATTCCCCCAGTCTTCTAGAACTAGTGAAAAAAATTCTGTGTGTATATAAAAAACCCCATACATTACTATATCCAAATAATCATGTCATATATAATTTCTCATTAGCCTTATATAGGTAAAAATGTTTAGCAACACTAAACAATATGGTATTCAAAATATAGAACATCTAGTTTAATGCAGATTAATTTTTAACAAGAATTCCTATGCAGTAGTCAGATAGTTCCCACATTCCATTGTGATTGACAAGCCTGACATATGGAATAGTTCACAAATTCCCAGGTGACTGACAGATGGAGAATAGAAAGGCGGATAAAGTTGCCTAGAGAGCTGAGGACGATTTCATATTCAGCGGTTTTGATCAAAAGGATTCCAGATCTCACACTAAATTTAGCACCGCTGGCAATTAGCACATGATTTATTCAGTCCTTTCATTTGCTGGTTGACAAATGGAAAACAAGCACAAAATTAAAAATAAGTTTATTTCCAGCATTTTGGATATTTAAAATGTGTGTGTCTTTGTTTGCACATAAATTAACATGAGATGAATTTATAGTAAGATTAAATCTGAAATGGAGATGCAAGCAATAAATAAGAGCTTTTTTATGTATCTTTCAGGCAGAACAGGTGTTTGAATTAAGAAATACTAATATGTTTAGCAGCATGACTCCACCTTTAGCATTAGGGAGTTGATGTTTCCCTACATTTAGAATAATCTTTCCACAATTTAAGATTCTTTCATAAGCTTCCAGCATAGGTGACCATCTGTAAGTCAATACTAATGCTTTTTAGACCAATAATAATAATAATAAAGAAGCAATCCCTATGTTTTCTGAACACAATTGAACAACTGCATTTTTCCTACTGGTATGTCTGCATAATTCTTACAAGTGGTAGTTAAACACAAACATAGAGCATGGGAATCTTCCCAGTAGTGGATAACTTCACTCTTTTATGAAAAATATACAGGGAAATCTTCAGATCTCCAAGTAAAACTTTTTGAAAGTAAAATCAGGTTTCTCATCCATTCTACTCATTTTGGAGTGAAGTCAGTTGCTCAAAAATAATGAATTCATATGAACCCTTTGGACAGAATATGTCAATATCTCTTCCAAAAATGGAGAGAACAGCATGGTGCTCCATTCCTAGGGGAATGTACAAGCTAGGAAATTTTAGGTACATGCTTTCAATGTAGAAAACAACCTATCATATAACATGAAGAATGCTAAGAAATTTTCATTTCTAAATCTAACCCTGAATTCAGTGTAAACTTGTACTTCTGAGAGATATTGCAGTGAACATAAAACATCTTTTAAACCTCCAAGAACAGTTCTAAATGACATGGAAAACACTATAATTTCATAATTTTGTAAGTTTGTAAGCCTGTAAGTTTACAAAAGGTTTTCTTTTGCAACAAATATAGAGATATTTTATATATGTGTGTGTGTGTATATATATATAATCTGAATAGAAAAAAAAAAAAAATCACTGCTCCTAGTGAAAAGGTAACTACTGATGGTAAATGTTTAATATCCTAAGAGTTGGAGGAGCTTGTTATGAACTGAAAATAAGACCTGCATACCATCATTTAAAATTATTATTTCTAATTGAAATGAATTTTTTTTCTGTCTTCAGAAATTCTAATAGGCATACAGGTGTAACTCTGTAGCAACACCTATCTCCTAAGAAAGAAATGTATTTTGAGAGTTTCCATGAAGATTTAACCCAATTTCTAGCTCATGGCTCTAGGAAGTCAGTGACTTAGCATGGCATTAGCACAGCCCAGCCTGAGGATCATAGCACACGTTGTAGTCGACTGCACTCTGTTTCTCCTTTTCACAAGAACCTGTGGTTTATTATTAACATTTTCTCCTCCCATAGACATCTTTTCCTTGCTCCCAAAACCAACCAAAAACAATTCTCAGATAAGAAGTCTCAGACTAGACTTGGTTGTTTTTTTGTTTTGTTTGTGTTTTTTGTTTTGGTTTGGTTTGGTTTTTCTTTTCCCACAGAATTCCCTCTCAACTCCCCTTATGCACTGCACCAAAATAAAATCACTGTCTGTCCATAATGTGAATCTTCTCGTATTTTTTTGCACCTCTGAACTACAATAGTTGAATCTCCCCGTTTCTCCCTTTCCCTTATAATTCTTTTTATATAAGAAGAAAAAAACACCCAAAACCAACCAAACAAGTGTTGCATTCTGAGTAACTACAACTGTGTCGTCTAGATGGCAACATCTTGGGAGAAAGGATGGAGGAGAAGAAGACCTCACAGAGAACATACATATAGTAGATTATCCCTGGTGATTCTAGGAAAGTAGATTTTGTTTCTGCTCATTTAAGTTATGGTATTTCCTCTTCTCCAAATCCTGAAAGATGAGCATTTCATTCACTGAATCACTAGGCTTTACATGTATCTGAAACACACTTGGTCCAAAATATTTTTTCTCCTCCTTAGGGATGGGAGAGAAGTCAGCAGGACTAAAAAGTGTGCTTACTAAAGACTTCCTGTAGTCTAAGCAACTGGAATATCTGCTCCATTTGGGAAAGGTAGAGAGCAGAGCTGCCTCATTGTTCTTGCCTTTATTACATCTAAGCAGCAAATGTCATCCTCCTTCAAAAAAAGGCAGATTGTCTGCTTTCTTGGGGACAGCCACGAATCTACCATTGTGTAGCAGGCTTTAAGCAAATGGTAGCTCTGTGGATATTTTAAATACACGTTTTGCTCTTTTCAGTTTTTCCTCATGGCCCCTTAGTTTTCTTCTCTCTTTCTGACAGACAGCAAGGCAATGCTTGCTGATTTCTGCTAAAGTAACATCTCCTTTTACTACACAAACTGAAGACATGCATTTAAAAAGTAATGTGAAATTCTGTAAATTCAAATTATTCCAGGCAGGTTGGATCTAGTCCAAGCACTGGATTTTTTATGCTTCTGTCTTGTGGTAAGCAGTGCTTCAACAGTCTTCATTATTCAGTGTCGAGTATTATTGCTAGCTTTGTACTAATATGCTAAGTAGTTTTGCTGATCTGGAAATGAAGTTGATCCAGTGTTAAGTAGGTTCATCTCTATTGCTAACAGGAAAGTGGTCTCTGTCACTGAGTAGTCTCAGTGACACCAAAGAGGTCCCAACATACAGGTTATGGTATTTTTCCCACATGTTCTTCATAAACCAGGTATTAAAACCTTAAGTTAAAGGTCTCTCTTGTTCACCTTTTGCTCGTGAAGCCCAGCACGTAATGAGACAATGCTCATGCCAGAGATATCTGTGTAGTAATAGAGGAATCAGAGAGGCAAGGAATTTGTTTCTTTGTGAATTTCTTCCGCTGCACTAAAATAATTGCTGATAACAAGTACTTCATTTTTTCCTGTGTACTTCAGATGGTTCATTTGGTGAACTGTTTACTACATTTGGTGAGTTGTTTACTACATTTGCAGCTTTCACATGGCATTGTCTCTTCACCATGACTAGATGACTAAATTTTTACATATGAGACTAGGAGAATAATGAAGACAGTGAATTCATTGGTAGCAAAAAAAGTCAGATTTGAGTCACATCTTCATGAATCTGTCTTTCATTATTTGTCCAACTGGAGTTTATATCCATCACTATTTCAGCCTCTGCTGATTTTTCGCTTCATCATAATGTTTTGGTTAAGTTTAATAATCCTCTTACTGGACCAGATTCTGCTTTCAATTACGCTAGTGTAAATCTAGAATAACCTTACTGAAAGCCAGTAAAGTTATTTTTATTTATTCCAGAGTAACACAAAATGGAGTCTGACCCCTCTACATATGCTGCTTGATCTCTTATATTAATCGTTAAAATTTCTCTATTTGTTTATAGACATTTAATAATTTTTCCCAAAAGCCCTTTTTGCATGCTCTGTGTGTGTTTTAAGGAAGGAGAGAAGGGTTCTTGCTTGATATTTTTTCTTAGCCCCTTTATTTTTCTCTCCAGACACTATATTATGTATTTAACTACTTAATATTATTTCCTCCCTGTCCACCCATCTGTTTATTTTAGTTGCTTCTTCCTCTTGGCTGGCTTCTGTATAGACTCTCCCCATATGCCTGCTAGGAATGTGAATGAATATGATTAACAAGCACTGAAATGCACAAATAAGATCCTACTTGAAACTCTGTTTCAGGATCTGCCTATTGTGGATGCTTCAGACTGTGCCATCTTCTCAGCACATTAAATATACTGAACATAGGTGCGCAGACAAGAGCCAGTCCACATGATGAGAGTATTTCCTTGCAACTGTGGAGTAAGTCTTGTGAAGTGATCCTTTCTTCCTAATAGTCGTCATGCACTGTAGCAAGACAGTGGCTAACAGCTCTACAGAAAAGCACGTGCTGAGCATTTGCATCTGTGTAGCAGATATCCAGAGCAGAGTCCTGCCAAAAGCCTCTGAAAGTGTCACATCTTACATGGGTGTTGCAACTTCCTCTGCCTCTGCATAAGCCCTACCGCTGTTGAATTGTTCCAGAGTTCGGCTAGCTTTAAACGTATAATTTAATCTAGTGTTATTTCTCTGCATGAAAGTACCCTGTGGAGCTCTGCTTGCCAAGGGTTTCCTGGTGCATCAGAGACCTCAGGAGTTGAGATGAAGCAACAGTTTGAGAGAGCTGTGAAATTAAGACTGGGAAAAGAAGATGGCAAAGACAAAATCTACCAAAGCTGTGCACATTGAGTTCTGTGCCTGGGAATAGGTATTGGCTAAGCTAGTTATACAAAATAAATCCTGAATCCATGTACCTTGCTTTCTGAATGCCCCATTTGAGTAATCTTAAGATTGATTTTCAGAATTATTTAGCTGTATTTGGTAGATTTTTCTTGGCTGTGAGCAATCACACAAAACCAGACTATCCGAAAAAAAGAAAATTTTCTGCCAGGTAAGGGATGCTCCAGATCCTAAACCAGCTGCCCTGTTTCTACATTAAAACTCAGTCAGCAGATAGCTGTGACTCCCAACATTTTCATTCCAGGAAATGACAGTACCTGTTTTTCATACATTTTGAACTTATCTCTAGCTGACAGAATATGTATAGAGCAAATGAAAACAGTATTTATTTATTTTTCAATTTGGCCAGGAACTTGAAAACCATTCATTTTAATTTGGCCTGAAAAATCAGCTTATACAAGTGGTCAATTATATAAATGGTCAATTCATTGATCTCTGTGGATAATATAGAAAAACTCTTGCTACTAATAATTTTCAGTGATTATTCATTTATGCTTTTGTAGTAAATTCATTTGGCTATGTTTGCATCTGCTTTGTGCTTGAACTCTGCAAGTCTGGTTTAGTCTTACTGGCACCACTTTTTTTGGAAAAAAACTTTTAAAAGCAGCTGCAACAGAGTGCTTGTACTAGAAAGTCCAATCACAAGGGCCACATCCATCCAACAGCAACACAGAAATGAGCCAGCAGGCTCATGACTACTCACTACAACTTAAACAGAAATCCAAAGGCATGAAATGTTTGGCTATGTTTGAGAGGACAGTGTGTATATTTCATAAATGGAAAAGGTGGTAACTAATAAAACTCACAATTTTCCTGAACAGAATAGGAAGTGAAATTAATTAAACAGACTATTCACCTATGAATGAGTCCTATGTGTTGATCAAATTCCAGAATTAGCCCAGGGAAGACTTGGCTAAAAGCCAGAATGCAGTAGGTCCTCAGTTCACCAACTGTGTGTGAGTCTGAAGGGGTGTTCAGCTCCTTTGACAGGGCTCCCAGCCTGCTGCACAGTATGGACCTTTGGAAAGCAAACTAGAGTGCATCTGAGTGTGTGGAACTAGTTACATATTTGGAACCCAGATTTTATCATTAATAATAAAGTCAGAGCTAAATGGTTGGTGATAAGTTGCTGAAAATCAGAGGAAGAAATTTGAAAACATATGGTAAGATTTGGTTGAAATCCAACAGAATAAAGTAATTGAATTTTGTACAAAGGCCACAGAAGGGAAATGGAATATGTGCAATGATAAATTAATGTGTGGCCAAGGGTTACATGTCCTATCCAGTAGTATATACACTAGAAAGTAAAAAAGGTCAATGTGGGTAAATAAAGATGTGAAAAAGTAATTAAGGGTTGAGACACAATCATATGTGAGGTATAAAACACCCAGGTACGAGAGAGGTCTGGGAGTATTAGAGGATGAATTTCACCAAAAATTATGAGGAAAGCAAAGGCGAAAAATGAAATGAGGATCACAGAAATGTTTAGATATATATTAAGGCATTTTTCAAGTGTCTAAAGAATGGGAGGTCACTGAAGGAGACAGCAGTGCCTCGAAGAGAATAGAAGGATAATTTATTGAGAGGTAGACACTTCAGAAGAATTAAATGTTTTCTTTGATTTATTGTTCATAAAAGGAATGGGGGACATATGCCAGGAATAGACAAATACCAAAGGAAAACAGGATCATGCCAGAATAAAAATAGGGGAAAAAAAAAAGAGAGAGAGAAAGAAAAAAGGAGTGGAAAACTTTGGCATAGACTCTCAGCTGGTGAATATCTGTCAGGTTCACTTGTCCTTAGTGGAGCCAGTTAACCCATTAAAGTGGCTGGGAAACATTTATCACAATATTTCTCAGCTCTATCTACAATACCTTAGCGAAATATCCAAATGTTTTCTATTCCTTTTTCCTCTTCCTTTTCACTGATTTAACTGAGACCTTGTGGCATGGGCTTCAGAGTTGTCTTTCTGTTTCATAATTTATTCACTGCATAAACTGACATAGAACTTGAGGATGCTAGCTACAGGTTTGATGTATATTGTCTGATGATAAGAGAAGTAACATATAAAAAGAAAAAACAGTCGTACTTAATTCAGACTGTGGATTTGCAAAAATGGAGAGACTGTTTTGGTCCATGGCAAGGTAAATGATTTATGGGGTACAGAATATGGTTTCCTTCTGGCATTTTCAGTGCAGGGGCTGACTCTGAAAGCCTGCAAGTTTGATAGTGTAACACTTCATCTGTGAGCACTGAGATGTGCGATGATGGAGAAGCAAGCTAGAAGTTCTGTAAAAGAAGATTTCTGTGTGAATTTAACAATTTTTGGTAGCACATGTAATGAGTCATCATAATGACTCGTAGGACTTCAGGATTCCATACCCTGTCAGGATCAGCTATACTTCAGTACCCCCTGGGAATGCAGTGGCAGAGCAGTTCTAACATAGCGTTTAGTGTATTTAGTACCGTGTGTGCACCGAGTCTTGTCTTCTTTTTTCCATCAGTATTGCTGTTGATGGATAGAGATGAATCTTTCCCTTGTGACCAAAATCCTGGGGGTTTCTTTTCTGGTTTTCTTTGGCATGTTCATTTTCACAAAGCTCTAAACCTAGCCTGCCACTGAAAATCATAATGCTTTTTTCTACATTTTTAGCATTTCGTGTCATCATTTTGGT
The DNA here is from genome assembly GCA_013399695.1 of Formicarius rufipectus. Lineage (NCBI taxonomy): Eukaryota > Metazoa > Chordata > Aves > Passeriformes > Formicariidae > Formicarius > Formicarius rufipectus. The sequence continues at coordinate 149,574 of VXAU01003845.1, forward strand.
GGATTGACTTAAGCAAAATGTTTCCTTTGAGTAGTAATGATTAAAATCCTGATGCCAGTGACATGTTATTGCCATATGGGAACCTGTGGAAAAGCACTTTGTGTTGACTCCTGAGTCAGGACTTTGCAGTCACATTCACTGGGTCAGGGTCAGGAAGAGGAACTTGAGCAGGGAGGAGGAGAAGAGTTCTAGAATGCAAACATAGTTGCTTGCAGTTTTGTTTTCCCCCCTTTAGGTACTCAGCAGAAAGGTAAAAACAGAGCTACCTTGCTTGCTTCCATTTAATCATACAAAAAATTGTGTGAACCAGTAAATAGAGTAAGCAGAAAAAAGTGTTCTGTAGATGAGACATTGCCAGTAACAAAATGGAAATCTACAAGCCAATTTTTTTGTGAAAACATTTTAATTGTTTTCACACAGCTCTAAAATTAGCCCCAGTGACAGAAAACTAAACTTAGTTAATGTATTTGTAGCTGTAAGGTGTGCTGATTTATTTATGAACAGTGAATATTTTATGAAGTTGAATGAGTATTTCAAAAAAAGGGAGATGAATAATCACTTCAGTTTTAGGAATAGGTTGTTGTGTTTATGCCTTTTCTATGTTCACTTTTTATGACTCTTTTAGTGATTGAAATGAGATTCCCTTAAACTGGTATCAAATTGTACTGTCTGAGGGCACTCGAGGATAGTGAATATAAAACTCAATCTGAATAAATCACATAAGGACCTGACCAAATCCATTGCAGCTAGGATAAGGCTGCATGCAAAGGTACAGTGACCAGATTTGGAAACACATTTTCTAGCATAATGCTTGTTTGTTTATTTTCTATTGAAAAATTCTATTTAATCAGCATAAAACATTTTCAGTACTCCAAGTTTATTTCTTTTAAAATTTAATTTCAAGAAAAAGAAAAAAAAAACAGTAGTCTTGAAACATTCTGCTTTAGCACTTTCAGAGTGCAAAATTTAATTTTTCTAAACTTCTACACTACTTGCCATGTAAAAATATATCCTTCATATATATCATATAGATAGGAAAATAAAGAAAAAACTGATCAAATTTTTTTCAAAATCCATTTGATAGATTAAAAAACAAAACAAAACAAAAGAACTCCTCAATAAATTCACTCCTAGAAATTTTAGATATTTCAAGTCCTTATTAATCATATTTTGTCAGCATTTGTACACTTTCAGGAGAAAGAAAAATGTAAGGAAAATTTTATTTTTTTTTTTAACATGGCTATTCAAGCTGATGAAAATATTCTCCATATAGACAATGAGTTTGTGTGTGAGCTTCTAAAAAATTTCCTAGATAAATTTTTGTGACAAGATGTAACTCAGTATTTTTCTTATTAGAGCAAATATTTAAAGATTTCCCAGATCAATAAAGTAGAGGCAAATTCTACTGAAAGTGCTTATAGGAGAAAACAGTGTGAAGAATATCTATGAATACTTTTCCAATAAGTTAGAATGCCCAAGCAAAGGGCTACCAGTAAAGGAAACTTTCTGGAAACAAACACTTTTTTTTTTCCAATGTAGTGCTCGCAAAGAATGGAATAATTTGTCTGATTCCAATGTTTTTCTCCAAAAAATACAAGAACTCTTGTGCACCATATAAAAGGACTTCTATTAAAATCATGGAGAACAAATATGTCCATTTGCCCATACTGTGCTTAAAAAAAAAAAGATTCAATATCAATGCACCTAGTTTGTAGCCTGTCATGTTAGTGCAAACCTACCTACCTACTTCTGCTGCAGCTCTGCCTTAAAGTGCTTAGCCACAACCTGAAGTGGAGGGAAAGGAAAGATCTGTGCCATTACGGTGGCAGCCAGAAGCCTTTGTTTTCAAAATGGATTGAAGAGCTTGGGTAGTACTGTCCAAACCCTTTTTGCTGAAGTGCCTGTTGTTTTGGGTTTGTTTCTTGACTGTGTAAGGAAAAGTAAATCTTTGCACAGGCTCTCAATGTTCTTTAACAAGCAGAATTTCTAAAATTACTTGCCAAAACTAAGATATATGGACGAGTCAAAAATGAGAAGCACCAAACAAGAACCAGGGTTTGGTGTCAAGAACTGCATGTGCCTGAAACATATACAAAAGGGGAAATTATTAAAGACTTCATGCTGTCCTAAAAATTAAAATTTGAATTTAAAATCTTTATCTTAGAGTGAACCGTGGAAACAGGGATTCATTCTATATGGCAAAGATGTCGAGTTTGTCCCTCCAAGCCCCAAAACAAGAACAGTAGTGTCAAGCAAGTTTTGCATCTTACCTCACCCCTACAGTGTTTCTCTACCTCTAGAATGCATTGACCCTTCAGTAACGTGATAAGTAGTCTGAGATTTCAAGCTTAACATTTTTCAGTGTCTTTTTTTTTTTTTTTTAAGGTGTCAACACCATAATTTTCTGTGATGTCCTAATAAGGATACATCACTACAAGGGGAGTATGCTGGTCTTCCTCAGCATAGACCTTCAATTGAATCCCTGTTTATGATAAAAATAGAAAAGGTACACCATGTGTTGACCTTGGCCACTAGGCTGTTAGTCAGTATAATCTTGGCAGAGATACCTTACTAAATATGATCATCAAAAAATGGATTGTATAGCTGAACTCTGCTCCAATGCTGAAGCATTCAAAATCTATTTGGAAAAGCATCAACAATATAGTGTTTGTATGAAGACCCTGGCAGAAGCTTCTGCACAGGTTATTATGCTATCACCTGAAACCAATTGCCTGAAACAAACTGAAATAAGTTCTTCCTTAAAACACCCTACTCTGAATTCTCATTAGGTGCTGGGACTAGTTTAGCAGCTGTGTTCAGACTATCTTACAGAAACAGAGCGATAACTTTGATTGCTGGGCAGGGGCTGCATGAGATAATTTTGTTGGTTGTATTTTGTTTCTTTTTAGCTGTCCTCTACTAATGACAGCTTTTAAGTTTCCTTAGAAATAACAGATAAATTCTTGTGCATTGCTGTATTTAATTTCTGTAATATAGCTGTTTATAGGACAAAAGATAAAGTTTTAATATAACGATGCATAGCTATGGTCAAGGTTCTTCATTAATTAGAAATAGAAAAGAAGCTGATGGCACGTTCACAACATGCAGTGAAATATGTTTAATTAACATGGAGAGGCCTCCAAAAATAGTATCTTACTGAGCTAGCTCCAAAAGCAGTAATATTGCATTTACTTGGCAAACCACTTTAGCTAATTAGCCCTGCAATGAGAGGGGATTCTAGCTCAGTTATACTGTCTGTCCTCTCCAGACATATTGCTTCTGGGGCTGAGCAATGGACATCACCTGGCACTGCATTTCACACTGCAGGCTTGCTCCCACTCTCCCACTTGCCTTCTGGGCTGTGCTACATTCTTCACTATGTGTGTTGTGGATGCACCTGCCCACTCTTCTTTTTTGGGTGGAGGGAAAAACCAAACACATCTCACATCCTCCCCAAAAATAATGTAAACCCTAGCTCAAAAGATAATCTTGCCAGTCACTAAACAGAAACAGAGACAAGCTGATATTGTGTCCAACTGACCATGCTAATATTGTCAAATTCAATGTATGCTTAAAGATTCAAGGTATTAGGGGAAAATACAGCTATATTTGGTCCCAATTAAAAAAATAAAATGCACTGCTAAAGCCTGAACAAACAAACAAAAAAACTAGAAAAATACCTGTAACTAGAATAACTGATAGTGTAAAATGATGCAGTTTATATAGGAAAGGCCAAATACTTCATGCAAAGCCTGGGGGAGAAAAATGAATTGCTTGTTCAAGTGTCACACAGTCAAATGACAATATGCATTTCAGATAAGATAACATTTGCAGAGTTGTTGAGGTAGTTAGCTGGCAAACAGAAGAGTTTCTGAAATAGAAGAGCATTGGAAAACTGAAGCAAAATTCCTAGTAGAACATGTAGCAAGTGTGCAGAGAATTGTAGTGGCTTGCTTATGATGTCCTTAATGTCCAGATATTTCTTCAGACAGACCATAAACATAATTCTAGAGATCTGACAGCCTATCCTACATGGGAAAATATAGGAAACTTTAAACTCCAGGGTCATCAACATGTAAGGTTTCAGAAATGTTTTCCAAGGCACTTAAAAGTATCATATTGAAATATACTGTTCAGGACACCTAATATGTAGACTAGAGATCTTAACATAACAACTCCAGAACAATAATCATGAACAAGATACAATAACAACTGCATAACTTCTTACAGATCAATATGTACACTTCATAGGCAATACCTGTCCTTCGAGGGTGGGGTTTGGTTTGGTGTGTATTGAATGTGCTACCTGTTTTGTGTGAAAGCAAGTGCCTGAAAGTTTTTATTTATAGCAGCCTTTCCTTTGGAAATGTGAAAGCACTACATTTTTACAGATATCCCAAATTTGAGTAAGTAGCACATTAAGCTAGTTGAAATGCCTTTGCTTACTATCTAATGGCTTTGCAAAACAAAGTAATGGGTGTGGATTAAGATCCTGTATAAGTCAATGTTTTGCCAGAAAGACACAGAGGTGTCATTACCTGCATAGCTTATCACATAATAGAAATCATATAGAGAGTTATGAATCCCCCAAAGCTTTCCAGTTGTTCTCTGTTTCAATAACCTATAGAGCAAAATAATAATAATTAGAAAAAGGAGTATTCTAATGTTTCCCTTATTTTTAAAAGAGAGAATTTGTTTTCATGCAGATACAATGTTTGTCAGATTTCATCCTTCAGTGGCTTCTCAAAGGTGAGTTATTTGTTTGTCATAGAAATGTTGGCTGAAACCAAACAATTACAACTCTGGTAGACAAAAGTATAATAAAGTGAGTGAAATACCTCAAAATATAAGAACTGATTATTGTATTTATTACCTTGAGACCAAATCCAGAAATTAAATAAATGGGTTTTGTTTAAAAAACCTACCAACCAACCAAGAGAGACTAACAAACAAAACCAACAACAAAAAAAGGAAAAAACAAAACAAAACAAAAACATCAAAGATGTGTAGACTGTTCACTTGTGGTGACATCATCTCAGGATCCCTTGGGCATGAGAACTGTGAATCAGCTGCCTTGTGATTTGATGCCAATATTCAGAAAATTACTGAAAAGACTAACCAGCACAGCCCTGTCTCTAGTGTCCATATCCTCAGCACAAGGGGGTGAAGAATAAAACTTTTTAGAAACTGTTTTGAAATGGAGTGACAGCTGTCACCACTGGTTTGAGAAGAACTCAGTCTTACTGGAACTGGTGAATGACTAACTGATTGAGACTTGTAATTTATAGACAGATAAATAAAGTTAGTGCAAGACTTATGTAAACAGCACCCTTACACTACCAGAAATACAATCTGAGTAAGAAGATAGATAATTTGGTTATGTGAATGATATTTTTGAAGGTATTTTTGGCATATTTGTCCCAACTGTGAGCTAATTTTTAGTTTGAATAAGGACATAATCATGGGTTAATTATAATCAGCATACTTCTCTTTTGTAGGTAATGTCTTCTGCATGCATAATCTGCACTACAGTCAGAAAAGTTTTGCTTCAGCAAATGAATTAACATGTAGGGGCAACATAACTCAAGGCTTCTAAAATGCAAAGAGATGGGTAGATTCATCAGGATAAGCATAAACCTATATTTTGCCCATATTCTAGCTCAAATTTTGCAGCATATGTTGACTTTTGTTAGTTCAGATGGGATGCTACTGCTGTCCAGAACAGAGAGAACTGATGATAGCAATACCTCAGGAGAGCTAAAAATTTTCAGAATTCGTAGTAAGATATAACAGTAACATTTAAACAGACTTTCAGATTTGCAAAATGTATTCAAAATATATTGGTCACAACTTTCAAGCCCTGGAAGCTTTAGACAACTGAAACCTAAATAATTTAGCTTTTCAGCTGACTATGTCTGAAAACTGCACGAGGAAACAAAGGAACTGGAGAATGCTGAAATCTTGGCTGTGTCTTAGAGAATTCATTGTTCATTTTGTGACTGTTTCAGTACTAAAGTTAGGATAACATTACATTGTTAGCTTTCTGGATTTATAATGAAGCTTCTAAACTTTCAAAGAGAGAAGCAAATTATATCTGAGAAAGACATGGAAAAAACTACTGCATACAACAATATACTTGTACCTGCTTGCTAAATTTTACTTTGAGTTCCCAAGATCAGATTTTTCCATATCAGTCTACTTAGAAATCCAAATAGCCACAAGTTTTTAAAGGCTTACCAATATGATTTGCCTTGGTCCTTTTTAAACTGCCACATATTTTGATGGTATATTCCTTGTCCAACACTGAAATACTTTTTCCACTGTAGTTGTGTATGAGTACTGCATAGACCAGTGACTTTTTCAGAGTCTGTCTTTCAACTGTACTTCAAACTCTTTTAAGATGAACAGGATTGTACTCTGAGCTTAAAGTGTACAGAAAAGGGATAGCATGGAATACAAAAGGTTAATGTTTTAGCCAGTAATTACCACCCTTTTAACACTGCTTTTTTTCTTTAATCTAGTATTAATTCCACCACTAACCTCTCCCCTGAGATCTCTTATTGCTAGTGTAAAACAAGAATCCCTCTTTGTCATTTACACTGTGATCTTCAAATTAAACTATTTGGATGGGGTATACACAAGGTACAGTTCCATAGGGTTTATTACAGGAAATTGTCTTTGCAAATATATCTGTTACATTTGATTCTGATGAATAATTGGTTAATGAAGGAATGATTACTTTGTTCAGCCATGATTACTGAAGAAATGTTTGGTCCATATGTTGCTGAATAATGGGAAATTCTCCAGTGAAAGGGGACAATGATTAGAAGAAATAAGATAGCTGGAGAATATATTCCCCAAAGTGTTACACTACATTTTTTTAACAAGTCGACTCTAAGGATAGTGGTTCCCACAATAGGCATGAAAGTTCAAAGTACCTAATTGGTTTAAACTGAAAAAACAGTAGGTAATTTTCTTTTTGGTTTTTTTTTTTTTTTTT
>VXAU01003845.1:156605-186937 GCA_013399695.1 Formicarius rufipectus
GGTTTGTTTGTTTGTTTGTTTGTTTGTTGTTTTTTTGTTTGTTTGTTTTTTTTTTTTAAGCTCAAGGCATAGTATCTTCCTCTGATAAACAACATGACTACCACAGCTGTTTATCCCCTTCAACATGATGTTAATTTGTTATTGTTGCCTTGATGGATATATATTAATACAACTGTGTTTCTTTAAATAATCCCTTCCCCCTCTACTGCTTATTAGTTGCATCTTTCCACAGGAATTTAGTGTTTGGGCACTGTGAAATACATGCAGTATGTGTGTATGTCTACATGCACACAACAGGCATATTATAGGTGGTGTGCATTTCTGTTGCTATTGTTAATTAAGAATGTTCAAATACTTTCATTATCCAAGGTCATTTTCACTTCCTCAGAAACTTCTGTAAGTCTTACTTTGCTGCTGAAACTTAATGTATTTGCTTACAATCCCAAAGTGTCTTCCAACAAAAATGGCTGCACACTCCAGGTAATGAATGAAATGGAGATAGATAGATAGATAGATAGATAGATAGATAGATAGATAGATAGATAGATAGATAGATAGATAGATAGATAGATAGATGATAGATAGATAGATAGATAGATAGATACATAGATACATAGATACATAGATACATAGATACATAGATACATAGATACATAGATACATAGACAGATAGATATGGCAACATTAGCAGCCTAGAAGAAGGAACTGAAAACTTCAACTCTGTCAATTATTAAGGATCCAGTTCAGGGATATATTCAAAGGGGTATCTGACTTGAAGCGTGTGCACAGTCCCACAGAAGTTTATGGTAATGAAGACAGGTAAGCAATGGCAAGTAAGATGAGGGATCCATAGATACAGATCTCTGAACTTTCAGAAATGCTGGAGTGCCAGACTCAGTCTGATTTAAACTGGAATTAAACAGCTCAGTACTGCTGAAGATGCCTCTGGCACTTAGTTTTAAGCATCTGCTGATTACTCTGAAAAGAATCTTGGACCAAAATGACTTGCCCGAGGTCATATATAAATATGTGGCCTCTTTTCTAAAGCTCAGTAGTTATATGGCAAGAAAACTTTACAGATTTAAAGGATTTGGGTTTTTTTTTTTCTGTCCATATTCTTTTCATGCAGTTAACTTCTGTCAGATCTGACTATAGACAGGGAGTATTCAAAATTTCGCATTATCAGTTTTACTGGAAAATTTCGTGTTTCATTTTCTGTAAGCAAAATGAGTTGAATTCCCAGGTAGTTAGCTTTCATACAGCTGAAAATAAATTCTGTAAATGAAACACCTGTTCAACACCATTATTTTCTAATCACATTAATAGGCAGATGTTTTTAGATGACAATGAAAAGTGTGTAAGTTCTGATTTGTTCTTTTCTACCAAACTGAACTTGTAGTCATTGGAAAGTCCTTACCTTAAAAAATGTCTCAGCATGAGCAATAATTCACTGAGTTCAGTAACGTGAGATTTTTCGACGAAGAAAAGTTTTATAAGACCAACTGCCCACAGAAAAAATGTTAATACATTGTTCAAAAATATATTTGTGCAGAGGAAGTTATCCTCTCTCTTGGCAAGACTGATAGTTCAATCTACATATAGTTTGCACAGAAGTACTGTGCCAATTCAATTACCGTCTGATTAATGAAGTGTAGCAGGTTTATTTCAGGGGTCTAGCTAGCTATTAATTAGCATATTGGGGCCTATACTCTACTGTTTTGCCCTGATATGCTTTGAAAAATCCCAATGCAATTAAATAAACTCTAATATGCTTTAAATAGTTACTTGAGAAAACACATTCAGATTTTTTTAAAACCCTTATGGGATTTTTAAGCACATCCAGATTTATTGTAAAGCATCTGAAGTTCTTTGTAAACACTATTGTTGTGTTGGTTTGTGCTGTTCAGCAAAATAACATTCCCTTTGCTTTAAAGGAAGACTACGTCTAACACATGAAGCTGGTGTTATTTTCTCATGGTGCCTTGGAGCAAATAATGAGGATGCTGCTACCCCCAAAACCCACTGAAGTTACTTACACTTTTCATGATCTGCCTAGTTTTTTGGGAGGTGTTTTTGGTTTTTTCATTTCTACAGTTTTATTGGAGGTTTTCTGTTTGTTTGTTGTTTTATGCCAAGAGGATCGGTGCTAACAGGGAGTGGAAAACTGAAAAGCTTGTTAACATTGGGTTTGAGATCAGGCAATGGAGAGTAGGAGGCACAATATTGCCTAAATTAGAAGTAGCTGAACCTTTTCTACCCTGGGCAGTAGCAAACAGTGCTAATAAATGCACTATATGTTCGTCGGGTCAAAGGGATTGTCTAAGCAGGCATATTTCAGTGCATACTGATCACAAGTGGGCTGGAGAGATGTTTTATTCAGAACATTAACTATTTAGTATCCTTGCATCCTGGGAGACACACACATGTGAGACCAGTTAATAGAGCAATGGAAATATTGGTTAGAGAGATTCCTTATTTATAAATTTTAGCAGTCCACTGACTTTAAATTCCTTCATGGTTTCCAGTGTGTCACGAGTGACTTACTCAGTTCTGTATTTCATGCACTACATGGACTAGTTTAGGATCTTGTCTTCACCAGTCCCTTCGCTTTTGTCCCAGCCCACAATTTTTTTCTCCCACTTCCTTCATCCAGACTTCAAATTGCACTCAAATTTTATCAGCTATTCTCTTTTGTCCTCTGCTTTAACACTTATAAACCAGTTAAATCCCTTATCTTCCTTTTTTCTTCTACAAATATCAAAATAAAACACATTTTGCTCAGGAGGCCTTCTTTTGTTTGCTTACTTGCTAGTGATGTCTGCATGCTCCATTGCCTCATGCTTTCTCGTGCCTAGGTTAAATCCTGCACTCTTTTTTCCTCTGGAGAAGTCCATGGGAGCTGTGCCATCTTCTTTAATCATGATAAGTTTTTGCTTTTAGAGTTCAGACTTATTTGCTGTGTACCAAAGGTTGTGGACATTTACAGTTTTGCCTGAACATACTTTAAAGAAACTACTCATCTTCCCTCAGTCACAGTAAAAATTACTAACAGCTCCGTTGCTAAACAGGGTTGCATGAGAAGCCTCTGTATTACATCTGCCACTACTCTCCTATATTGCCTAAAACATACACTAAGGAATCATTTTGCAAGGAGTCACACTTCTGTATTTTAATGCATTGCTTTGTACAAAACAGGCAGCTGATGGGTAGCTGTTTCCTGGTTCTAGTTCAGTGGGAAGTTGCAGTGAGTTTACAACAAGCTGCACAATTGTTCACTCATGCTGACCCCCCTGGGGTATGTTGCTATGGTGGTTTGTGGAGCCTCAATCAAGTAAACTTGTAGAATGAAGCTACCAAACGTTAGGTGCCACTGCAGATGCAGTACGCATCTCAGTGTATGAGAGGACACTGAAAGGCAAGGTGAAGCAAAACTGCTGACACCCAGGTCCCAGGGCAGCACCACAGCCCTTTCCAAAGGGCTTGTGTCACAGCAAGACAGAGCCAACATGTCACACTTCTCTTGGTACTTTTCTTTTCCTGAAGGAAAAAAAAAAATTTTGTCTTTTAATTGTCACTTAAATAGTTCTTATATACATACAGTCCTGAAATACACCTGACGAATGCCTTTCTGTGTATTTTTGTAACTGATGGAGGCCTTGATCCATCAGACAACTCAAGTGCACACTGAACTCTAGGCACCTGCAGAGTGCTTTTGAAACAACAGAGTGATTCATGTGCTTAAATCCAGGCACATGTTTCATTTCCTGGCTGAACCATGGCAGAAAAGCCATTCACTTAACATTAGAGCTGGTTTGTTTTATAAATAGCATGATTAACTTCCTGCCTTCACTATTTGTATGCAAAATGTAGTATATATATTTTGCATAACTGAAGCTAACTACAAGGTCATAACTGAGTTTTAAATGGGTGTAAAATGCTAAATAACCTGGGTTTAGTGATGGTTTCTATGGGTGATTATTAAACTACTGATTGACAGTATGGTCTAACAGGGAGGCAGTGAGATGATTGGATAGTCCTGTTCCATTACAAATAGCACTCTCACCCTTCTTTAGCCATACCTTTACCACACTCAAGCCCACCTGTTTTTATGAGGTGGACTTCGAACTGTCTTTCTGTAGTGTCTGCAAAAGGCACAAAGAATGTATAATGCAACTATTCATTGCAGCAAAGTTAGCACATAATAATTTATGATTTTATGGAACTGCTAGGATTAGCTATGTATCATCTATTTTTGATACACATCATTGTGGTATGTGAGCAATAATGAATGTATTTAAATAAATCAAAAAAAACCAAATGAATGCTGAGTTGTTGTCAATCACTTGCAGATGGGCCTACCCTGGTGAGAAGATATAATGGAGAATTTTCTGAGAATGATTTATCTAGTCAACCAGCATCATTCTGGAACAACTAATATCTTTCCAACATCTTTCCATCGTAGGGCTGCACATGCAGGCAAAGTTTAGTGAGAATGCCTAAGTGACAAATCTGAAGGCAAATTTTTGTTGAAAAATTTTATCTGGATATTTGGAATTACAGTACACAATGAAAAAAAGAAAAAAAAAAAAAAAAAGAGTCCATAGGGAGCATAATCATCTCTGACTTGAAATTTATAAATACTGGAGATCTTTGCACCTCTTATGTACTCTTACATGTTGACATTACTGAGATGAAGGAAGTATTTTTTTTCTCCCTTCTTTTTCAAAGAAAAAAATTACACAGTTTCATATGAAAGAATACTAAATATAAGTTTATTGCATTCTTGTGAACTGCTTTTTTGCCTTTTACTTGGAGAGAGCTACTATCTGAAGTTGTATCATAATCAACTATCATAAGGTAATGAGACATAAAATAATTCTTCTAAATACTGAGATCAAGAAACATAAAATATTTTATGCAATATTCTGTAGTTCTTCAGGGTATAATGTGGTTTTGCTCTAGAGGGCAGGAAGAGGTGTGTCTATTTGCTGAGTCTGAGAACAGAGAGAACATTTCGATTTCTTGAATATCTGACTGCATGCCACCTACTCTGAACTCAAAGTTAGTAGGATTAGACTAGGTCAGCTCATGGATCAGAGCTTGAGTCAACTCAGGTGCTGTATACAGGAAACAGTCTTGACGATCTGACTTTGTCGGGCATTTAGTGAAGTAGCATGCCAGAATTGTGTCATAGGACCACTCTGATGTTAGAGGTGCTGTTGTACAATGACACGTAAAGATTTTATGATCCCTTAGGAAAAAGTACCATGGAGATAGATTGGATATAGGTGTAGATACATAGATATACAGATACAGATATAGATGTAGATGATATAAATAGATGTATCTAGTATTCTACTTCCAAGATTTTTATTTGCTTTTTAGATTCAACTGGAAAAACACACTTTATTGCAAATTGCCACATAATCATGATGACCACTTTTAAAAGCAGGCTATATTATACATCAGAAATACATTTCATTGGTATTATTTTTGTTTCTTTATGCACTTTGTCAAAGGCCTCGGTCTTGCAAACTCATGAACATTTTGAGTTAGAACACAAAACCGCACTAAAATTAACAGCACTCTGTACCATCCTCAACTTTCACACCTGTGGATCAGATTTCAGTACTGGAATTTCCATTTTTAAACACCGTAGAGATAAAAAACACCTTTTCACTGAAACTGAGCACTGATGGTCAGGACAAGAGCACAGGATGCCAGCTCTCTTCTGAAAAGGACCACTTCTGGTATTTTTCTTCTATGGAAGTAACTAGTACCATTTGCACTCAAGACCTTGCAATGGTAACCATAAAGTTAGGACAGAAGAAGAAAGAAGGCTATAAGATAACCTATATCATGAGAAGTTGCCTACTCCTTTTACCAGTAAAGTTAAAACCCTTTAGATATATTAAAAACAAACAAACATAAAAATAAAAACAACAAACTAACAAAAAGAAACAAAACAGGAAAAAAACCCCACCTCCCTAGAACAAAGCTGTTCTGCTTCTTGAGGTGAATGAGTTTGCTTTCTTCCCATGGCATACCTTACCATACGCATAGTACAACAATCTAATCTCTAGGAGCAAAACTGAAAATTAAGTAAAAATTAGTGTTAATATTGTAGGTGTGTTTTTACAGCTTCACTTTCATTGACTAGAGCAGCAAAGTGCAGCTGGAGATGTTGAAAGAAAAGCTTTTCACTTGTCCTCTGCTTAATTAAAATACATTAGATACATGGATTTATTTGAGTGTTTGATGTTAAATGAAGATGAATGAAATGTTTTATGGAAGGTGATGAAATGTTATTTACTTAAATAAGCAATTCTGTTTTACCAATGGTTGGACTCACCTAGAAGAACATGCTTTATTCCTACTTAGTTATGAGCAGTATTTCACTAAGGCTGCCTGCAGTCCACTCTAACATTAATTTTGACAACTGCTGGGAGCAGGCAGAACAGAAAAGTGCAACTATTTATGGAAGGTAATTCAGGATGAGCCCTGGTAGCCAAGAGGCAACATGGCCTGTGCAGTGATCTTCACTTCTTATTATGAACACCATGTATTCTGGTCTTGTCCAATCAGTGAAGACTGCAGATGGACCTTGGCCTGTGGAAATCTGAGTCTCCAGCTCGAGCAGTTTGTTTGGGACAGCTTTAGATACTGCTGCCTAAAGCTGTTTATCCTCATAATATCAATCCTCTAAGGCTAAAAAATCTACAACTTTTTCATTAGATTAAAGTGACACAAGTGAGAATATCTGGACCGACATTCTCCCTTCTTCAATATGGAAGGTGCTAAAATAGTGGTAAACAGTGCTCAGTACCTTTTCAGCCAGTGACAGCTGACAAGGCCTATCACATAGTTATCTCACATCCTTTTGTACAATCAAATGATTTTCACTGGCTTCTTATGGAAAGAAATCTTCCTCACCTTAGACATTCCCAAAGATACAATTTATTCCATAGGACACACATAAAATTCTATTGGTTATCTTGTATTGAAATTTAGTTATTGCAGAAAGACTGCTTGCAGAAGCTCTATTGAAGGGTGGCATATTTTGCCACATGGTATTCCTGTGAGACAGAAAATTCCAACTTAACCCTTGGCAGCTTTTTCTTCACTCTCCAGAATAGGTTTTAACGTTGCTCTTCATGATGATGATCAACTTTTCATCCAACAACCCATACTGTTTACTTTCAACTAATTAAGCTATGGTAGCAGAGCTTATATAAAAGTTTGCAAACCAGTTAAATTCATTGACTCTTGCAGTTTGGGTCTATTATAAGATGAATCCCAACTCTTTGCCACAGTGGCAGAGGGTATAGATAACATGTATGCAGGACAGAATGGAACTTGTGGGACATAATGAAGAGCTATTGCTTTGTATATGGTCCTATATCTTTCCTTCTGCCACAGTTTTTATGAAGTTCCTCCTCTAAAATCAACTCCAGTTGTTGGCTGAAGTGAGGTTGCTATCCCATCAGGTCTGTTTGCATTCAATCTGCACTGCTTCTGTGTCATCAGCCTCCTCTCACAGTGAAATCCCAATCTGATCTTACCACTTTCTGAATCAGTTCTGACATTTTTCACTAAAATTTGGAATAGAATTGTTGTTGATCATGAACGTTTACAGATGACTGGTAAATGGTTTAAGGAAATTATGTTTTGTTTTAAGTTGCTAAAAACAGAGAAAGAACACCAAACACATTAGTGGCTAAGGGGGTGCAGACTTTTGCTCCCAGAGCAAAACGAGCCAATTCCATAATAGTGAAAACTTGTTTCTTGGCTCTGGTTGAGTTACTAACTCGCATTCTGGATCAGTCCATGCATCCTTTTGACACTATGAATAGAAAGGGATTATTGTCTTGACATTTTCTTCTAATTTTTCTAAAAAGAAAATAATAATTTGTAGCTTGTCAGTCTTTGCCAAGATTCGGCTTAGAGAGAATATTTTATAGCTGAGATATAAACCTCTGAAGTAAAAATGCAGACACAACTTTAAGTACAGTGTTGCAAATGCAGAGTTAAGTAATGTTAATCTATCAATACACAGTATGTGCAAACATATGTTTATAGACAGAGAGACAAGCATGTATAAATGAGAGGATAAAATCCCTATTTCTCATTTGGTGCTATGCAATTTCTATCAATTTAGAAATGTGTTATGATTTTATTTTAAGCTGACATACTGTAAATTGTGCTTATTTGAGAATACTTGCTTAACTTTTAGGATTTATAAGACAGAAAGGGAAAATGCCTTTGGATGTTCTCCAGTGACCTAAAATGAACTAATAAATAATAGAAAAATGCTGTCCCTTCTGTGGAAACTTTGGAAGAGTTGTCATCTTTAAATCTACACATAGCATGAAGATAGTCTTTTAATGATTAGGATTTACTATAAAATCTACTAAATATAGCAGAGGTTGCTTCTTTAGGGGCAAGTGGTATACTATGCTCATGTTACAAGAGAAATTACTAGATCTCTAGGTGAGGTATTTTAGAAATTTGGCAGATGGCTTTACTTTGTATTTGTGGCACAGAATCCTGTTCTAATTTTGTGTTCAGTTGGAATATTCAACAGCTTCTGGTGTTACTAGGACTTGCTATCTGAAAGACAGAGTTTGCAAACTATAAATATGAACTTTGAAAATATATATCCTAGAGTTAGTCCAGTAAATTGTGTTTGTTAACGCTCACTTATTGGCTGACGGATGCATTTTGGCCCCAGACCAAAAACAAATGCTGTCTGGTTGAGCGATGCCTCCTGCCAACTGGGAAGGCAGAGCGATATTGGGGCAATTGCTAATATTGGGCAAGCATTTGGTGTTGCATCCTGACAGTTACCAGTCTCCTTCACTCATTGTCCCTCCAACCTCACCTTCATGTTCCTTGTCCATAACTTCTCAGCTGTCCTCTTTGTCCCTAGCTGTTGATGTGTCCTATTGGGGAACAGTTCCACTGAAAGACAAGAAAAGCTCCCTTACAGGAGTCTCAGGCCTATTCACAGCCTGGCTGGCAAACAATCAAAAAAGGCTGAACTGTTCCACCATTGTCTCCACTGTAACATCAAGGGGAGCCCTGTTCCTGTGAGGAGGCATGGAAAGCATTTCCCATCTGTCTCCTCAATTGCCATCACTGGGTGAGTTCAATCAAGGCAGAGCTGAGCCAGCATGGCATGGCACAGGCAGGCGGCAGTGCTGGCACTGCATGCTGCAGGCAGTTCCCAGCCAGCATTGGCTGAGGTGAGGGATGGAAAACTGGCCTTGTCCTCTTTCAGCTGTTAGCTACCAGCTTTCTCCAGGGTTGACTGCACCAGGAGACTTGCTTGAAGCTGTGACCTGCTCTGCATGCCCATAGCCTGCAAGGGTATGTCCCAGCTCATAGCCAAAACCTCAGAACATTTCCTGATATCGTTGGCTAGAGTGGACAAGACTTCAAACTCTGTAGAGTCATGACTAAATTGTGGATGTGATTGTTCTTATATAAGCTCAGTAAAACTTTCTATGGCATATCCCACATTATGGCCTGTTTGCTCATACCCCTCCCCGATCCTGAAACCGACACGCAGAAATATAAGGGAGGAATTTCCTATTATTCTTCACAACTGGATGTGTTAGGGAGCAACAGACTTGTTTAATGAACTGAAATAGAGCATGTTTATTTACCCCCACTGATAATTTTAACTTTAGTTGAATGTCATCTGCAAGGAATCATTCTGAAGTAAAGCCATATGAGAGAAGTTAGGCAGTCCTTGTTGGCATTGTTATTTTTCACACAGGGCTGGTCAAAGCTGTTTTCAAATTCTTCCCAATCATTACACTCCTTGTTTCTCTTCCCAGAGTTTTCTCTGATGGAGTGCATATTCCCAGTGGAAATGACAGAATAATTCAGAGGAAAGAATTAGAAAGACCCCCTGAAGCATATTTGACACCATAACAGTGGGTTTCCATCATGGATTTGTAGGTGGGTGACACTGTAGAGAATTTTCTGCTTTCTACGTCAAGTGAAGAGCACCTAAGTGCTAGGAAAAGACCAGAGTGATGCAAGTGGTATCAAGTTGAAATTCAGGTTTTACGAGTTAGAAGGGAGGAGAATAGACAGCAGCCATTCAGCTGGCTTTGTCAGAGTGGACTTTCTTCAGAAAGAAGGATTTAGCATTTCTGTTATCCACTGTAATTATACAGTGGACAACAGGCTGTCCAGTCCCTCTGTAAAAAAAGTGCTTTTCCTGCAAATAATGTTGAGAATCTATGGTGTGGGGCAACTGTGCTTTTTTGGTGAGGAATAATAATTTTTAAAATACTGGCAAAGACTGTCTTTTTGTACCATAAATTCTGGCTATAACCAACTTTTCTCCCTAAAATGCCAGCTTATGTTGGCTCCGTTTGTTTAAAATCCCTTTTTCTCAACAGGCCATGTAATCAGAATGACAGGCTGCTCACAGCTTCCCTGGTGCTCAGCTGCATGCAGGTCATGCCTGAGTCTCCTTTCTGGAGAGATGGCTACGCACTGACTCCTGGTTACCTGTGAGTCTGAACATCTGAATCTGCTCAGAGGCGAGGAAAGCACAGCAGCTTGGTGTTTAACACCAATAGTGAGGGAGTGGGAATCTTATTCTTTGCACTACTGTTTTTAAATCTGAGTCTTCTGGCTTTCTTACAGCAGCCCAGCCAAATCTCCTCAGCCAACACTATATTGTCAATAAAAACTTTTAAGCCAAGGTTAGGTATCCACTGAGCAGTAACTGCTCTATTAAAGAAAACTGAAACACTTGTAAGCACCTGTCTTTTTGGCATATTATGTGATTGCTTTGGCTGATACAGCAAGCAGACACAGTATTATTTTATTAGCATTGCAATTCAAGAATTTATTAAAAGATGCCAGCTAATACAAAACTGCAATTTTTTTAAGAGATGCATTTTTAAGAAAACTAAATTTGCGTTGTTAGCTTAAAAGTTTGAGAGTCATCTGTGTGTCAATTGTGTTGATTATATAAATGAATTATCACAAAGATGTTATACATCATCATTAGCATGCAGAGAAATGTTAGATATTGGGTATTTATGATCAATTTGAGAAGATATATAATTACCATTCATTATTATAATAAAATGCCTAATATGAAATCCCAGATAAACAAAGGACAATTGTCAAAACCTCATAAAATTAAAATATTTTTCTTCTAACTACCTTGCTTTTTAATAATATCGCTGTGTAAGGACAGTTTACTTCAATATATTGGAGACAATAATTGAGCACTATGTTGAAGCAGCTTAAAAGACATTGTAAGCAACATGCTTAGGTGGAAATCTTCCTTTTTTCTCTATTTAGATCTTTCCCTTGTACAGCTCTTCTTACCTGTTAGGGGTTTTTTTTACTTTTGCTTAGTTTATTGCCAGTAGTTTTACTTAGTTTCCATTAATTTTAACTGATACTATAAGTGACCTTGTCCTCCTTGACCCCAGGGTGAATGGGTGACTTGAAATCCTGCCACTTCCCAGTGCTGTATTTGAATGATGGCCAGCAAAGCTGTTTAAAAACCACAGGTGCATTTTATTCCCTATCCTTAGTTTTCCTTATGGAAAACTAATGGAAGTTATTGTAAGAGAAAGGCTGAAGGATTTGGAGTTACTCAGACTAGCGAAGAGAAGGCTCCAGAGAGGGCTGATTGTGACTTTCAGTATTTAAAGGAGGCTTACAAGAAAAATGGGTACAAACTTTTCAGCAGGACCTGTGGCAATAGAACAAAGTGTAGTCGCTTTATACTAAATGAGGGTAGATTTAGACTAAATATAAGTAACAATTTTTTACAATGAGGCTGATGAAACACTGGGACAGTTTGCCCAGAAGGGTGGTAGATGCCCCATCCCTGGAAACAGTTGAGGTCAGGTTGGAAGGGACTCGACCACCTAATCTAATTGAAGATGCCCCTTCTCACTGCTGGGGATTTGGACTAGGTGACTTTTAAATGTCCCTTTCAATGTCAGCTATTCTATTATTCTGTGTTTAACTTAGCAGCGTAGGTACAGTGACGGTGCTTTCTAATATACATAATCCCTAAAGGGGCTCATAAAAGAGATAACAAAGACTAAGAGAATCCAAAGTTTTGTTCCTCTTTCTTTTGTTTTCCCAGTGTAATTTCTGCAAAACTGAACCATTAAATGGGTTAATATAAATTTGGGCCTATTAAGTGATTTCTTTGTGGAAAAAAATCATTAAATTTGTGGTCCTGAAGAGGTAAAATGAGAATTTTATACTATAGAGAATCAAGAATAACATCTGTAGATGAGTGTTGCAGATCTGGCTTTCAACTTTAGAAATGCTGTGAATGTTTTGTATTTAATGGGATAATATTTCTGTGTACTGTCAATTTATTTAACCTCATGGCTACTGGCACTAGTGTCTGTCTCTGAGCATTAATATGACTACATTCTCAATTAATGTGCAGATGGGTGGAGTGATTAAAACAGAATGGGGCAGAGTGGGAAAGAAATGGGAACAAACAAAAATAGTACTCTTTAAAAATTTACAGAGTAATTTTCTGAGTCACAAACCAAAGTGCCCAAAATGTTTTGTGATATGAGAAATTTTTAATTTTATTTCTTTTGGACAACCTGCGTCTCCTACCTATATATATAAACTCCCTTTATGTAACTGTATTCTACCTCCCTACATTCCCATCTGCACTATTCTTTAAAAATGCTTTCCATAAACTATTGTGTAGGACTTATGTGTTCTGTTAAACAGTTGCCAAGTTTCACTCCATAGGCAGCTGCACTTCAGTGGTGGATTAAATGCTTCTTGTAAAGTTCTGTAAAGCATTTTGGGCTCCTTGCAGATGGAAGAACTGACTAAATCAGTGATACGCAACTTGTGCTGCACGTGGTTTTTTTTGGAAGGCACATATCTGGTAAGAGCTGTTTTGACTTCTTCCTGTGAGTGAACAGGCAGGGTGTTTAGTTGTTCCCTTCCATCTCTCCAAGCAACCAGGAAAGTTGGCTTATGCTGTTATTTCTCTGTACTTACATGCTCAGAAGGAATCTGTACATGGCAATTGATAAAATATATTTTGAGCCATGTATGTTCAAGATGTATGTGAGATATAACAACGTAACAGAGAATCGAATATGCATCCAATTGCATTTTATTGTAGGTTCTACCAAACTTGGGGTCTCAAGTACCTTTTTTAATCCTGGATTTAATTAAGAATGCAGACTATAAAATTGCAGGATACTATGACATCATCAAAATAACATCATGATTTCACTAGAAAGCTGGAGAAAATTAAAACTGAGCTGTTTCTGCAGTCTCTACTACTACTGATACTCAGAACAGGAGTGTACATCATGAATGAGCAATGCAACTAACACTTCTAACAAGGAACATATCTTTCTTCTACCACTGGCCTATTCACTGAGCAGCTAGCAAATGGCTGTAGTAAAGTCATCCTGTGCTTTTTTCCAACCAAGAAACAATTGTGTATGCAGTCTTTCTAATAGATAGAAGAGATATGTCATTCATGTCAATTGGTACTCTGTATCTTTATGTTTTATTCAGTTCCTAAGTATTATGCTAAAATGCACTCTGATATTCATCAAGTTTTCAAACACTCCATAACAGCAACTGAAAGTGAAAAATAGCCCGGGAGTCATTACTGCTTTCTTCAACGACCTGGGAGGGGCTGATTGGCATAGTGTGACTGTGGAACTAGGAGAAAATTAAGAGGCATGCTTGGGAACGGCAAGAAACCTGTAGAATTAGCCGGAAGGTGGTTTATACTGTTCAAAGTAAAGGTGTGCAAATGTGTGTCTGTGCCATCTTTTAGATATTTCTTTTTAATTGGCAGAAATACCCAGATGTAGGTATGGTGAGGCTGTTACCTTCCATTTTAATTCTTAGTCTCTTCATTTCATCTCTGCATAAGCAAATTTAGTAGCTCTTTATCATCATCAAGACGCCTCTTTCAGCTAAGCATAGCACTGTCCCATCTTTCAACTGACAGAATGATTGATGTATCATACCTTTAAAATGATAGAAAATAATCTTTAAGATGATAATTATATTTAATCTAATAATATAAACTAGCCAGGAAAATTCAAAAAATAAACAAATATAGAACAGCACTACATCAAACAAACAAAATTGAAGTCTGAAAGAATAAGAATCTAAAACTGTTAAACTCTCACTGAAATTTTATGGTAGCCCTAAAGACTGCAGCATGTATGGCTAAATATTTTGGTGGAGATATCCTTGCTGTTTTTATTCATTGATACTGTAACAGTGCCTAAGGAACAGTGAGGAAGATACAACATTGTCACCAAGATTCACTGAAATCACTATAAAAAGTCACTGCTCTGAAGAACATAGGATCTAACAGGATAAGATTTAAAAGACAAAGATATAGTACACAATAAGAATGAACATCCCTAGTTCTGATTTTTTTTTTTTTTTTNAGGTTTCTTTTTTCATTTGTTTTCATCTTATTCAGTCAAGGAGTGCTGGGCTCAGCACATAATTTCATAAAATGTCCTTCCAGGCAGAAAATCATCCATTAACAATATTTTGACTATGGAAGAAAAAGAAATATTTGATCTTCTCATCAGCATAATGATAATACAGCTCGTTTGCAGAGTGTAACTGTATATTATTTCCAGAAAGATCGTAGGCTGCTCTGAAAATGAGTATTTCTGTTCCATAGGCACTATCTTACATTTGGAAAAGCTGAATTTCTCTCCTGTTCACTAAGCTTATGAAAAGCCTGTTCATTACTAAGCCTGAAAATAGGTTTATGTAAGGCTTACAAAGTGAGTAAGCTTTGTGTGGGTCTCCCTGTACAAGGAGAAATATTTCATCCAAACTCCAGATAGAAGCAGAATAAAAGGAGCTAGAAACTGGCTTATTCTTGATGACCATGTCTTAAGGATGACATCAAAATGGTAACTTAACTGGTTCCTTTTCATTTTAATAATATTTAGGGTGGCTATTTAAAAATGAGCTCCTAGTAGATTTTTGCCATTACACTTACAAAACATTTTTAGATGTGGCCTTAATGACTAAGGGAAACATCTGAGAAGAGTTACTGTTCTGTTTGAGGGTATATGTCTGTGTGTGCGTGTACATCTGGATGTATCCACTTCACATATAAAGACATATTAAAACCGTTTCAGAATTTTTCTGTCAGAATTATTTGCTAATGAAAACTACCACTCTTACACAGACATGAAAAAGACATATTCTGTTAGAAATTTTTACTTCATAGAAATGGAAAGCAATATTAATCAGAAACTGAAAAAAAACCACAAAAACAAAAACAAAAACAAACAAACAAACAAACAAAAACCAAACAAAAAACCAAACAAGAACCAAAAAAAAAAAAAAAAAAAAAAAAAGGCAAAACNAAAAAAAAAAAAGAAAAGTGTACATGATTTCTTTCAAAATTAACTCTGGGAAGAAAATCCTTTCAGAAAGGCCTGTGATTTTTTAATTTCTATTTTTATTCTAATTTGTGTTGTTTGACTATTTTTCCTTCCTGTAAGAAACATTCATTGACTACCATATTGTTTGTAAGTATATAATCTTGATAGTGAAGTTGCAGTAAATTTCCAAGCTTGTGTATATATTTGCCTTTCTGTACTTCGGTTGGTTTCTTCCTCTTCTTTTTTTTACCTTCTGTTTATTTGTACTGTTTGGGTTTTGAATTTTTCCATAGTAACTTTCTCAGAAGAATAACTGTACTGGGTCATGCCAGAGGTCTTGCCTATCTCAGTATTCTTTCTCCTGCAGTGGGCATAAGTGGTACACCATTAGTGTATTGGTAGAAAAATTCCTGTTAAGATTGTTTGCTTGGGGTGAGAAGGGTCATGGAAGGCCATATTTTTTATTATGTAAGTACTTTTCACCTTTTTCAAAAAAAAAAAAAAAAGTGCTGTAGAACCAACTGTTTTTTCCTATTGTAGGGAAGGCTATATTACTGCAAGGTGTCATGGCTAGTGTCTCTAGAGTTGGACTGCAAACATTTTTATTTCCTTCTTTCATAATAAATAAATTATCAAAAGTAGTAGGATAAATATTTGAGGACAGCTGGGAGTGGCTAGTTAGGATGCAGATTACTTGAAAATTTCTGCTTACTACTACAACAATATCTCCGGGTGATAATATTATTTCCTTCCTTTAAGATTCATTGGTTTGTCTATGTCTTGGGGGGCTCAGTTTTAAGGGGCATTTTTTCCTATTGAGTTGATGTTATTTAGTGATAAAAATATCAGGACTGTTAGCTTTTCTACTGGAGAGTCAGGCAAGAGGAAGTATGACATTTTTTAGAGTTACTATTTTTACAATTATGACTACATAGATCATCAGATGTCATGGTGAGCAGTTTCTCACATACATCTAAAATAGATGAATAAAATACTATTGATAGGTGTTCCAGATAGAATCTGTAAGGAAAACTGAGATGGATGTTTATTTTTATCTATGGTCTAAATTAAAGAACAGCATAAATAAGTGTTAAATGTCATTTAATGTCTTAAATTACTATATAAGCTGACTGATATGGGTATCAAAATAATAATTAATATTGATTAATGACTGTATTTATCTTTTTGACCCAAATGTTATTCTTGAATTAAATATTTTGTTTGCAGTAACTACTGCTTTATTTTAAAATATGAAATATAGAGGATGCTCTATTGTGAACTAGGAAACTTCATTCTATCCTCTGTGAGTTATGACTGCATATCAAATTTTAATGAAAAAGGATAAATAAATTGTCTCACAGTTCACCATCATCCACTATATCTCTCAGTTCGTCCCATATAATATGTAATAAACTGAATGCTTCAATTTTTGCTTTATGTGACCATTTACAACCAGTACTATAGCCTGAAAATTGTCATCCCACAGTAGTTCACATAACCAGTGAGCAGACTAAAGTTCTATGCTGTACATCTTGACTGAAGAACACATACTTTTAAAAAATCTTTAATAAGAGCTAAGACTGGTAAAGAGCTGATACATCAATTAAAGAATATTATCAGTAATGCAGGACCTTATTCCTCAGCTCTGGTTTTACATCTTCAGGATGAAAATTTCAAATGGGGCTTAGGAAAATCAAACCAAACCAAACTAACAAAAAAANAAACAAAAAGAAAACAAACAAACCAAAACAACTAAGAAGAACTTAGTAATATAGTTTATGCAATGATTCCTCTATTCATTTGCTCTATTGCCTGACCAGTTCTCCTATTCACTATTAATGTTGTTGTCCTTCTAAGAAGAGACACTTGAAAAACTGTAGAAATAGTCTGAGCATCTACTTCATTAAGAAACCTCCTGGCCATTTCCTGGTAAATACCAAAGGAGTTAGAGAAAGAAAACTGACAGAGCAATTGGGAAGCTGGGTTACTTTTAAAAGCTCTGATTGTGGCAGGAAGAATTTCTTTTAAGAAATCTTTATTTGCAAACTTCTTTATATTCATCACGCCATTGTACATTGTTCATCTGTGAGAGTAGACAAATAGAAATGTCACAGTAGACTTAACAGAAGTTAAAGAAACTGGGGTTGGTGTACTTCTCTGTTATCACAGACCAGGTAATGAAAGTGAGGAGCACCAGAAGTCTCAGTGAAGATTACAGGACTTGAGTTAAATATCCTTTTCCCTAATGAGGACTTTTCAGTAGTTTACCTGATAAATTCATATCTAATGCTATGAAAGAGACCTACGACAATTCTTATTTAATAATTACATGAAAAAATAATTATTCACAGAAGGTAATATAATTTAAACAGGGCTGCTTTGCAGAGAATTTTTTTCCTATTCTTCTTAGTGATTTTTATGGGTTCAAGAAGGGAAAAGGTCTAGGTCCCTCCACTTTGACAGTCTGTGCAGGACTAGGCAGAAGTGTTCTAGAAGGAAACTTTGATGAGATGGCAGAACAGTCCTTGATATTTTTGATTTCCTGAAGAGTAGCTGTTTGTCACACAACTTTCACCATTTTGTATGAATAAAGGTTGATGACGCCATAAGTCAGTCAAAAACCCATGTACTATATGGAATCTTGAGCTATTATCATTTTTTTTAACAAAACATGAGCACCTGCTGCTTTAGAATCATTCTTGAGAAGAGCAATATTCATCATAGTTGGATTCTAAAAAGATATTTTTACATTATGGATGGTGATGAGTAAAGGAAAGGTGCAGAACTGAATGTATTAAAAATCTTTCCTTAATACGAGAGGACTGATGTGCTGTAAATGAAAGTTAAGGGGGTTTTCAAAATTCTTTAGTGAGTACCAGATTCCCCACACAAAGTATGAAGATAATTTCATGGTAGCTCCAGAGATCTTAAAGCTGGGGGTGGGGGTTGCATTTATTTCAAAGGAAGGGCACTAGTTCAATTTCTAAAATAAATTAATTCTTAGGATCAGATATCCACCTTTACCCTGGCTCATAAAGGATTGAGAATTACATAGTATTACTTCAACCTCCCCATGGATGTATGAATCTATCTCAATACTTTTTCTGCCTGCTGGCTGATTTTAACCAAATTTGACAGCCAAGTAAGCAGTAAATTCCTTTTGTTATCATCCTCACTGAGAAAGATTCTGAATCTCAAGATCAATCTTTATTAGATACCAGAGAGATCATGGCAACATGTACTACCATAAATCTGGACATTAGGCAAAATTGAGTGAAATTTTCACAGAAACAAAACCATGAGAGTTCAAAGCTGGAGATCTGAAGACTAGCATTTATGAATACTGCTGCTAATGTTGCCATACATGCATAACATGTGTTATATGAATTTCCTTAATTTTGATTACTTTTTAATGTTTCACTATAATTTTCAGAACTATGCATCTAAGTATGAACAAGACTCAAGTGAATACACTACCTACTGAAGCTAATGGGAGTAAAATGTTTTCTGCACCTCTTAATGGAGAAAAGATTCTTCCTTTTCATTATTTTTCCTTATTACTGAAAAGACTTTTGCCTAGATGACAGAAAAATCCATTGTAGTGCATCATGTTTCTACATTCATGAAACACATTTCAGCAGCTCATAATTTTCATAAATGTGTTCATTTTTCTGAAACACAGATAATTTGCTGAATAATGCTTGCTGCCTTGGTTGGCCAAGAACAGTAACTTGTAAAAGATTTGTGAACAAAATTGGAGCTGTGCTGGCTGAAGTTCAGTCTGTGATCTTAATACCACAACTGCAAACACTAAAATATTGCCCTCCTAGACTGTTCTTCTATGCTGGATTAAAATACAGTCTTTCCAACTGCAGACACAATAGTCAGTTCTCTTATTAATGTATTGGGAAATGTGATTGGAAAGAGTTGTGATTTCCATTTGATTGCTCCATAGTCCCATTGACCATGTTGGACTTTATCTGGAGGTTTTCTTTTGCTCCAGCACTGGTTTTTAAAATTCCAGCTTCTCAGGTGGCTAACCATATGGGTTCTTAATGAGACAGGGAGTTAATTACCCATCTAATTTCTTTTTAAAATTCCTTTGCTTTCAGAGGAGAAGCATCGCAATTCTATCCCTTTGCATGTCCTGTAGCTCTTTACTAGTGATGAATATTTGGTGGCCTACATTTCTGAGGCTGACATTCAGGAATTGGCAGGAGCGTGTTTCTGCATTAACCTGCAGAGGTTTCAAAGACTTGCACTGAATATGACCCTATAGCAACAAAGAAACTGTTTCCCAGAGAAACTGACTACCCAAAAAACCCCTGCAAAGTAGACCAGTAAAGAGTAAACATAGTTTTCAGCAGATTTTTAGTTTCACTTAAAATATTTTGGAATCATTTTCTTCTAGAGACACCCTTTCACTACTATGTCATGGAAGCAATCTAAAAGTTGGCTTCAAAGGATTTTCTTTGAATGCAAGAGCTCAAAGTCTCATGCATTCTCCCGGGACAGACTTCATATGTTTGAATGAAGGCAGTCAAACTTTGAGTATCTCAGTATGGGCCAGTCCCTCTTATATCCACTATCATTAACTGAATGAAGTCATTGCTTTCAGAAAGTTTTCTGATGTGCCTTAGACTCTGCTTTCTGATAATTGAGTTACTTTTCAGAAATGAGTCTTTCCCAACACTGACTATGAAGGACACTTTAGGTATAGTCTTCCAGGTCTAACTCCTGGGCAGATACAACAACAACAACAACAACTATTATTATTATTATCATCATCATCGTCATCGTCATCATCATCGTTATTATATTTTCAAAACAATTACAAAAATGATATATGCAGCCTGAAGTGAAGGAATTTGTGTTCCTAGTATTAGACACAATCACTATTAAGGGTCCTATTGCAGGACTTAGTAAGACAATAAGCCAGTAACCAATGTTCTGCATAAATAATGAGCCAAATCAAAATCAGTCATGCATCTAATTGGGACATTTGTACTACACTGCTTGAGGCATAGAATACTTTTTTTATGCTTGATATGTGCTTGGCAAACTTAATCAGATAATCAACTCTCAGTCTCATCTCTATTTTCTGAAACTCTTTGCGGCACTACATAAGAGTAAGATAGCATTTCTGCTGACGGTGGTCTTTAACAGGTTTTTAAAAAGTAGATAGCTATGTCATTCAAGACAATAAATAACCATAGAGAAGATTTTGTGAATATTATTACTCTTTTAAAAGTATCCATGTCTCTGGGGAAAGAACCAGACTGGTAATTCAGGTTCTCTTTCTAGGTTTTCAGGTACCCGGATGGTTAACTGTTGCCATATTTTTTGCTCTTTTTTTGTGCCTTAGTCTCCATTCTGAAAGAACTAGCAATAAATATTCCTCTTTGTATTACTTTGGTGGCTGCTGACAGAACCATTTCATAAGACCAGTAGATTGTTTTCAAAATATATCTGACATTGAAAACTCAGTGAAATATTAGAAAAGCCTAGGAATGTGATGAAAATCTTGTCAGGATCCAGAGTTGATTAGGGCAAAATACTATAAATAGCATCAAAAAAAGTAAGAATGTTTTAGGAAAATAGCAATCTTCATTCTTACACTATCCACTATGAGGAAAGAATTTACTCTGACATCTCATGCCTGAGATGGCCAGAGACCCAGCTGAGGTCCTGGATCCATTCATGCAACTCACCTGAATTCTTCAATGGCTCTCTTTGATGTTGCTTCTCCCCTGTGGGCCCCATCAACAGAAAGGAGATGGGGACACACCAAGTAGCAGAACAACACCATGATGATTTTGCACCTCATTGCAGCTCATGTGATAAGGACATATTTGATGACTTACAGAGGACTCTTTCTTTGTGTTCAGAGGACAGCAGGACCTGGTCATATGATGGAATATGGACAGGAGACATGAGACAGGCAAAAAAATTTGTTGATAATACAACAGATGAACAGATAAACACATGAGAGGAGGAACCACACTGTACATTCCTCAAGATATCTTGTGACAACATCTATGCAGTTGTATGAGTTGTACTGTCCCAAATTACATGAAACACGGCTGTACAGAAGAGCCTTTATACACTCTTTATTGTTGTATTCAGATCTACATTTGTCATTGAAACAGAAGGGATTCTTTATCAACTCAGAAAAGAAACTATATTGTGCCAGAAGAATATTTTTGGGAAGGGGATTTCAAGACTCCCAAGAGGAGAAAAGATACTGAAGAGAGTATTTCTGAATATTAATATGCATTGACTATATCTAAGTCAGGCATTTGATTTTGTTTAGCCTCATAGTAATAGTACATTGTCAAAGAACTCTGCATAAATATCAGTTTGCTGCAGTGTTAGTGAGAATTTTTTGGGAGAGGATTTTCAACCAAGCATCTCCTGACCAGTTGAAACTAAAAAGTACACAGTAAGTCAAAGCGGCTGTTTTGGTGTTTGATTATGTCAGAGAACTTATTGGATCTCTCTCCAAATGATACAAACTTTTTGCAGGACAAGGTGGTCAGAACCATCTACGAGTCCTTTCCTGGGATAGGTTTAGTGTGCTTATACTAGCTCTGCCTTTCAGAAAAGCTCTAATAATTCCCCATGCATACACTTTCAGTTCCAGAAGAGGTATAAACTTTGGGCCTTCATGGAGGTTTTTATGGTTCAGGTCAAGATGAATACAACAAGCTGTAACCTAAACTTTCATTAACATTACTCTTGACTGAAACCCCTTCTGAGATTTTTAAAAAGTTTTATTAACTTTCTCAAATTTACTGTTTTTCATGGCTGTCTGACTCCTTAGTACAGCAGATAAATCTCTACAATGGAGAAGCGACATACTACAAGAGCCTATTCTCTCTATGTTTCTGATTTGGCTGGCATGACTATAACTCAGTCATGTTTTAATGCCAGCTTGTAACTCCTTTAAAGTAGTGGCTTGGGGAAATCAGGCTTGCTGTAAAATCCTCTTACATTATATCCAGTCACAGGCAATTAAACAGTTAAACCTGAGGCCAACCTAGAGAAAACCAGAATATTTCCCACAGCACATTAGTTGCTCAATAGTAATTGCCCCTGGGCTAGAGCAGGTTGAAGACAACATGATTTTAAACTAATGCTTTGATAAAAGACCCTATTTTGGATGCTTAACAGCATAAACATTTTAAAAGTCTGTTTCATTCAGCCTATGAAATAGCATTAACTAAATCTAAAAAAGATATAACAAAAACGTTATGAGGGTCTAAAATTGGGTTGTTAGCAACAGTTTTCTTTTTCTGATTGGGAAAAAAGTGGTTATAAAACCATCAGAGACATCCTGTGTGTTTGGCAAAAATAAGATGAGAAAGATTAGAAAATTAATATAAAATTCACAGACAAGGAAAGGATATGAATTCAGTTGCATTTCTCCATAAAAGTTCTAGATTTAAATGATGTGCATAAATATGGTGAATTCATTAGGGTTGTACCTATGATTAATTTGCTACTTAGTTGGTAAATTCAGACTGAAGATAAAAGCCTGTCTAAAAACAGCTAATTGAGTGTTCAATATTAACAGAAACAGCTTGTCTGGAGGGTGAGAAATTGTAATATGACAAAATTTTTGTCTCAGTTGCTAAAATTTACTCTGGAGACCTCAAATTACAAAAAAAAATAAAAATAAATAAATAAATTCAGAAGTAAGTGAATCAAGACAAAAACAAAACTGCAAAATGCTGATGTTTCTTTGTTTAAATTCCAGTAGTCAGTCTTCTTGGATTTGACTGTCACAAATTTGACACAAGTCTATTTTCACTGATCTCAGTGTTGCTCCAAGTTGCTCTTTCTGAGCAAGATCAGAATTGAATGGTACTCGAAGTTCCATCGGTACTGTACACCTGCACTACTCACAAAAAAAATTCTAAAATATTCCAAGCATAATGATGTACACTAGTCTATGACTGGTGTTATAAACTTTCAAGATATAACAGTTTTTCATTTTTCAGTTGGTATCACCAACTTTATGTCAGAAGTAAGAAAGTGCCTATTGCAGTGATAAATCTTCAGATGTTTTAGTTTAAATTTGAAGTATATATTTGAGATAGTACTGTTGTATTTAGTGAATATGATTTTTTTTCTTTTGCACTGTTCAACCATAACTGCTATATTCAGAAGTCTGTCTTTACAGTGCTGGTTGTGTTCCAAGCTTTAATAAGTTTTACCTCTGCTGATCACAGAGATTTTTAACAAGTTCTCTGAAAAATAAAGAAAATCCAACACAGTTGCCAGTTTGGAGGAGAAAAAATTAATAAACAAGGACACCTAAAGTCTGGGTCAGCTCTGCTTTTTCCTACAGACCCTGAAAGTTTAGAGCCTATTGGAAGCAAGTTTGTAAACAAGATTAATGTACAAAATCAATGCAGGCTAAAAATGAAAGCATTTTGATTAGCATAAGTATACACAATTTAGGGATATACTGACCATTTATCTTTGTTTCGGAAATCTCATGTGGAAATGATGAATTTTGCAGGGATATGTATTGTTAAGATGAGTTTTTCCTGAGGGTTATAGCTAGAATGGAGGTAAGCATTAAAGTGTTTGAAAAAATATTGTATTGAAGAGGAGTAATCAATGATGTCTTTTGAAAAACATGGAATGATCTGACACTCTCCAGAAAAAAACCTGAAATTTAAAAAAATAGAGGTAAGGTGACAGAGGTAAGACTGGAAGTCTTTTAAATTGAAGATAGTTTGTGAGTGATTACAAAGGAAAATGTTCATTACCAGAAGGAGTGATAATAGACTCAAATCAGATATCCAGGACTCTGATCTTCTGTGTCTGAAACAGAGACATCAGATTGCTGGATTAGAAAAAAGGTTTGCAATGCTTCCAGCAAAACATTATGTAAGGAGCAGGGAGTGGATGACAATTTTGGCTGCATAACTAAATGGGAAGGCATAGATCTGTATTGATCAAGGAGCAAGAAAAATAAAAATCTGCCAGTTTTCAATCTTAAATATATATTTAGAATGACACTTGTGTCAGATTGAAAATGTTAACTGTATTACAACTCCTGTGTTTTAAGGATCATTCATCTCTTATTTTGACAAAATTATTTTTGATCGTAGCCTTTTAGATTTAGGATGACCTTTTGATTTCAAAGATTTTAACAGTTCCCACAGACTTTCTCTGGACATCTGTATTTTCTTGCAAATTTTATCATCACTGGGTCATAACTACGTGGTCTATGGCAACACAGTTTTGACTTATGATGTCACACTTTGAATCCTAAAAGTGCTTGCAAAGTCCATGTTATTGTAATTTGACCTCATCTTTTGAATGCTTACTTTTTCATCATTGTTGGACCAAGGAGAGAGGGACAGTGTAGTTAACTAAAATTAAACTGCATGTTAGCATGTTTTTAATAAGGTTGGGGGAGTTTTGGAAAAAAATAAAAAGAAAATAAATTTTAAGAATGTGACAAAGTAATATATAGTTAGTTCACAAAAACATTCATACCTTTGATCATCAGTGTGTAAGTGAGAGAAGCCATGCTGCAGTTACACTTTTCTTCACATTAGAGGTCAGAGAGGGTAGGAAAACTGTTTTTTCATTAAATTGCATATAAACGTGTCCCCAGCCACTGCTTAAGCCAAATCGTACACAGAATGTTAAACTACTGCATGTGAAGTTAGCAGTAAATTAATATTTCATGAAAATCCAGCATTAACCCCTTGATCGTGACCTTCAGGTTTAATAGGGAACCAGAACAAAGATGTAGACCAAAGGCTTCAGAGCTGCAGAAACAACAAAGAACACTACTTCTAGAGCTCATCTCTTTCCTCTCTGTTCAAAATATCCATGAAGTTTTGACACAACTCTAGGTGTTCCTTCATAGCTCACAAATTCTGACTGTCCCCATACAAATTCACTCAGGAGAAGAAAGTGGTTTTCATTTACCCATTTTATTTGCCTATTTACCTTGTACCTTGAGGAAATCTATATTTCAGAGAGGATAAAATTATTTCCTGGCTTGCATACCTCAGTTAGGCTTTGGCCAGCAGTTGTCACAGTCTATAATCAAAGATCTGAAGATAAGGACACGTCTTTTTTGGTCTTGGCCTGGATGTGCTGGGGCATTGTTTTTCCTCTTGACACCATGATATCAAGCACTCCTCATCGATATTCCCTATGTCCAGCAAGTGATTTTGCTGAATATACTAATCTGCCACTCAGGGTCATCCATCACAATTTGCTTCTCTCAGATGAGAGGACACATTCCTGTCCACTGGTTGAGTTGTCATGGCTGTGATTTAGGATAGACTTGTGAGTTTGCAGGAGCTGTAGATACAGTGTGGGCCAGTCAGAAGATGCACTTGAAGAAGGCTGCTCATTGCTAGAGAACAAGTTTAGCAGTAGAAAGGGTCTTTTAAAGAGGAGATGATGCTGCTGTTGATTTCCATATACTCATAGAAAGACTAAAGGCCAGAGGAGGACAAAATCAATGTGTGGCAATTTCAAAGCTTGCCCAGGGCTTCTTGAAAAATGTATTTACCACAGTACTCTTCAAAAACATTTCCTGTTCTCATGGGATGTTATCTGATCCATGGCTCTCCAGATAATCTAAGAAGATGGCATGGTAACTCCTGCATTTTGCCCAGCACTTGTCACTCGTAAAGATTCTCAGTTGAGGAAAAACTGATCAGACCATTTGTCTTTCCTGTATGTCTGTTTTTGTTAGGATCCATTTTTATACTCAAACTGGCTCATAGATATAGAATTGATAACTGTATTGTAAACTTATCACTAAAAGGACTTAAACACCTGAGCTTTGAAAATGAATAAATCAATCAATAGCCCTCATGTGGGTACAGAAATCCTCTGGAGTGTGAGGAAATACAGATTAATGCCAAATTGCCTACTTCAGTCTGTCAGGAATCAGTAGTTCCCCATCACTACCATAAGCATTTTTTCTGAAACTTCATGATGGCAAATTTAAACATTAATGATGTCACTGCTACGCATTTTAGTACAGTCATAAAGTCTGAGTGCCTGATCATGGCTGTTACAGGCATTGGGACAGGAAGCACTTGGGTGTTTAGCACAGCTAGAAGGTACCCAGGTGCAGAACACAGAATTAAGAAACGTGCTCCATCCTGATGCAGAAATCTTTCCAGGTTATACATTAGAGGTAAAAATATCCTTTCACAAATCTTTCTTTGAAGAATTCAAGCTATTCTATTGCTAGCATAAATGACAAAACAGATATAGGACTTACTTATGTTTTCAATCTTCATCATAGAGTATGTTTCAATTAAAAAAAATTACTACATTCTTTAGTTTCTGTAATTTTTTGATAGAATGGTACATTTATATGTTAATTTTGCTAAGATCAACTTTATTTATCTGCAGGAAGCTATTCCAAGATTGTTGTGCATTTTCTTCACTTCTGAAATGTTATCACGTTTAATTGCCTGATCTTATTTGGGTTGCAATCATAGTCATTAATTAGCAGGAAGGTGAGGGACAGCATCATATCTAACTATCTGTTATGGCTGCTTTAATGAGGAAAATACCTGCCATCATTTTAAAGGCATCCTGTATACTTCACAAATCCAGCTTGCTGTAGCATTCTCATTTAGACTGTGAACATCAAAGGAAATTGATGTCAGGTGTGAACAGAAGCTGTTGACTATATCTGTTGAGGAAGCTGAGTGGTATGTCTGGATGGGAGAGATGAAGGGCAGCTTAAAACATTAACAAAACTACAGGTAATTAGTGTAAACTTTCAAGGGTAAGGTATGCTTGAGGAATAAAAATGTTGTTTATAGCTATTCCCTGTAGTGCCACTATTGCTAAGGGTCTGTCAATGTTTTCATTTATAAAGCTCTATTTTTATAGGATTGTGCACTAGTAATAAAAAATGTGCTTGGGGCTAGAAGTTGACAATTTAAAGAAAAATGAATTGGTTTTGTTGCTTTGTGCTTTTTTTTGTTTTTGTTGTTTTGTGTTTTGTTTTTTGTTTTTTAATTCTATGAATATACAAATAATAGAAGTTTATCTGTTTTGAATAGTTGTTTTCCTTTGTAAAATTCAACTGCTGGTTTAAAATCAAATTAATAAAATTTGGCAAGCAATTAGTTCTTAGTATGGACTAATCAGTATTTGAATTTTTAGAAATAATAAATAGAACAAGATTATTTAGTGTTTCATAGCTAAAATTGCACCTTTAAGAGGGGATTATAAGGAATTCAAGATATCTGCAGAATACATTGAATAAATATTTTAATTCCAAGCAAAGTACAGAGTACAGTAACTGAAAAGCAAGCTTTTAGAAGTGTCAAAATATAGAGAAGTGTGGTCCATTTGAAAGATGATGGATGCTTACTGTGCCCTATCAGGCTTGCTTGCTGGCTACTAATGATATCATCATTTGCATCAATAATTCTTCACAAATGGAATATTGTAAAAATCTTGGGCTATTGATATTCTACATTCTAAAAAAAGTCACAAAATAATTTCCTAGGGAAAAAAAACATACAAACAAACTTGTCTTTTGACTTTTATCATGCAATTATAGCTGAATTTTAAGTCACTGTTATTTCATATTGGTCTTTCTTTACTGTAAGGAACACTCTTTTTCCCCATCACATTGCAACAATAAGAGTGACAAAAATGACGGTAGCACATTTGCGAAAAGAATCCTTACAAATGGAAACTTAAGGGCCAAAGATGTCATGGGTCACATTAGTGCATATCATAATGTGTACTGTTCATAAAAGTGAAGATCCAAGATCTCACATTGCCTCAGAAGAGAAGTCAGGTACCATTACCGCATTATACAGATGAGGGAACTCAAGGCAAGTAAACAGGTGGCTTAAATGCCTCTGAGCCAAATAATGCTAGCAAGGGACTGGAAGTCCCGGCTTTTAAAACATCACCTTAGTGCTTTATCTACTCTATGAATAAGTGTCTACTATATTTTGAAGTCTTGGGAAATACTGACACAAACTCTATTACTCTATCTCCGGAGTTGGTATATAGTCCAAAATCAAGCCCTTAAAGTTTTGTAAATATTTAAAAGATTTCTCTCAAATCCCTAAAATACTTTGGTAAAAATATGAGTCTTTTGGTTTGGAGTTTGGGGTTTTTTTGTTTGTGTTGGTTGGTTTTGTTTGTTTTGTTTGTTTGTTTTTTATGGTACCCACTGTTTCATATATATTTATATGTATATATGGTGTATTCTTTACTTTTTAGAATCATAGTTTCAAATTCATAGTACATCAACATTGTGGAAGAAGTGACACTGTAGTGACAAACACTTACTGTAGTAGCTTTTGATAAGAGATGACTTTTTAACATGAGACAGTGAACCCATTTAGAACTATGTCCTAACCCCTGTAATACCAGGGTCTAACTTTTGCAATGGTTATTACAGTTGCCATTTCTGTGGGAAAATATTAGTGCTTTCCTGCTAATCAAGTTTCTGGACCTGCCATCATGAATTCAATTACATGTGTTCAAAAGGCAGGATCATGGTCACATGACCCAGTCATCTACATAGCACAGGCTAGAAAATATCTTAAACATGGTTCTTTGTCTTTAGAGATGCCTTTAGAACATCTTTTAGAGTCATCTGAACACAAGACACTATTTTCTCTGTATAATTTCATTACTTTTCAGGACGGAGAATGGAATTGCCTTTTTCACATTACACATCCTGAGCCCTGGCAAAACCACAGTCAGTGAAACTAAGATACTTTGCCCCTGTCATGGAAACTGAAGGGGATTGACCGATCTGGATTCTGATACTAATTTTATAATAAAGCCATTCTGTGAATCAATACCTTCTGATCTTCATCATACTCATAGATATTAGGTTTCTTTTTCTTTGTTTTCTCTCTCTTACACTCGAAATGCACTGCCCTTATATGAAAGGGCTGAATTCTGCCCTTAGATCCCTGACTTCGATTGAATTTCAATTTAAAAGACTGAGGGAAAATTTGGCACAAAAGATCCCATATATTCACACTTTCTTTTTTGTGAACATGAAGCCATGTTTGGGTGCAATAAACACCTGTCATCTTAAAGAGTAAAGAATGTACTGCATTCTGCTTCTGTGAGGTCATGGGTTTTTTTCAGGATAAAAGTAGTTTAATTTCTAGTTAAATGCAAAGACACAGAGGAAGGACTAACATTTCAAAAAAGACATTGTAGGGAGAACTACAACTAAATCCAAATAAATAAAGTGCAAAATATTCTCGTTTATGCTAAAAGACGCAATACTATTGTTGTAACTCAGATGACCTTGAAACAGATATGACACAACCATTTTTTTTAATAATGATGTGCCTAATATTAATATGAAGATAACAAAAACTATTTTAGAGAGTTCCCAGTGACAGACAGGTAGTGATATTCTGTTGAAAGCTCCAGCAGAACTCTCACCAATTCAACAATTACCTTTTCTTCTCTCAGAATTTAAACAATAGATGAGACCTCCTAATGGCTTTCCATGTGTTCATCTCAGTTACCTGCATGAATTTGCAGTAATTAAGCAATCTGAAACACTGACTGACCCAGAGAGAAATATTCCATACCAGTGGTGTCCTTGAAATGTCTTCATCATCAAGCAGCCTCCTCTCTTCATCTCAGTGAAAGCTAACGTCAGCACTAGTGTGTAGCAACCATTCCCCTAGCTATTGAAATTTTATAAGGATGCTTTTTTTTCTAAATATTAAAAAAAATAAAGAAAATAAAAGAGGAGAAAAATCCCACCAAACAAAATAGTGTGGGCAGAGAAATCACCTGTGAAAATGCTTCTGCCATCAAGAGGGAGGGAAAGGAGGCTTGCTAGGGATAAAAAGTCTTTTGTTTTGGGCGGGGGGGGGGGGGGGTTTAAGGCCAAAAATATAA
>VXAU01003845.1:186952-203216 GCA_013399695.1 Formicarius rufipectus
AATGGCCAAATTTGTGCCATTTAATGTCAATAGGCTTCAGAATTGTGATAAAGTTAATAGAGCCTTGTGTGATTGATAATATACCTAAACTGCCATTCCAGTACAAAAAATCCCACAGGTTTAGCAGCAAGGAATAATGTTTAGATTACTTTTGAAAAGAAGCTGTTTGAAAGATGTACTTTTGAGCTTTAATTTGCTTATGAAATCTGTAACAACCTTTCCCACTACCAGTAGCAAAAAATAAAAATGTACTGTTTAAGTATTAAATGTGTGAGGTGAGTTTACTCTATCTCTTTAGTAACAGAACATTATTTTGGACACTGAGGGTCAGAAGTGAAGAGAAAGGCAGACTTTCTACAGTGATTTTTGAAGAGGAAAAACAGTAGTTTATTTGAGGGAAAGAAAGGTTGTAAATCACTGACTGTGATGGGAATTCAACAATGACTTGAGGTCTGAAAGGAAGATAGGCATTCACTAAATACTATACACTTTAACTAGGAATTAGTTATATTATATATATATATGTATGTATATCACTTATTGATAGACTGCACCCATTTTACTACCCTATTCTGAAAAAAAAATGTTATGATGCATGTGACTTTTTAAAAACTCCCTGATTAGTTGTGTTATGAGTCAGAAATGAAAATATTCCTTAGGGACACCAAGTCACAAGCCTTGTGGAACATATGTGTGATTCTGTTGAATTGAAAAGGCAGCCTGGTCATTAATGCAAAGGATTGACTGCAAATCTATTTCATGTTTTTGAGACGCTATTTTTATATTTTAAGAAACAGAGTTTTCATTTAAGTTAAAGTCAAATAGTGGTAAAATTTTTATCTGGTTTTGTGTCATTGATATTCCTTTTTTTAAATAAATTATAAATTGTGCAAATTAGTGCAATAATTTAAAAATTTATCCTATTTTTTAGTGGATAATATGCTACATATGCATTTCTGGTAACACAGCACTTTTATCCTACTGAAAGAAAACTCTGAACAATTTACTAAAAAACAACTGATAAATACTTAGCTGAATAAAAGTCATATGACAGGGACAACACTTTCCTATATTTTCACTAGCATTTTATGTTATCAAGGTTATAATCTCAGTGTAAAGATGCCCAGTGTTTAGAGTTGGGTAGGATCAGTGCAATATCTTATCTGAATATAGAGAAGCACCAGACTGCAACTCATCGCCACCCTTTACTCTTTAGCCAAGACTTTCACCACAAGTCCTAACATATTCCTCAAGAGTTGCAACAAAATAAGTCTGTCTTAACTGTCAAGAGTAGAACTAGCCACAGGAAATCACTGGAGCGAGAGGTGAACTGGTTAAACAAAAATTGAATCTTTGATGAAAAATTTAATCAAAACTTAAATGTGAACAAAAGGAGTTATCGATCAAGATCACAAAGCTTCGACTGCAGCAGTTACCTAATGCATTAAATAAAGTGCTGAATCTCTATGAATTGCCCCAGTGATGGCCATCACTCACCAGTTTCAGTGGGGAAAATACATGTCAGAAAGAAGGAGCCACAGTTATACTGTCCCCAGATGTCATTACTCTACCACTACTTCTGCCCTCTAAGAAATTGTGTAGAACCAATTGAAAAGTTCTTGAAACCAAATTATTTATACTAAAATCAATAGTTCAGTGTAGGAGGTCACTAAACCAGAGTTTCTGTTGGTGAATCTCTATCACTTGAGCGTTTGGCAGTACCACCTCATGTCTGACATCTTACTCCTTAATGCATTGCACAGGCAGCAAAGATCTAGGAGAAACATGTATAGATGCATAATGACTAACAGCCACAAAACCTGAGACATAACTTAATTCACACAATATACATGTACCTTAGCTAAGAATTATCATTGCATGCAGCACCTGTAAGAGATAAATTCATTCAAGAATTATTACTGATGGGAAAAGCTTCCTGAATAGTCTAATGCTGCGATAACTTGATGCAACTATCCATATCCCAGCTGATAAAAGCACAGCAATTCATGTCAAGATACCAGCACTCAGAAAAGCTGATGGATGGAATTATACTTTAAATACCACTTACCTCCACAGGCTAACTAGTGTCAAAAAAGACTGACCTTAGAAACTGAGTAACAATGACAGCATCATAAAAAAATGCATGTAACGAAAGAGGAGAATATTTGTGTAACATTGTTTTATACATATCAATAGATTGTTGAATGTAGAAATATATATTACTTTTTCTTGTATAAAACAGTTAATCTATAAAATTTGATGCTTTGAAACCACAGAGATTAAAACTATATGCGTATCTACTAACACTCATAACTATGAAAAGGAGTTGAAACACATAGCATGTACCACTGTTATAGGTAAAGCAGGTAGGAAAGTCTATAATTAAATTAATTAAAATTGTCTCCAATTTCCCAGACAACAAATTTTTTTAAGCTCATAGGACTATATCATAGACTTGTTTTAGCATAAACCACTTGGGTTGAAAAGACTTGTCAAGAGCAAATGTCTTACTTCACCCTGCAATATTTTTCAGTTTTCACCTATGATGATTTCTTGACCAGGTTATTTACAATATTTTTGCTAAAAAAAAACCCTAGTACTTCCAAGCTTTCAGAAAGCTGCTTGAAATCTACCTCAGAGGAGAAGGAATGAAGGGAGAGAAAAGGGTCAGACCTGTGCCTGCTTGTTAGTTTGTGACGTAGTTTTCTAAGGACTGTGTTTATACTGAGAGACCTTTATTTCCTCACAGCTCTTAACAGCTGAGTCGCTGCTCTTGCACCTTTCCCACAGATATGTATGAATGCCTCAACAGAAGAGTGCAGCTCAGGGTGTGATTTCCCCATCAAATTTCTTTCCAAGCAAAATAACATTTACTGAAAACAATGAGCACCAAATTGGACAGCAGAATTTTACTTTCATTGTTAGCACCTGCATTTGCTTGTAATACTGAAGGGTGAGCAAGAAATGGGTCAGTGCAGAAGCAGTGAGTGAACTGCAGCAACTGTTGACTGCACCATACTGAAAGAAAGAGTCTGACTGAACAAAATTAGTTATGACTCACTTAGTACTGAAAATGTTAAAAGTTTCAATGCTTGACTTTATAGTTTGTTTTAAAGGCATGGTCCATTTTACACATAATATCACTGTCATTTCAAAGATTTCTCACAAAACATTTCTGTCACTGAACATGAAACTTCACCGAAATCAGCATTTTTTAGGAAAGTGTAGATTTTGTTGACATTTTTGTTAGCTTAAAAAAAAAAAAAAAAGGATTTTGCCTTATTATGTCATGTTTATTTCAAGACATAATTGAGCAAAATGAGTTCTGGTGAATATGGAACAACACACCTCCCCTTTTGTTCTCCTCAAGACTGTGGTTCTGCAGGCACTTCCATTTTGTCAGGTCTTTTCCCACTGTCATCTAGTTGAAGTTCCACATGCCATAAACTATCAACAGTATGGAAAGTATTTGAGGTACTCAGTTTAGAACTACTAGAGAATTGAAGCAAGAATAATGATTACTAAACAGCCCACTAAGTTATTGGCTGAATTCTTTGTTTCTGAACATCTTAAATTCATCTAGGATATTTTGTTTTGATAATAAGTATCTCTATATTTCAAGATATGTATTTCTTTCTCATTTTAAAAACAACAAACCAAACAAAAAAGACAACATGCACAAAAAGCCCCAAAAAACAGCCAGCACTGATTCTGCTCAATAATTATATTATTTGTTGTTTAATGTAGACTCAGTGCTTAAAGGCCATAGAAAAGCTATGGTGAAGGTAAGGCCTGGAGGACCTTAGAAGAAAATTAAATCCAGCAAGGAAAAAAAGAGTCTGTAAAATTTCAGTATTATGCCAAAAGATAAATGCAAATTTCTACAATAACTAACTGTACATTTGTGTGCTGGGTTGACCTTGGGTGGGTGCAAGGTGACCCCCAAATCACTCAGCAGGGCAGGGAAGGAGAAAATAAGATGGAATAAAACTCATGGGTCAAGATAAAGACAGTTTAATAAAGCAAAAGCCACATGTGGTTGCAAAGGGAAACAAAAGATTTTTAGTCCTTCCTGCACCGAAGTTTGAAACAGCAATGGATACCCTCCTTGGCTTTTTTTTTTTTTTCATGGAGGCAGCATACCCAGTTAGAGTATATCACAATTCTTTTACATTCTGTAACCTCACTTCTCCACTGAGCAAAATCAATGAACCTATGACCTCTCAAAAGAAAGTAAATCTATTATTCCAAGTTGTTCTTATTTCTGTGCCTTCCAGGTTACCTTATTATCACCTTATATGGTCCTGAAGTTGTACACAAGTTTCCAGGTAGAGCTTTCCCTGGCATTAGGCACCGTACAATGTTGACAATCTGTAAAATTCTTGAGTTTCCTTTCCCACATACTGCATTGAACAACACTGCAATGATACTATTTTTTGCTTGTTGTTACAATTTGTTATAATCCAAATGTTAGCTTTAGTGAAGTTAAAACTACAGTTTGGATATACTGATAATACCAGAACAATAT
This sequence comes from Formicarius rufipectus, assembly GCA_013399695.1. Taxonomy (NCBI): domain Eukaryota; kingdom Metazoa; phylum Chordata; class Aves; order Passeriformes; family Formicariidae; genus Formicarius; species Formicarius rufipectus. The sequence continues at coordinate 191,481 of VXAU01003845.1, forward strand.
CATAAAAAGTACTTGGAAATTAGCTCTTATCTGATTTTACCTTCACTCATGAACCATAGGAAACTGACTTGATCTTTATTCTTTCTCATTGTGGACTTTTCAGTGAAGATCTTTTTTCTCATTTATAAGGCTTTTCATGTTTTTGCTCCCTCTTTCAAACTGGAGGTGAATTTGACCTTATATGCTTGGATGAGGCAGACCACATGAGATTTCTTCTCCATCCTTTATTTGCCAAATCTGTCGTTAACTCAATGGTTGTCATTTTTAGATGTTTTCTCAGCTATATTTTTTTCAGTGTTTTCATCTGAATGGTGAAACCAGTGCATATTTAAGGAAGAAGAGAAGAAATATTAAAACTCTATTTTGAGCATAAGCCTCTCTTAATTCTCCTGGGAACTGACTTACATTTGTTTTTTCATACTTGTCCTATGTATATGCTGCATTTCTTAGAATTGTATGTGATTCTTTTGGAATGCAAAATTTTTCTTGAATGATCTTAGCAGAAGGGCAATTCAGAAGAGCTGCTTAAATATCTACATACTTGTGTAGAAGCATTTCCCACAGCAACAATGAGGAAATTCATAAGCTGAACAGGACATGTATGCTACAGCTAATTGTTGTAGTAAGGACTATATTTAAAATGAAAATATTTGGAAAGAGGCCCTGATTCATAGAATTTTTGCAGTGACTGCACTGTCCACAGTTTAGAGATCCTCACTGCAGCTATCGATATAGCTGTCAGTAATATTTCTGTTTGGGATGCAAGGCAAGACCAGCATATTTCCACTTACTGGCATCAGCCATAATTGTCCAGAAAAAGCCATCATAAAAGAAGATATTTTTACTATTAGCTGACAAGTGTATTCAGATTACAGTGCAAGTCATGTCAAGATTTTGTCTGGCAAAAGAGGTCAGTGTACCTGTTCCACTGAAAAAATGAATTTTCAAAAATTAAATTTCATGAACTTTTTACAACTGTTGAGTGTTTTTATTCTCCTCTCCATTCACTTCTCTACAATCACCAAGCTTGTAAAATTAAATTCCTAAATCCTTTGCGTTCTCTTGACAGAAGGAATCAAGTTTAACCCTGTGAGCTCTATTAGCTCAGTACTCAGCTAGTCAGAGAAGTCAAATTATTATTGACAACGTCACTCTGACTCATTTACTTTCTAACTTCTTTTGCTAAGCCTATCATCGGAGATGTAAGAGGTACTAAGAAGCAGCAGCAGTAGTGATTTGGATGGGTGGATGGATGGATGGATGGATGGATGGATGGATGGACGGACATATGGCAGAAAAGAAGAAGAAAGAAGTGTTACTGGAATTACAATGAATGAATATTGAAAGATACACTTGGGTGTGTAACTTGAGCACAGAGCAAGTTCTATATTCGTATATAATTAACTCTCTATCAGTTTTGTGCTAAATATTTTATTATGTGACAGAAAACAAAAGTTCATATGTTCTTAATTGGTAAGTTTTGTTACATCATGTTGTGGTTTTCATCAATGAGAGTCACTGCTCCAGCTAAGACTTGGCTCTTATTTGTCAGTAAATAGGCATTGTTAATGTTTCTCTCTTCACAAAAAAACCCCTCTGTCCTCATCAAAAACAACATATCATTTCTCAGTGAAAGAATGTTTATAGGAGAAAATCCTTTCCTGGTATGTATGTATTATTGAAAATAACTAATTCATCTATTTTTTGTAACTCATTCATTTTTACATGGCTGCATTTTTTCCCTTGTCTTCACATAATGCCATTCTTCTACTCGACTAATGAGAATAGTTTCAGCACTCTATAACTTACTTTTGAAATAATCATCTGTAATTTAAACATACAGAATATGTAAAGTAGATATGCAGGAACAAAGAAAAAGAATGAGTAATAGGCACAAGAGACCTTACTTAAAAAGTATTTTGGATCCAGAATCCTAACACATATTGCCATTAGAGATTCCAGAGCAATTGCAGTGTAATGGATGCTTCATGGAACACTATAGCTTGTATAGTCTTTAAGTAATCACCATGTAAATATTATTGTTGTTCCTACTTAAGTTGTCAGGTTTTGGGAAAGGACAGCCCGACACACATTTCTTCTTTTCTTGTCCAGCAAGTACACATTTATTGGCTGAACTTGTTGCTGCTTCTGCAAGATTTGAAACAATTTGCAACTGAACATTTCAACATGCCAATGTTGAATTAAAATATTTGAATACCAAATAGTTAAGATGATAGAAAGTAATTCCATTAAGATCCCTGATAAGAGAAAGGGTTTCAGAGACATGGTTTGAACCTGTAAGTGTACTGAAAGTTATGCTGCAATCGCATATTTGCCAGAGCTTGGTATGGAGTATAAAGATGGTCATTACCTAGTCACCTCTTAAGAGCCAATCTGCTCACAAAAAATGGGATGCTGATTCGTATACTGTGTTCAGATAATTTTCCTGTTAATTTCCTCTCTGTGCTGAACAAATCACAAAAAGAGCCTCTTGAAATATATAAACAGATATTGCAAAATAAGCCATTGACCTATTAACACTTTGGCATGCTTATCCGTAGGTAACTGAATAGCTCAAAAAGCATCATTTACTTGATGAATTTCATTATACTTTTTCCAGTTCACAAACGATTCATTAACAAATTGTGAAATTCACACATTTGTTCATTATTTAAAATAATTCTCATATTTCCACAGTAAACCATGATTCATTTAATATATCAATAAATTTGAAGTCTACGTAGTTTTTGTTCTGCAGGAGTGAGTTTGCTGGCAGGCAATGTAGAATGAACAATCAACCACCAGAAACAATTTTTTGCTACTGCACATTTAATTAAAAACAATTCCAAATTTTCTGTTGCAATTTTTTTTAAATTGTATAATCTGAAGATCAGTTTTGACAAATATCTGTCATTTAGTATAAACTTTTGATATTTGATTTTATTTTTTTCTTGTATCTGTGCTAGTGAAACTAACCCCTATCCAAGGATAGTTTGAGGTCTCCAAATTGTTGAAATTCATCAAATCAAGGTGTCTTATCTGTGGAAAGTTTAAAGAACAAAAAGATGACATTAAGTCTTGTATACCTTGATACTATTATTGTGCATTTACCTAATAGTTCAGTGGCAGATAAATCAGGATGAAGAATATTTACTGAAAATCTTGTAACTGTAATCAATATGCATTTATCTTTAAACTAAAATGAAAGAGTCTTAAATACAGATTTAGTGCTATCTGCCTACTATCTAGACCTTATGCTGTTTCAGTGGCAAACACTAATGGAAATATTTATCTCAGAGTAAAATTGAAGTCGGTAAAATGAAAAACTACTTTCTTACTTGTTTATGTTTTCAGGAGCTTTATTGCTGTTTATAGAAAAACATCAGATTCTGAGCCAACATTTAAGGATACACAACACTCATAAAATGGACACAAGATGCATATGTGCATATATGCACACAGGCACACATATGCAATCGTCAGAGTAAACAGGAAATAAAAGTAGTCTTGGAGTTCACAATTTCACCTGCATTCACTGTTTATGTATTTCTGACTTTGTCTGTAATCTTGATAATTAGCCTCCTGGTATTGGGTCTGCTGAAGTGCCTGCAGTGCATTAGAAATGTCAAAATGAATCATGGTAGGAAACACTATAGAAGATCTACAAGTACAGAGGAGAGGAATGTTAAAAGTCAACAGTACCTCCCACTTCATTCCCTTATTACTTGAAAAATATGAAGCAAAACCCAAAATACTATCTGATAATTACAGATGAAAAACAAAGAACTGAAGAAATAAAATTGTGGAAGGAAGTATAATTGAGAAAAACAAATCTTGTTAATTTTTTTAAAATAAAACAGAAGAAAAAAGCCTTTTCCCAGGCTGTAATAAAATATTAATACACTAAATGCTTATTTTTTTTTTCTACTGGTCACATTTAACTAGGCAAAAATCTAAAAATTCTGCTGGCATGTTTGTTTGGAATAAAAAAGCCTGTAGGTCAAGTCTTTCTGAGAGAATGCCAAATGTCTTTGTGTCCAGTTATTTATGGTTTCAGATAATTGTACAGAAAATATCAAATTTGCATAGTGTGATTATTGCTGATTATTTATCCAGCAGTCAAAATGTTTCAGTGGTTCCTATGATGACAGATTGACAAGTACTTAAAACTCATTCATTTTATGAAATTTGCATGTAATTAGGCAATAATGAAGGGGATGTTTGTGGACAGCGGATTATACTACAATATACTGGAAGTGATTCAAATGGTTGACAAAGTGTTAACATTATCTTCAGTTTCAACTAAGTCTTGAATGGTTGGCTCTAAATATCAGAAGAAAAATGAAATGGGTTATAGAAAGTTACTAAATGTTTTGCTAGAACAAAGTATATCTTTTTTACTCCACTCTGTCTATTCCTACTTTTTTATGCACTGCTGATGAATTGTACTTTAGGTATTTAACTCATATCACATTCAGTGCAGCTCATCTGTAATAGTTTAGCTGCCACTGGTTTGGTCATTATCACAGTGAAATCCCATGAAGAATGGCTTTCTTTGGTTTCTTGGCATCTGTGTGGTATCTGAATTTTAAAGCTCCTGCTTTGAGATTCATACAAAAAAAAAATGTATTTTGATGAATTTATTTATCACACAAGAGATAATTTGTTTCTTAACCTGTTGTTTCTGCACAAATAGAATATTTAACTTTATGGCGCAGTCTTTAAGTGGAAGTAACCTTCACCAATATGTTGTGGTGACAGACAACTGCAAATGACTCCTACTTGTACAAAGGTATAAAATTAATTCCAATGTCCTGGCATCACATTTTGTTTACTATAATTTTGATTCTTGTTTCAATGACATGAGCAGGTACATTGCTGGTTTTAGAGGATTTTACGTATATGCATCAAATGCACTTCTACATCTCACTCCATAGTCAACGGTCACCTTTTTAACACACACTAGTGTGCAGGGACCCATGTAATGGAATACATTCTAATCAGCTGTTTTCAAACATTCTTTCTCATTTTTAAAGCATGTTGTCCAATTTAATTTAATATGCTCCCCAAGTGATGGTAAAGATGTCATACAACTTTTGTAAAAGGAGAAAGGTTTCTATATATGGGATCTGCAAAGCAAACATGCTAATTAGGGAATTGTGTAGGGTGGTCTGTAGAAGAAATATGCATTTTAAAAATCTGCGTATCCTGTTTTATGGAATATAAGTTCAATCTCTGTTACAGAGCAATGCACACTGCTAGTAAAGCAGCATAGTCTGGAACCATGTCCACAGCTAACAGGGTTTTTTAATGAAATGATTTAATGGTGGTGTTGTGTCTGTTTCTTTTTGCTCAAGGTAGTACTTTAAGCTCCTACACAGGAGTCTGAGCATTTGGAATAACCAAATTCTAGAACAAGAAGAATCCAAACTCTTTCATCTTCTGATTAAGTCAGTCACATGGGGGGAAGAGATGTGTTGCATCTCCAAGGACATGAATGCTCTAGCTACTGAGCTATAGCATCACCTTCTTTCTGTTTGATCCAAGGAATATTTAAATATCATTAAAACAGTAGTGACAGAAGAGACTGAGACAATGGTAGAACTCAGTGATCTTAAAGGTCTTTTCCAAACTTAACGGTTTTATGATTACAAGATTCCAGGATTCTTGCAATGTTAACTACTGCATGATATTTAGAAGTTCCTAAGGAGAGGATCTCCTGATAGCCACAAGGTCAGAACTGAACTCATGAGGCAAAACAAAATGACCATTTGATACTCTGGCTGAGCTTCCTTGCCCATCATCTGCAGGGACAGTTACCTCTCCTGAATTCTCTAGCTGGTTGTGTGTAGCCTTTATTCCATCATGCCTGTTTTGGCAAGACTAAGCATCACATTTGAAGCAGACAATAAAACTCAACCCTAATCAAAGTGTAGAATGAGGTACTTGCCTTTGTTTCCATTGCTGTTAAGACAGACGACATTTAGTCTTTAGCATCCTCCAGAACTAACCTAGTAAAATCAATGATACCTGGATACTTCAGGCGCCTTAAAATTCAAGGAAATTCAACTATATGAATGCCCAAAATTAATCTAAAACTTTTAAATTTTGTCTAAAACCTTTTGTGGATTTAGTCTCTACTGTTTGGGGCTCATGCGGTAGGTTTTTCCCACAGATTCCCTTCATGATTCCTTGAATTCTCTAGGAAGTCCCCCATGAAGTGGTGCCAGATTCTGGAAGCAAGATGGAAGGGTTATTGATACAGCAGCAAGGATGGAAGAAATATTGATGTGTTAGAAACCATCAAAGCACCTGAGAAAGGGTCATGCAGAAATTACAGCTTCTACCCCAAAAAGGCAGCAGGATTGTTAACACAACTGAAGTGCATCTACAAGAATGCATTCAGTATATGCAACAGAGACAGAGTAGGAAGCCATTGCACAGCAAGAAAACCATGACAATAGTTTCCATCATGGAGACATGGTGCACAACTTGCACAACTAAAGTGCTGCAACAGATGATTGCAAATTGTTCAGACAGAAAAGGCAATTGTGAAAGTCATCTTCCCAGTTGTGAGCTGAAAATACAGCACTGTGGCGACAAAAGAGCCCAGGAGGTTCCTGGAGTGTGCGGAGGAGAACTACCTGACATAGGTGGTGAGGCAGGCAACAATGGAAGGCTCCACACTGGAACTACTGTGGCAAACAGAGAAGGACTGGTGGGTAATGTGATGGTCAGAGGCTCTCTTGGGCACAGAGATCACAAAATGATAGAATTTTCAGTTCTTGGAGAAGCAAGGAGGGGGAGCAGCAGAATTGCCACACTGGCCACACTGCCCCGGAGGGGCAGACTTTGACCACTTTAGGACACTGGTTGAGAGAATCCCTTGGCAGGCAGTCCTGGGAGCTTGGACATCCTTCAAGAAGAGAATCCTAATGCTGCAGGAGAAGGCCAGCTGCATGTGCCAAACAGCTAACAGGGAGGCAGACCAGCCTGACTGAACAGAGAACTTTGATTTGAACTCAGGAAACAAGACAAAAATGTATGGCCTTTGGAAGAAGGGCCAGGAAACTCAAGAGGACTGCAAGGATGTTGTGAGGTTATGTAGAGGGAAAATGAGAAGGGCCAAAGCCCAACTAGAATTCAATCTGACTATTGCTGTAAAAGACAACAAAGACTGTTTCTCTAAATACATGGTCAACAAAAGAAAGGCTAAGGAGAATTTCCATCTCTTCCTGTATGGAAGAAGGAAGACAGTGAGAAAGGATGAGGGAAAGGTTGAAGGGCCCAATGCCTTTAATAGCAAAACCTATTGCTCTTCAGGTACCCAGCCTCCTGAGCTGGAAGATAGAAACAGGTTGTGGAATGTAAACCCCAGAATCCCAGGTGAAATTGTCAATGACTTGCTGCATCACTTAGAGGTGCACAAAGTAATGGGCTGGGTGGGATGCAGCCAAGACTACTGAGGGAGCTGGGAGACTTTCAATATCTTGTCATAATCCAAATGCTCAAGTACCTTGAGGTACACCTTTCAATTCTTTGTGTAAGGAAATAATGTTACATTTGGACACTGACAAGTGAGCTAATCTTATATGAGATGATGTCTGAAAAATTTTAGCAAGATAATCTAAATGTCTGGAAAGTAATGTACAGGTACTATGTAGTAGATTGTCTTTTTTCTTCTGCTACTCTATTTCAGGAAAGATTTCTATAATAATGTCTTGTTCACTTGTCCTGGTTATAGTAGCCAGGATTAGTTTGTCACTGTGTGGGTGGGTATTCTAAACCCTCCATGTAATTTTTCTCATGAACTGCTCACAATGGCCCATTTGCAGAAGCTGCCCAGGGCACCCCCACCCCCTCAGGCTACAAGCTGGATTTTAGGAACTTCTGTGGGATAAGGAAGTTTTCCTGCCTCCACACCCACCTGAGGGGTCATGTCTGCTAATGGACCATCAGGGATGCCAAAAATATGCCATTATTCACCTCACAGAGTAAATCACCCCTTGTGAACCTCTCCACCCTGGGGAGGGACTGGACGTTCTCCTCAGAGCTCAAGCAGATATGAGCCTGGGGTTTTGGCACTGGGAGCTCTCTTCAGATCCAGAGGAGGACCAGAGCCTCGACCAGACTGTGACTGTCACCAGACTGCAACCATCATTTTTGCCAGCAGGTTTCTTCCTTTCTTCTTACTTTGAACTCAGGGGGGCCACATAGTGTTCAGCACAAGGCTTGGTGATCTCCATTCTGCATGTGCCCTGCTGTGATGGACTGTACACCTGTTTTTGTGGCACAAACAATTTTTTTTTCCTTCTGTATCAGTGTATTTTGTGATCTTTTATTAAATTGTTATTCTGACTTGCAATCCCTTTCTGAGCTGGATTGATTTCTCTTGCCAGTTTAATTCTAAACCAGCATATCACTGGTCTTCAAGATTAGGTCCAAACAAATTTCTTTTAGAGAAAAGCATTTGCTTAAGTGAGATAGAAGTTCTAGAGTGAGAAAGAAAAAAACTCACAAACTGCAGTGAATACAGAGATGCATCTTTTTATCTCTATGTAACATCAAGTCCTGAGATTTTCGTCTCTTTTGCAGAAGTAAAACTTTGCTCAACAACACATTTATTTTTCCCAGACTTTCTCCTCCTTTCATTTTGATGTAAAAATTGAGATATAAAAAGCATTCTAAGTACATCCAGATTCAAAGAATCAAGAAGCAAAATTTTATTTTCCTCTTTAAATCTTTCTTTTGCCACACCATTAATTTTATGCAGCTGAAGGACATGTGTAGGAATGTAAAATGTCTCAGGAAACTTGGAAATAAAATAATCCAGCTGAAAATGGTGAGGTACTATTAATTAAAGTTGAGTTAAAAACCACATGGAACAAAGAATGAGTTGCCATTTGCCCTTTTCTTCTATCTGACAGGTGCCTATCTTTTAAAGGAAACAAGGGAAGTGGGTGAAACCTGATATAATACAGCTTTTAACCTACCAGTGAATGAACAATGGTCCAGGAACTTCAATAATATATTTTCAGATAACAAAAAGGATTATGAGAGATATATAAAATGTATCTCACTATGAAAAATAAAGTCTAGTAGGCCTGTTTAGCTAATTTTCCCTAACCATAAATAAAAAGTGCTCAAAAATACCTAAGCTAGGAGAAAAAACTAGGTATGAAACTGAAAAGTTGAATTCTAAAAGAATTTGAAAAAGCTGAATATGAAGATCAGGGGAAAACTGAAGTGTGTCCAAAGCACCTGAAGATAAGGAGAGTTTATAACTGGTGAAATCTCCTCTGTACTTTACAGAGGAGATATCAGGTAGTGAGAGTTAATGTGACAGAAGGTAAATGATAGTGTATTTCATAGGGACTCAAAAACAGGTAAATATATAATGTTTTGAAAGGAGGCAGCTCCCACTGAGGCAAAATGGTGCTGAAAAATTGAACTCTTCCAGTGAAATGTTCTGTCAGATAGACTGGGATTAGGGTTGGAGTATGGCAGGGAAATATTCTAGTTGGGATGATAACTAATATTTCCTTTAAATTGGAGTAGGAAAAGAGCCTCTCTGGAGGAGGACATACACACAAATATACATTCTCAAAAATTATCTCAGGATTCCAGGAAGCAGATTTCCCCTTTCATGGATTTTTTTTTTTTTAAATCAATTTATCTTGCTTCCTCATAGCAGCAAGGAAAAAGGTGAATTGTATGGTTAGGCACTGGCACCCATCTTTTTCATGATCTGTCTAATCCATTTCTATGCTAAACTTTTTCAAGCATCTCTTCCTAGTGTTTCTGGGAAATATTAACAGGATTTTACACCTTCTTTTGTAAAATTTTTGAAGCACTGAACTTAAGAATTTCCTCATAGAAGGTTAAATTCTGCTAAAGATTTGTTTTCATCAGAACCATTGAATTAATTTTTTACTGTGGTCATACCTTTTATGCTGGCTGACCAGACTGCTCTCGTGTTTGTATTTAACAGAAATGATAACTGCAAAACCAGAACATTTTCAATGGATAGAGAAAAATATTCACCAAATGAATTTTACTCCTGTAGGAGACACCAGTACAACCGAGCTAGATTCAACTAGCAATCAAGCCATGTGGCAGGTGGGGTTGGAGGGGCAGGGAATAGAGAAGGCAGAGACAAAGGAGCAATAAAAAGTGAATGTATGTCCACATATGTAATGCCACATATCATGGCTTGAAAAACCCCCACTATCGTATCTCTTTAAATATTTCATAAGCTGTGAGAGTGTTAGACTCCCTCTAATAGTTATGTCTGAATGAGGAGGAAGTATTTTCTCAAAACTATGAGTTCTCTTTCTAAGGAATCTTGTCAATAAAACCTTTAAGAAATAGAAAAAACAAATGAAACAAAACAAAACAAAAAAAAAAAAATAAAAAAGCAAACCAAAACAAAAAACAAACAAACAAAAAACCCACAAAAATTAAAACACAAACCAAAACAAAAACAAACAAACAAAAACCCAAAAACAAACACAAACAAAAAAGAAAACAAATTAAAAAAAACACACCAAAAAAACAAGGAGAAGAGTGTTGAGACCCAAAACTTATTAACAAAAGGGAGCAAGCACTAAAATTACTGAGAAACTTCAAGACATAAATCAAATCTAGTAGAATCTTAAAGTAAATGATTGGTTTCAACATCCTTATTCTCCCACCCTGTACATAAGGGATAAATCTGAGGATTCCCACATATGCTGGACACAGAGATAGCCTGACTCCACAGAGAAATCTATTAAGGTAGTAAACTCCAACTTCAGATGCATTTTGTAATACTATTTCTTTTCATGAATCTTGAAAATCCCAGGGTGATAAAATGTTATTTTCATTTTTTGAAAGGCTTATTTCAGGATTCTTATTTTAGTTTTTTTCCCCTTACTTCTTCCTGCTGAGAAATGCATTATGGATGGGAAGATAATTAGAAATACAAAGGGACAGAGCTAGAAACAAAAATAAGATGCTAGGTGACATTTTATGTCTCTCCTAGGTGAAGAATTGCTTTACCGGAACTCATATTTTAGGACAGTAGAAAAAGTAATTCAGGGCAACTTACATGGATTTTTATTTTTCCATACAAAGTACAAGCTACACATAAAAGTCTTTCTGCATACTATAGGAAGCAACAAATAATAATACAGGAACAGTCTATGCATTAATCAAGAATCTGACTGAAAGTGCATCTCTTCATACACAAAGAGAGAGAGAGAAAAAAAAAAGACATTCTAAATGAAATAGCTTAAATACATAGAGGAACCACTCATACTAGACTGACTTTCTTTATTTGTATAACAAGCACAGATGTGTTAAATAGAACTTGCACCCAACATGTTTAATTAAAATACTTGCATACACGTACATGCACAGTTACACACATGCATGTGCACACATACACTCACAGAGGAAAAATAAGCAAGAAAATTCTTTCCGATAGCCAGTTTCAAGAACACAACTGTTCTCCTGTGCTAGAAGCTATTGCCAGCCAAATAAAATATCAGTGTTCCACTAGGACATGGTTAATGAAACAGAAAGTGCAATGAATCTGCAGCTGATGAATATAAGGATTTCTCCATGAAATCCCCTGTGTCAGAAATTATTATAGAGGCTTTCTGTAGTTTAGGACATTCCCAAGCCTAGTTACTCAGTGTTATGTAAATGACAAATGGTTAGGAGGAAAAAAAAAAACAACAAAAACAAAAACAA